>PYHX02000467.1:23912066-24459974 GCA_004302925.2 Cochliomyia hominivorax | reverse complement strand
AAAATAAGCGTCATATTATTGAAACAGGAGTTATCGTGATGTGTAGAAAGGATTTCTTTTATTATATAATTTTAATTGATTGGATTTCAAATATTAAATAAACCAAATGGGATTTGTTAAATATTTGTGTGTGTATGTGTGTGTTTTGATATAATCGACAACAAAATTATGATTTATAGTTTTGGGTGTATTTCGAAGATACTGCTAGTGGAGGATAAACGTAAGTATTTATTTAAATTTATGTATATGAAAAGAAATAAAAGGTGAGTAATATTAAGGATTAGAGGAGTATGTGAGAAAGATTTTAATGTTATTTTGTGAGGATTCAAATAATAATTTTTTGGAGAAAATAAGTTTAAATTATTTGAGATATTTGTGTGCAAATAACTTTTGTTTTTACGATTGAAAAAAAGATCATAAAATTAGATAATATTTTATTTGCATTGATATTGGAAAATTTTATTTTTTTTGTAAAATTTTAATTTTATGTGATTTTTAGATATGATTTTGTAATAGCAGATATACTATGATTTCCTATATCATCATCCTTTTTTATTTCTATTTGACTAACCTTTGAACATATTAATATAAAATTAATCAAGGAAGAATGTTATAGTCGGTCACGCCGGACTATGTAATATTCTTCACCATAATGTTGATTTCAAATGGTAGTTAGGAAAAATTAATGAACGACCCTCCTATAATCTTTTTTTCTGATTTATTTTTAAGGAAATTATAGACTGATCCTCGTATTATTTTATACATCGAGTCTTGTTGTATAGACCTTAATTACGTCTATGTGAGATTTGTGCCATTTAAAGTAATAGTTGGAAGGAAAATTGTATGGAACCTATGAAAGACAGTGGGACTGATCCTCGCATTAATTGGTTTGGAATATCATAAGAATAATTTTTGTAAGCATTTATATTAAGGTCTTTAATGAGCCTAAAAATTCCATTCGGCAGAACTTGTATATAAGTTATGGACCGAACGTAACTAATTTCAATAGGCTCCTTGTGCCAAAATAGTAACATGTAAAAAATCTCATAAGGATATCTTAAAAATTGCGACTTGTGGATAGACAGTCAGATGGAAAGGCAGGCGGACGGACATTGTTTTTGTCTCAGAAAGTGATACTGATTCGAGCGGTATACTAAGAGGTGAGTGTTACATAATTCTTTTTGTTTACAAAAATCAGCACAAACACATAATTCTCCGTCCACATACGGTGCAGTGTAGGGTATAATGAATACATAATTTCTTTCGTTTCTGTTACAATTTGCAATTGAAGAATATGAAAAGAATTGCAACAAATCTAATTACGATACATCAAGGTTTAGAAAACAAATAATTTGTGGATTCATTCCTGTTTATTTGAATATTCTAAACTTTCTCTATCAAAATAAAAATTTATATATAAATTCCTTTTTTTTTCTTGTCTCTCTATTAAGAAATAAAATCAACTTGCAGTTATACAAATAAAATATTCAAAATATTGTAGAAACGAACAATTTTTGTTTCTTTTTAATAAAAAACCAACCAAAGAAACAACAACATTGTGTAACATATAGAAAAAAAAAAACACAAACACATACATAAACACATATTCATATTTACAATATGCCACATGACAAACTATTGTCGAATTATATGCATTGTTGGCAAAATGTTGTAAAATGGAATATATAGTAATGGAAATACATACAAACACAAGCACATATACACATATATATGTTGTTTCAACAAAAATTGGATTACCAAAAAAAAAAAAAAAAACAGGAATTCAAATAAAAAAGGAAACAAAATTGCAATACAAAATTTTGTATAAAAAAATAAAAAATCATGTAAAAAAGACACAGTCTTGTACATGTGAGTATGCATTTACATACATATATGTATGAACACATAAAGGGTGTAAGATATGAAATGTTTCTAGCATTTCATTGACATATTTTGTTTATTATTTTTTATCAAGTTTTTTAAACATTCATCAAGGAGTTATTACGACGGGCTCTTCAGAACACACAAAATATATTTATGCTCATTTTGTAAAGTTATACGACGTAGAAAAACATTTAATTTGCAATAATACCGCTATTCTTCTACTTTTATTATTTAAAGAGGAAGTAAATTTCATATGTAATCACTGAGGTCATAGAATTTTCAGTATTTTTGGCTATAACTTTATATATACACCCGATTTTTGTGATGATTTGAAATAATAGAGACATTCAGTTATAAATTATAGTTAAAATTTAATCTGCTGTTTTTGAAAAACATATAACAGATTTTGGCTGAATTTAAAGGTTGTCTTAGATACTGGTCTATAATATCATTGTCGCTGGTCTTAAATAGAAAACTGCTTTACAAACAATTTGCTCGAATTCGGATTTTTAAATGTAACAGTGAGAATATTGCAACAGATAGATGGACAGGCAGACTTACATGGCTTAAGTCTTTCTGTCGACTCAGATTTGATGTGATTGGTATATATAATTTATGGGCATTTCTTTGCCTTTCACATGCAATGATGTATTTAATACACTACACCACATTGGTGATTGCAAATATCTGCTACGAAAAATTTATGAACGAATCCTCGTATAATTTTCAGTCCATATTATGTATGTGTGCAATAAATTATTATGGTATTAATATTTATGTATAATTTATGAGTTTAAAAAAATTCCTGTAGGGTTATATCGGAAATCGGAATTATGTAACGACCATCGTTTTAATTTTTGAACAACGTTGAAATGGAACCCATTAGAAATAATGGGATCAACCTTCGTATAATTTGGAATATCATATGATTTAGTTTTGAAAATTTGTTTAAAATTGTTTTATATTTGGGAATTATAGTGGGCTAAAAACTCCATTACGGACGAACATTTGTATGGGGACCTATATAAAAAATAGACCGAGAGTAACCCAATTTCATTAGGGCATTGAAATTGGACAAAAACATTAAGATATCTTCAAAACAGCGACCTGTGTTTTGCGAACAACCTTTACATGGACAGCCAGCCAGTCGGACGAATGCTTAAATCGAGTTGATTCCGAGTGGAGCGATATACTTAAAAGTGGTTCGTAGACTATTCTATTTCCTGTTCGTTATAAATATCTATACAAAACGGATTAATTGTAATTCAAATTCACTAAAAGCCATCTTCAAAGAAAATAGTTGCGTTAGTGAGTATACAATATAATTAAGTATTCGTCATTATATTTTTTTATAAAAAGGAAAACGAAATAATAATGTTTTCTAATTTTTATTTTTTAATAAAAATACTAGTAATTCTCTAATAAACATGCGCTAACCTATTTTATTGATATCTCCTACACTTTGTGAAATATTTAGCAACTATAGTCAAATTTTGTTAGCTTTTTTTTTGAAAAAAAAAAATTAATTTTGAGGGAAAATTTTGAATAATTTTATGCAAGAACCAAGTTTCTGTATAGATTCAACAAAAAATTATATTCTTTTGAAATTAGAAATTTTGGATTTTATTATTTTTTTTTTACCGTATCCATTCTTCTGTTGGAAACATTCTTACGGTCACATTAATAAACCAAATAGACCAGATTCTTCTATTATATTAAACCATCCAAATCGTTCAGTAACAAAGAAGCTTATAGACCGATATCTGAGACAAGCTCGAAATTCAGTCAAAAATTTTGTCAATTAAAAAGAATTATTTATAAAATTAAAATAGAATTTATATATCGTGAAAAAAGTAGAAATATGTGTGTTGTTCTGTTGCCATCATTATATTCACACACTATACGTATACTTATGATGGCAGCGGTATATAGATTCGGCAATAGCAGAATATAGCATCTTTACTTATTTATTTATTTTGGCGGAGAAAAAAATAAAGCAAAAATAATAAAAGAAATGATACTCTTGGATTATGAACCTACATATGTGAGTGAACCTCCTAATCGATGTTAGCTATTTATTCAAAATCTGTATAGATTAAAAAAAGGTTTCAAAAGAAGTTTCTTGGGATTGAGAATTTTGAGAAATAAAAGGTAGGTATTTTTATAGATTTACATTCTAGACAATCATTCGATATTTGTTCAAATTTCTTAATAACATTATTGTTTTTATAGACTTTAATTAATTTCACATTGTTTTCACAAATGTTCACAGAAAATAAAACCACTCATAATTATCATGTTTCAAAGTTACAGAATTACGTTTCTTGAATTTAATTTTTAAGTTAATAAAAATTTTATTAAAAATTTCAAATTATTTCAAATTTTCAATTCACAATAGTAGAAATCTAAAACTGAGTTTGAGGAATCGCCATCTCCTCATCATTTGGACGAATATTGTAAAAAGAAGCCTCATCTAAGCTCCACCACGAGTTTGGATGAGGTTATATTAATTTTGTCATTCTATTTGTAATGAAAGAAAAGGAATAATTTAAGACTCCATAATGTATATATATATTCTTGTATCATATCGAAATCTATGTCGATTTAGCTATGTCTGTCTGTCCGTCTTCTATTGGTATAGAGATATAGAGTACAGAGGAGTGTAGCAGCTTTTATTTAGGTAAAATTTCAGACTAATTTTTAAACGTTAAAATCAAATTTTGACTCACTATAATTTTTAGGACCATTATTGGTGTGTGTAGGCAGGTAAGGAGTGTCAAAGTCCAATGGTAAATGAGAACAAAGAAAAGCATATAAGAGTTATGTGACGAAGCTTCAGGCAATTAGCATAATTATCGTTATTTGAAGTTCTATCAAAATAGATATTGGAAATTACATAAAATTTCCTTTCCTTAATTTGTATCCTTTTCGAATCATGAATACTTATTTCAATGTATTTTAACAAATTTTAATTATAAATAATATAAAAAGTAACTTTAAGAAATCTAAAAAGTACGAAAAGATCTCATATCATCAATAATCTCAATTGGGACAAAATATTAAAAATTTCGTGTTTTTATATTATTTATTATAAAAAGCCCAAAAGCTTATTCAGAAGATCAACTTTCAAATTTAAAAATCTTCGTGGGTCTTTATAACGTTTTTATTAACTATTGAAAAAATTCAAAAAGTACCAGATTTTAATTTTTTGTTTAAGAAAAGCATATTTAAATTTCATGTTGCAGATATAATTCAAACAATTAAAATTTTAACATATATTCTTTAAAAAAGTACCGTGTTATTACCCAAACTTTGGTACTATTAAAGATTTGGTAAACCCCGCGCAAGAATAAATAGAAATATATTTATCACTCATTTTGCATGACTTAATGTACCAAATTATACTTTTTTGCAATTTATAGAAGATTTGGATTAATGAATTATGTTGGATGCTTTTGTACAATTTCAGAACTAAATTTATTTATTTATTTTTTTTTGCAATGGATTTTCAATTTATATTGCGATTACATAATCATTTATAATTCTTATCATTTTGTCTATAAACATGGGAAGAATACTTACGAAAGAAATACCAAATATGGATATATTCTTTATCACCTTAATATTTCCAGAAAAGTACCAAATTAATTTGTAAAATTTTAAAAAAAATTTAAATGTAAATGTACTGGTTAAAAGGACCAAAAGATAAGATGCAAAATGTACCAAACATCTTTTTGGAGTAGAGGAATCCGCAGTCAAAATTTCATATTTCTAGCTTCAGTTTGGTGTGGGATTCAATCAGTCAGTTGCTTCTTAATTTTTCAAGCACCAAATATTTTATGTACCTATTTTTTAACATTAACTGTATTGTTTATATGTAGAAATACATATGTATACATAAAACCAACTTTTATATTTGTTGTCATTTCTATATGCATTTTTAACATAGAATTTTAAATAGCACTCTTTCTTCTTCTTCTCATTTTGCATTTTTTTTCCATTTTTCTCTTTATTTTATTTTGGTTTGTTGTTATTATTTTTGTTGGTTATTTTGGGCATGTTTTTCAAGACATAACAATTGCAATAATTTTGTTACAAAATATTGTTAAGCCCATTTTTAGGTTTTGTTAATTTTTTTTATTTCCATTTTTTTAATTTCAACAAAAAGGACCTTCTAGTAGTTTTGTACTCTAACAAACCAAATAAAAGTATGTTTTTTTTTTTGCTAAATAAATTCTTTGTTTTCCAAAGAAATTATAAAGTGAAAAAACATTTTATTTAACTTTATTGTTTTGACAAAAACAAAAACAAGAAAAATGAACAAAACTAAGTTTTATACGTAAAAGAAAAACAACAACTTAAATCAAAGCAACAGGACTTGATTTCGAAGAGACCCTAAAAAGTAAAAAGTGTTGAATTTATTTATACCTTTCATGAAGGTGTTTTAAATTGGTGTAATTTTAAGCATATTAAACTTAAAAAAGGAGAGTTTATTGTATTGTTTTAATAGAAATTATGGTAGTTTGGGGAGTTTTTAGTTTAAAATATTTAAAAGTAGATTTTTGATATTTTACTGAAATTGGAGGATTTAAGATTTGATGACTGAGTTTTTATTTATTTATTGATAAAAAAATATGGATTCGCTTTTGGTCAAATATATGTTTGTATGTATGCATGTATGTATGAATGTATGTATGTGTGTATGTATGTATGTATGTATGTATGTATGTATGTATGTATGTATGTATGTATGTATCTATGTAAAATAAGGACTCTAAAAACGCTGGGCCAATTTCGATGAGATTTTCACAGAGAGATCACAATGCATCCGAAAGTAGCAAAGGCTATAAAATATTCCGAAAGGACCCACATACAAAGCAAATATTGATTATCGAATATTCTAAGAACTATAACAGGAATAATTCTCAAGTTGAGCAAAAATCATTTTTCAAGGTACTGTTTTTTCTGAACTAAACAGGGCAAAAAATTTCAGGGGAAAAGTTCAGTTACAGTTTTGTTAACATTTTAAACTTCATATGACTTCTGAAATTGTCCAGAAATAATATCTTCAGAAATATGCTTGCATATATATGAAATATCTCTTATAGTTTAAGAGATATTTAGAGCAAAGTAAAATACTAATATATATTTTCAGAAATTACTTCGTTTTAGTTTTTGAACTTTATAGGCTAAAGATTGTATCTAGGAATCTTTATTAGTGTATTGTAGTTGGACAAGATCTTAAAAAAAAGTTATCCAATTTAAATAAGTAAAGGCGGTCATATTTTTTCGATTAAAAATCCTCTATTTTTATAGAACATATTTTGTTTTCATATCTATGAAAGAATTCCAGGTTATTAGGGGAAAATTTCTCTTAATTAATTTATACTATTTTTCATTAACCAAAAAAATCGATTCTGCCCCCCCCCTCTGCACCTGTGTTTCTTGTATACTTTAAAAAATCTATAATAGCCCAAAGCTTTTATAATGACAGAGTGACTAATTTTCTGCAAAAAAAAAAAAAATAAATAATAAACGACATTATTCTGAATTCGAATATTCGATCTTTCCGAATCATATAAAGAGAATCAGTGTTAAGTTCAAATTTCAATTTCACCTTTAACTCAAAGTTGATAACAATTTCCAAAAATGTGTTTGGGTTCACATGGTGAAAACTAACAATTTTGTATTAATTTTTCAATAGTTTCTACTTAAAAAAATACAAATTTGAGCCTCCTATTTTTTCATTCATTAGGATTAAAATGAAAATTAAAGCTACATTATCTGAGATAAGTTGAAGTAATGACACAAAATGTAAAAAGCTTCTATTATTATAAATACAAAAGGCTTTTAAGTGAAAATGAAAATATAAAAAAATGAAAAAGGAATTTTCTGTTTAAATTTAAAAAATTAAAATTTAATTAAAATTTTTAATTATACTCTATACCACCATGCAAAAAATGGTGTTACACCTATCCTTAAGTATGCCGTTTGACTCAGAATCACAATGTTGTTTCGACCGTATGTCTGTTGGTCTGTGTGTTTGACTGGCTGATCATGTGAATACTTTACAGATCGCAATTTTTTGAGATATTGATATCTGTTGCGTATCATTGTTTAGATAAATGGACGGAGCCACTGAAATTTGCCATATTTGAAACAATATCTTCGGTACCTACACACAAATGTCCTCCCGGAATGTGGTTTTGAGCTTATAAAAGTCCTTTAAAAACAGCGATTTTAACGAAATTTAACAAAAAAGTCTCATAAGATTCTAAAACAATGTGTCGAATTTTGTGAAGACGGCTGAATTGCGATTTAAACGAAACTTGAAAAAAAAGTCTCATGAGATTCTAAAACGATGTGTCGAATGTTGCGAGGGCCTCTGTGTTGTTTCTAATAGGTCTCATATAAGCACCTTTCAAATATCACTTCGAAGGGCATAAATCAAACATATACGTCGGTATTGTAATAATAACTTTACAGACCCCAGAAAAAAAACGATTTAAAACATCTAAATTTCACATAAACGTTATTGTCACAATAGTATACTGTATAGTATACTGTATACTTAAGAATAAATCAGAAAATTAAATTATTTATTTAATTATTATAACCAACATTGTGATGTAGAATATAACATAGTCGGGCTTGATCGACTATAACATTCTTACTTGTTTTGGCAATTAAATTTTTTATTAAAACAATTTCGTATATTTTTGAAATACTAAACGTATGAGCCATAAAAATTTCTTTGCAATAACAAGTATACAACTAATGGCTACATATACTGCATATGATAAGTAAAAATGTATTGCATATTTTAAGGATGTTAATTAAATGAATATTTGCATTTGGCTTAAAATTTATTTATCTTATTATAAATTCTAAATTAAAAGCAAATTTATTATTTCAAATAAAAAATATATATTTTTGAAATTATTTATCAATTAACTCCAGAAATTTATATATAAACATTATATTCCAAAATAAATGTTCACAGTTTATGTCCATATAGATAATGATGCATGTACATATGTATATTGATGAAGCTATTTCTATACTCTTCACCACCACAAGTGGTGAATTGAGTATATTAATTGTGTCATTTCGTATGTAATGTCAAGAAGGAATCATGTAAGACCCCATAATGTATATATAATCTTGTATCAATTAAAAATCTGAGTCGATTTAGCTATAATCGTCTGTTTGTCTGTTTGTTCATCTGTCAGACTGTCTGTTATTGGTACTCCCACATCAACAATAATTGATAGAGATCAAAGAAATTTTGTCTGAGTATTTTTTATTATCCTGAGAAGTTACCTATTTAAAGTATACTAAATGTTTAGTATACTTAAAGATATAGACCGATATCTGAGCAGGCTCCAACTAGAGTGTTTTTTATATTTTTTAGTTATAAATTGACAAATTGGGAGTATTATTATTATTATTATTATTATTATTATTATTATTATTATTATATTATTATTATTATTCTAAAAAATCTATTTAGTAGAAAAAAGTTATAGCCAAAATATAAGTCATTTTATGGCTTTTTAAGGCTTCTTTGTGACATTTAAGAAATATGTTTATGTAACGTGTAAGTTTGTGAGTGAGTATGTGAGTGTCTACGTAAAATGTACATACAAAACAGTGGAGGGTTTTGAAAATTCGGTACAGTCGAATATAGCATTCTTACTTCTTTTATAACTGTATAATTTACTATCTATTTTAAACAAACAATACACACAAACACATATTCTTTTAAATATAAACTTTTATATTTGCATTTGTATCGTTTTGTCAGATGCTACAAATAATAATTTTTTCTATTTTTTTTTACCAAAAAACTCATAAAACGCACACTGTGTTAAAAATGGATGGCAAAATGAAGCCATTTCTTCTATACACTTTTCTAGAGTTTTTTTCCCCATTTTGGTTTTATTTTGTGGAAATTTTAATTAGAACTGTTGTTTTTAGTAGCTTTTTTTACTTCTTTCTCAAATATGTTTTCCTTCCTTTATCTCTTCATTATATGTTCTCTCATTTTCTGAACGGAGTTCTGGTTCTATTTTGTGGAAATTTAAATGTGTAATTGAATATGTTCTTAATTTGATATTAAAATTAAGGCTGAATAGTAAAATAAAATGTTTTGCTCTTAATTTGCACTACATCAAGAAAATGCTACAGCTCTATCTTTGATTCTAAAATAAATTTTGCAGCAATTTTAAAATAAATAGATAAAAATTTTAATAAATTTTGAAAAAAATCTTGAAAGAAAATTTTCGATAAAATTTCTGTTAAGGGAAAATATTCGACCAATTTATTATTTGGAAAAATTTTAAGATGAATTTATTGTTTAGACAAAATTTTCGAATGATATCTGAATAAGAAGAAATTTTCGATAAATATTCGAATTACAGAAAATTTTCGGTAAAATATTTGAATTATAGTAAAATTTTGATAAACATTCGAAACGAAGAAAAGATCGACAAATATTCGAATAGATAAAAATTTTCGATTAATAATCGATTAGAAGAAATTCTAAAAAAATTTTCGATAGATAATCAAATAGGATATTCGAATAAGAAAAAAATCAATAAATATTCAATAAATAGCCAATTTTGGATAAATATTCGTATTAAAAGAAATTTTCGGTAAATATTCGAATTAGGATAGTTTTCAATATTTATTCGAATAAATTGTTTGTATAATTATTCAAAATAAAGAAAATTTTAGATAAGTATTTGATAAATTTTCTGAAAATTCTCTTTTGTTAAATTTTCTATATAAAGAAAATTTTTCGAAAATTTCGATTTAGAAAAAAATTTTCAAAAAATTTTCTATTAAAAAAAATACGACAAATTTCGGTAAAGAAATTTTTAAGAAAACATTTTTCATAATTTTTTACTTAGGGGAACTTTTGATAAATTTGATTATAATATAAAGATAAATTTTCTTTAAAAAATCTTCGATAAATTTAGTTTTACAAAAAAAAATATATGCGATAAATTTTCTATGAAGAGAAAATTTTCATTGGGAAAATCCGATAGAGAAAATTTAGTTCTACATAAATTTATTAAAAATTTTTGCAGAATTTTTTCAAAAACGTTTTTTAGAGAAAATCAAACAAATACTATTTTATAGAAGGTTTTCAAATTCTTCAAAAAATTTCCGGTTAAGGAAAAATCCTTTTTAAAATTTCTATTAAAAGCAAGACTTTCTAAAAAGTTTCTGTTTAGAGAAAATTGTCTAAAAATCTGTAAAGTATATTTTCGATGAATATTCCATTGAGAGAAAACTATCGTTAATTTTTTATTGAGAAAAAATTTTAATGGATTTCTCATTGAGAGAAAACTTTCAACGAATTTTATTGAGAGGAAATTTTCTATAAAATTCTTTAAGAGAAAATTTTCGATACATTTTTTTAGCAAAAAAAATTTGATACATTTTTAAAGATGAAATAATTCTTGATTATCTGAAAAGAGAAAGATTTCGATTTTTATCTAAGAAAGAAATTGTGCTACTTATAGAAAGGGTTCTGATAAAATTTCTATTAAGTCAAACTTTTTCGTTAAATTTTATTATTTAGGAATATTTTATTAATGAAATGTTAAAATTTTTGCCATAACTTCGACAATTTTAGCGATAAGCGTTATATGTTCATATCTCTGTGACCCAGATATAAGTCCTGTAATAAACGTATAATACCGTTTATCGTTTTTCTGGAGCAGCTTGCAAATGTTGTAGCCTCCAACAAATAGACCCGCATATGTTGCAGTTTTTAATTGCGCTTAAAAACCACTAACACACACACTTATACAAATATTAACACAACCACTTTTTTATTTATTTACAACACAAAAAAATTACAAACAAATACTTACCCACATACACACACACACAAATACTCTCACTCAAAACTTAACAAATATAAGTTCTCTCATTTACACATACATTCAAAAAGGAGGAAAATATCATCCAACAGACTTCTGTGATGTAATGATATTAAACATCCTGTGAAGTTGGTCCTTTTAGTTTTAATAAAAAAATAGAACTTGAATTTTTCTTTATTTTACAATTTCTCTTCTATTTTTTCTTTTTTTTGAAATATTTACATAAAAAAGTTATGCGAAAAAATAACTGAATTGTAGTAAATCAACGTAATTTTTTACACTTGTGTGTGAGAAAAACATTTAAATGCCTTCTTTTCCATTTTTGGAGGATATTTTCTTCTCTGGGTTCTCCTTAACTTTTTGAGGTTTTTAATTTTTCATATTTTTATTTATTTCTAGAAATATGTTGTATGTATTTCTCACTGGATTGGTGAAACATCCATTAAAGTCTTTTTCTGTTTTTGTTGGTACATTTTTTTCTAGTTTAATGCCAAAAAATGAAAAGTTAGAAAAATATGTCTGTGAATAAGTATTTAATAAGATTTTAATTTGAAAAATATTTTCATAGAAAATAAAAATATTTAAAAACAAAAACAAAAAAGCAGTAAAATAAACATTTGTGTTTCTTTGCAAACAGTTAGTCGTCGCACAGTATTTCGTGTCTATAGAATAATCGGCAAAAAAAGTTTATTTATCTCAGAGTTCTGAAAACTTTTACACACCTTGTGAAGCAAATAGTAAAATGATTCAGACAACTCGTAAATATCCTAAAGACAAAATCTAAAATATTGTGCACAATTATGATCGACGAAATCTGAGATTTTTTAATTATGAATTTTATGTAGTTAAAATTATATACAACATATGTCTCTAATATCGGAAGAAGGATAATGGTAACTGCCATATATCTTTTTTTTTTAAAAAGCTAATTAAATCATCCAACCATAATTGTTTTTAAAGAAATAATGTTATTTTAACACTCTTTACCACAATAAGTGATGAAGACCCATATTCTGCATCAAATCGAAATGTAAGTCGATTTGTCTATGTTTTTCAGTCTTTCTATTCGTCACTCATTTCATCTTTCTGTTTGTCTGTTATTGGCACGCTAACATCCACAATAATTGACAAAGCTGAATAGAATTCGATTTGTGAATTTGTTACATTTCCGAGAAGTTTTCTGTTTAAAACCAGCAAAATCAGTTCAGTATGTTAAAAGGTATATAACGATGTCTGTGACAACATCTAAGTTTAAGCAAAAAAACCTTCGTAAAATTGTAAATCAAAAAATCGACATATTGGAATGAAATATTTATGAAATACTGCATTACTATTCTAAAACTTATAAAAAATCGGTTCAGCAGAAACTGTATTATCATTCCAAAAATTGAATAGAAAATTAAATTATTGTGGCTAAATATTACGATAAAAATCTTTGTTTTTCCCAAATTTGACAAAAAACTGGCAGATGTTCTCTTTTGACTATTAATTTATAAATATGTGCAATTAATTGACATTAAAAAATTATACATAAAAGTAAACTTTTTGCTTTTATTTTCATGTCAAATATTCGGTATTTTGTGAATTTCGTATAGAAAATCCAGGAAAATTTGGATATTATCAAAATCAAAATAAAAAAAACTGGCAGCTACTCTTTCCTTTAAATTTGTAGTAAGTGCGATTATATTGAATCAAAAAACTTGAAAAAGTATGTAGAAAATGTAATATTACCTTTGAATAAATTCGATTTTCTCTAATTAATAGAAAACTGGCAGCTGTTCCGCCTGAAGGAATCTATCATAACTCAAAATTTTTTGGAACTTTTATTTTCTAATATTGATTTTATTAATTATTATAATTAAAGAAAATTTCAGTTCATTCTAAATACTTTAGTATTTTTGTCCATGAAACGAATCACTATGCGTCGCTTGTTTGTTTTGTTGTTGAAAAGGAATAATAAATATTTATTTAATGTTTAAGCAAACATTTCTAAAGTCTCTAGTCAAAGAGAGACAAAATTTTGCTTTGAATTATAAAAATGAAAAATAATTTTAGAAAAAGACAAAGAAGATAATAAACATTTAAAATTTAAAAAAAGGGAAATTCTTTTTGATTTATAATTCATATAAAGTTTAAGTCATTTAATCCTTAAGCCTATTTCCATGAGAGATTTCATAGCTGTTTATAAAAAAAAATTTGTAAGTTTTGGGGATTTGAATAAAATTACAAATTGACTATTCGATACATAACCGACTTAAAATACTCTATTCAGAAAAAACGTTCGATAAACATTATAAAGAAGTTGAGATCGAAAAATTTAACTCAAATGTTATTTGATTTTGCTTAACAAGTTTTTATTTTGTAAAACATGTCAGTTGTTATGCTTAATGCAAACAAATAAATAAATTGTTTATCCGATTAAAATGAATGATCAGAAAAACCGGTACCATAATTATTAAAGTGCTTAAACTATTTGACATGAAAAGTTAGAGCTAATGAAGTTTTTAACACATACAAGGCTCAAAATGCTCCTGACAGGAACGCTGCTTAAAAATTTAAAGCCCAAAAACAAGGCGCCAGTAGTCAAGTTTTGTGAAAAAAATATTCCATGAGGTGATGTATATTCTGGCAGATCTTTAGCACTTTTTGGTTAAAAATTTTATGTTGCTAATGCTTGAGTGAATGTTGAAGGAAAGTTTAGGACCCAAAGGCAGTCAAAATTACCCCAAAAGCTCTTGTTATGGTTTATTTAAAATTAGTCAATCATGTGTTACAATGGGTTCTATTAATACCCGAAATTTATGTTAAGGAATGTCTACGAAAAGGCTGCTTCCATTTATTTTATGCCAGACTTGGCATCCTGTCGCTATGGTGAAAAAGCCTAGTAAAGAGATATTTGTACCAAAAGTGACAAATTCTCCAAACCTCCTGGGTTCTTCTTTAAAAATGTTCTGTTTTAGAACACATATTTTGACCTTCAATATGTTTTTTTATGAAATTGCTTTTTTATTAAATTTTTAATTTTTTTCCATTTTTCCCCCTTTTTATTCAAAATTAGTAGTTAATTCCGTTGCTATAGAAAATTTCCGTTTCATCTTCATTATTGCCTCTTAAAAATAACCAATTTCTCTTATTCCCCATTACTCCATTAAAAGAATTGCTTCCCTTAATATTAATTTAAAAAACGAAAATAAATCTTTACATTTTACTTAAGAGCACAATTTCAGCAAAATAATTAAACGGCAACGTTTACTAATTGGAAGTTATCAGGTACAAGGAAAATATATAATATTACGATTTTATTAATATTTTTTCTTTAACACAAAATTTCTTTCAGATATTCATGTAATATTGTATCTGCTCCTGACGATGATGATGATGATGCCGCGGCTGCTAGAGGTGTTTTTCTTTATTTTCGTTAACCAAAATAATGTGGTAATTGCATTATTACGGGCGCCTCATTAATGTCACTTTAAAATAAGAAAAAGAAACATAAAAATTACCAGAACATTTTCTTTCCCCTTCAAACAGAGGCAAAGGACGAAATCTATATAAATGAATGAAAAATAAAGTTTATATATTTTTATGTTGTTAATTTCTTTAATGATACATATTTTCTTATTTTAATTCATTCTCTCTCTCCCTCTCTTTCTCTTACAGTTTTCATATTAATAAACGTTTGTACGTGTATTGGTTAGTATAGTTAAGTGTATATATATATGTGTGTGTGTTGTAGCGTTTGTTTTTGTAAGTGTATGATTGTGTGATGATTTTATTTTTTAATGTAAAATATATGCAATTTTTATTAAAAAAAAGAGGTCAAATTTAATGTTTATTTTTTTCTTAATTTCTTTTATATACTCGCACGTTTATGTATGCACACACACAGTTACATGAAATTTAATACAAATTTGAAATGACAAGTTAATGATAACAATGCTGCTTTATTTTGCTTCATTATTATATTAAATTGAATGGTTTTTTTAAAATAAAGTTTTTAACTTTAAAGTTCTTTAAACATGGAAAATTTCAAAATTATTCTCTACGTTAGAATTTGTAAATCATTATACCCTACACGACCACTGTAGGTATTAAGAGTTTGTGATGATGTATGTTAAATACAAAAAAAGGAGTATGTTTAAGTAGATCATTCGACTCAGAATCAATTTCTGAATCGATTAAACGATGTCCTTCTGTCTGACTGTTTGTCCACGTTAACGTTGTGTGTACTCTACAGGTAGCAATTTTTAAAATACCTTAAATTTAGTACATCTTATGTTCACCCAAAGACAAAGCATATTCAAATTGGTCATTTTAATGTAGCTCATAAAAGTCCAAAATATGAAGCGATTTTAATGGAATTTTGACTGACATAAGTCCATGTCAAATGTTTCTCATAGGTCCCATACAAGCTTCCTTCCAAATATCACTCTGAAGGGCATTAATCTCACATATACGTCACACAAAAATTTATTTTAAAACGCATAAATTTAACATGAATGTTAGCAACACAATAATGTACTGCACACTTAAGAATAAATCGGAAAATAAAATTATAAAAGACTCGTCCATTACTTTTTCGTAACTACCTTTTATAAACAACATTGTGGGAATTATATAGTTGGGCTTGACCCAATTTATTTAATATTTATTTAATAGAAATTTTCTCAAAATTGTTCTTTCTTGGAAATATTTTCAAATTATTCTTAAATTTCCCTTCAAAAGAAAAATTTTCCCTTCAAAAGAAAAATTTCCCTTCAAAAGAAAAATTTTCTTCCACAGTTAGCTTTCGTTCGCTGTGCGAATTTTTTTCTAAAAATTTTTTCTCTAAAGTTCTTTTCTATAGAATGATTTCCTCTACAGAATTTCTTTGGAGATTTTATACTTTTTGCCCCATAAAGAAAGTTTCCTCAAAATTTCTTTTCTATGGAAATGCCTCTTGTAAAGAAAAAAATTATTTTCAAAATTTGTCTCCTGGAGAAATATTTCTTAATATAACACTTTGGGGTAATTTTTCCAATTTTGCTGTTATTTAAAAATTAAAAACAGTTCTTTCAACATTTTCTTCTATAGAATATTTCCAAAAAAATTTTCTCAAATTATTTCATCTTCAGAAATTTTTCTCTAAATATTTCTTCTATGAAAATAATTTTCTTAATTTTTTTCTGCAAAATTTGTATACGAATTTATTCAAAAAATCTAAAAATTATTTTCTATAGAATATTTTCTTAAAAAATCCATTTCTACAAAAAAAAAAAGAAATAAGAATTCCCTTTCAATAGAAAACCATTCTAAAACTCTATTTAGAAGAAATAAAAATCTCTTTAGAAAATTTCTTTCTATAGAAAATTTAAAAAAGAAATATTTTCTGTTAGAAATTTTTTTAAAAAATTATCTTTTATAAAAAATTTAAAAAATCCCATCTATAGAAAATTTTCAAAAAATTCTAATCTATAATAAGTTTCAGAAAAACTCCTCTCAACAGAAAATTTTTTAAAATTTATGCATTCTTCCAAAGAAAATTTTCTCATTTTTTTACAAAATATTTTAAAAATATAGAAATTTGTAAAAATTGCTATCGAAAAAATTTTTCTTCGTCTAACTCTCAAAAAATGTATTCTATAGAAAATTTTCTTAAAACTTATTTTCCAATTTATATATTTTTAACAACAGTATATAATATTTCAGAATTTGTGTTACGGAAGAGTTCATAAATTCTTAAATTCTCATTCAATTTTCACTTTTGCAAATGCATTTTTTATTAGTTACAACTTTATATCTTTCTCAGAAAATCAAAAAAATATTCTCACATTTCTTAAGAATATAAAATTATTAAAATTTTATATTTCTCAGTCCAACTTTTCACTCATAAGCCAACAGTTTTAAATAATTTCCTTCAGAATATAAATAGAAAATCCTAAATATTTGTACGGATTTTAAAGAACAATAATGTTCTTGGCTGCTAATCTAAATTTTATTGTGAAATAAAACCAAACTCATACTAATGTAAATATTATCACACACTCATACACATACACCTATGTAATGTGTGTACTGTTTTAATAATGTAAAAATCTTAATAAAGGACCATTTTAAATACCTGCAAAGCTGTTTTTATTAGACAAACCAAAAATTGTAACCTTTAACATTTTTATTTATTTATTTTTTCTAGTAAACAACAAAAATAAACAGCAAAAAGATACAAAAAATAGAAGAAGAAAAAAATGTAAAAATCATTTAAATGTAATCTGACATGATGATGACAATTCCTTTTGTATTTAGCTTTCGCTGTTTTTGGCTCGTTATGTTAAAAATCTCCTGTGTAACGATGAAGAGAAAAAATTATAAAGTAAAGAAAACATAATAAACATAGTTACACAAGTAATCGTTATAAAGGGTGTGATCAGAGGAGGTGTTATTCTAAACTAATAATGTATTTTTTTCAAAATTTTTGCGATTTATAAGTAATTTTATCAATCTTTTATAGCATCCATCATCACAAGTGGTGGTCCGTGTGTAACGCTAAGAAGGAATTATCTAAGACCCCATATATTCTTGCATCAAATCAAAATCTGTGTCGATTAATGTCCGTCTGTATGTTGTTGGTATTCTCACATCCTTAATAATTGACAGAACTCAATGAATTTAGGCCTGAGAAGCTTCCTATTTAAAACCAAAAAATCGATTCAGTATATAAAGTTATATAGACCGATATCTTAGACAAACTCTAAGTTAAAACGAAAAACTTACAAAAAATTATCAATTATAAATCGACAAATTAGAATAAAATTATGCCATAATAAGAAATATTTACTTTATTACTATTTCAAAAATTATCAAATCAGTTCCGTAGAAAAAAGTTTCCTTGTTATATATACTATTGTATAGGTATATGGAGGTATGTATGTGTGTATAATCATCGAGCAATCTTACTTGTTTTCTGTTGAAAGGCATAAGAAAGCTCTATTTGTTAATACTCTTCTGTTGGAAATTTTTTAAAATTTTCCCCTGTACAAAGTGAACTGGAAATCCATTCCTTAAACAATTTTAACTTTTATTAAAATTCTTAAAATACTCTTCTATTAAAAGTTCTCAAAATTCCCTTATAAGGATTTTTTTTATTTTCTTCTATTGAAAATTTGCATAAAATATATTTCTATAGAAAATCTTGTATATATTTTTTTCTCCTTATTGTCCTCTTAGAGAATTTCGAAAATTTCTCTTTTATATAAATTTTGTCTGCAAATTTATTTCTATAAAGTTTTTTTGGAAATACTAAAAATAAATAAAATTTTTCTGAAAATTCTCTTCTATAGAAATTTTTCTGAAAATTCTCTTCTATAGAAATTTTTCTGAAAATTCTCTTCTATAGAAATTTTTCTGAAAATTCTCTTCTATAGAAATTTTTCTGAAAATTCTCTTCTATAGAAAATTTTCTGAAAATTCTCTTCTATAGAAAATTTTCTGAAAATTCTCTTCTATAGAAAATTTTCTGAAAATTCTCTTCTATAGAAAATTTTCTGAAAATTCTCTTCTATAGAAAATTTTCTGAAAATTCTCTTCTATAGAAAATTTTCTGAAAATTCTCTTCTATAGAAAATTTTCTTAATATTCTTTTCTATAAATTTTTTTCTTACAACTTCTTTAAATACAGAAAAATTTGACAATTTTCTTAATATTCTCTTCTGCAAAGAATTTTCTTGAAAAGACAATTTTTTTAAAAATCTGAAAATTATTTTCTTTACAGATTTTCTTCAAATTCTCCCCTAAAGAAGATTTTCTTAAAGTTCTCTTCTATGGAGACCTTTCTTAAAATCTCCTCCAACTTTCTTAAAACTCTCTCTCTCTATAAAGAATTTTCTTATAATTCTCTTCCATAGAGAATTTTTTCCAAAGAAAAAATTGTCTTCTATAGAGAATATTTTAAAATTATTTTCTATAAAGATTATTTAAAATTCTCTCTAAAGAGAACTTTATTAAAATTCTCTTCTTTAATTTTTGTTTTTTTATTCTCTTCTATGGAATTTTTCTTTTAAGTTTGCTTTTTTGGAAATTTATTTTTACTTCTCTTTTACAGAAAATTTGCTTCTTTATTTAAATGTTCTTAGAATTCGTATTTTTAGGAAAATATTTTTTAGAAAATTTTCTTAAAATTGTCTTCTTTAGAAATTATTTTTAATTCTTAAAATTTTTTACCACATGATTTTTTAACTTTTTTTAAATTTTTACTGAATTAATGTTTACTTTTAGTTTTCTTGTAAAGAAAAATTTTTCCAAAATTCTCTTTTAAAGAAAATTGTTTTTTCCTCTTTCTTACTTTTCTAATTAATTAAAAATTTTCTCCAATTTTCTTATTTAAAGAACATTTTCAATAAAAACGTAATTCAGAAAAAAATTGTCGATTTAATCTAAAATTGATTAATTTGATAAATTCTTTATTTAGAGAAAAATTTCGAGAATATCGCCCTTTATCTCTTTACACGTTATTAATAATAAATCAGGTATTCCAATTTTCATATTTCTAAGAAATAAAATAAAATTGTTGAAACCTTTGAAGCCATTATGTTTCGAAGAACAATTAAAATATAGTTTCCAACAGTAACACTTCCTGTGAAATAGCTCGTTTTAACACACCCACTTCTGTACGCATGCAAAAGGGAAGACAACCGAAAAAAAGAAAAAAACGAAAAAAGAAAAAGAATCCAATGAGACACAATGATGATAATAATGTGACATCAGGTGCTTGAATCTAACACAAATGTCGCCTTTAAATCACATTTGCACACAAAACGATTTTTTTTGTTCTTTATAATTCGTTTCGTTTATTTTACATGTTTTTTTTGTTGCTGTTGTTGGTTAATGCCATGTTGTTGTTATTGTTGCTTGTAACATATTGTTGTTGTTGCTGTTGCTCGCAAAGTAATATAAAGACACCCTTTTGTTGTAACATTTACTTAAGCTTGTTAAAAACATACTCACATCATGCTGTGTAGTTGTATAATATTAAGTATTTATGTATGTGTATGTGTAGTAGTCTGTATTAGTTTATGTGTGTATGTTGTTTCTTGTTATTGTGTAAAAGTAGTACTTGTATTTTGTAACTTAAACAAGTATTTAACTCTGAAAAAGCCCTTTTTATAGCAATTCCAAAAAAAAAAAAAAAAACAACAATAAGAACAACAACACGAAGAAAGAGAAAATATAACAAATCAGCCTTAACTTGTTATTGTCGTTTAACTGCCTTGTTTCCGCGCATTAGTAACACGTAAGTTAATGTATATGTAAGTATGTAAGTTTGTTCGCATGTGTATGTGGGTAAATTTTTATTATTTTTTTCTAACATTATCGAATTATGTATTATAACTTATTGATAGATAGAATTGTACGTGTGTAAATATCCTTTACTTCACTGAAAGAAGAAATACAAGCAAAACCGAGTTAAGCTAAAGAAAAAAAATGTCGCAATGTCAGCGTTATCATAATCAATGGAATTTCTTTTATCTTTAAATATTTGTGTATATTTTTTCTTCTTTAAATACTCTTTGGAGGTTATTTTTTTTTTTGCTTTTGTTCATTGAGTTTTTATTCATATTATCTGTCTTATTTTATAACGAAAGGCGACTATCAGTGATTCCCATCAAAATGTGAGATGGGTGTATTGCATAGGTAAGAATGTAAAAGATAAGAAAGCTTTTAACATCCTTTAGTGTATAAGGTTGGTATGTTAAATTTGAATTTATACGCAATATGGCAAATCCTTTTTAAATGTTTATATATGAGTTTCAGTTTTTTTGTTCAAATCACTCCACTAACACAAATAGTGAATAAAAATACATTAATTTCTATATTTCATGTGATACTTCAACATAATAATCGATTTCTACGAATACTTCATTTAGAAGCAAAATTTCGATAAATACGAGGTCTAAGTAGAATTTTTGAAAATTAATACAAAAATCTTAAAAAAAACCATTAAAGTGGTAATGAAAGAATTTTAAGAACATTTTTGTATAAAAGCGAATTTTAAGAACAATTTCCTATAGAAGAGAATTTGAAGAAAATTCTCTATAGAAGTGATTTTGGATTTTTTTATATAATTAAATTAAAAGGAAATTTTCTCCATAGAAATGAGTTTTATGAAAATTCCCTGAAGAAGAGAATTTTAAGAAAATTCTCTATAGACGAAAGAGTTTTAATTAAATAATTATAGAAGAGAATTTTGAAGAATTAAAAAAAAATATTGCAAGGAAATTGAAATAAAAAAAAATTATAGAATAGAATTTAAAGGAAACTCTCTGTTAAAAGGATTTTCAGAAAAAGTCTCTAAGTTTTAAAGAAAAAATTTCTATAGAAAATAGTCTTGAGAAAATTTTCTATAGAAAATTATGAAAAAAATATAAAGTAGATAACTTTAAGAAAATTCTCTGTAGAAGAGAATTTTGAAAATCTCTATAGAAAAATCATTACTGTGAGAATTTTAAAAAAAAATTTAAAAAAGAATTTAAAGAAAACTTTCTATAGAAGAGAATTTTAAGAAAATTTTACATAGACAAAGAATTAAAAAAATATAGATGAGAAATCAGAAAATTTTTTTATAGAAGAGAATTAAAAGCAAATTCTCCATAGAAGAATATTTTAATAAAATTCCAAGTAGCAGAAAATATTAAGAAAATTTAAAAAATCTCTTTTCATAGAATATAATTTTAATAAACATTTTTAATAGAACATAATTTGAAGAAAGATGTTTACAAAAGAAAATTTAATGAGTTTTTTGTATAGAAGAGAATTTAGAGAATTTTTAAGAAACTCAATGTAAAAGAGAATTTCAAAAAAAATTCATTATAGAAGATCATTTTTGGAAAATTTTCTATAAAAAAGAATTTGAATAGAATTCTTTGTAAAAGAAAATGTTCCATTGAAGAAAATTTTGTGGTAATATCCTATGAAAATTTAAAAAAAAAGTGTCGTTGAAGAGAACTATTAAGAACTTATTTTGGTGGTCTTAAAGCAGACGAAGAGCGGCCACATTGTATTCTTGATAACTTGTCAACGAAGACTACCAGTAACTTCTTTGACAAACTAATAAGAAATGACTGTTGGTTACACAGCACGAAAACTTGCAAATATGTATTGTTTTGATAGATTAGATCGAGTGCAAGAGTTTAGAAATCAAACTTTCGATCTAAGTCAAACAAAGCTATTAAAAAAAACACCTAAGAAAAAGGATTTAATGTCAAATTCGAATCAATATATTGGAGGCCTAGATCTGTATCTAGTGAGAAGGGAAATGCTGATTAAAACTACCATTTTTTCTATAGAAGGAATAATAGAGCCAAAAATGTTTCTATAGAACATAGTTTTTTATAGAAAAGAATTATGTATAAAAATAATTTTAAAATGATCTTTTATAGAAGAGAATTTTATAAAACTTTTTGTAAAGTTTCAAAAGAAATTTTCCAAAGAAGATGTTATTAAAAAAATTGTCTGTAACTTTATTATGACTTTTTATTAGAAAAGAATTTAGATTAATTTTACAAGAGTATTTTATTGTTTTTGTATAGTAGAAAATTTTAAATATGATCTGTATTGTTTTGCTATAGAAGAGAATTTATCGAAGAGGAAAATTTCGATAAATTTTCTGTTGAGTGAAAATATTCAATAAATTCTTTATTTAAAAATCAATAAATATATGATATGATAATAATATATAATAATAGAAGAATAGATTGGGAAAATGATTTATTAAGAAAAATACTCGTTTTGCAAAAAAAATTCTATTGACACTCTATTTAAAGGTAATTTTCAATAAAATTAATAGAAATTTGTGGATAAATTTGCAACTAAAAATAGCGCATTCAATGACCCACATAACCGATAAAAATATTCCTAATTTCTTTTCTGAAATAAATATAAATTTTTTTAAAATTAAATAAAATTTATGAAACTTCTCTTTATCAAATAACACATGTGTAATACCAATCAATACTAATACACTCACACACACTTACATGTTAAAAAAAGAAACGAAAAAAAGAAATATAAGAGTATGGAAGCCTTAAGTAACTTTAAAATATTTTTTAATGATCACGTGTCATTCACTTACACACACACGCATACAAACTCTTGAACAAAGGAGTTTTCTTTTTATCGTTTTGCATACAACCAATGATTTTTTTATTTTATTCGTTCTTTTGTTCCTCTTTCGTTCACTTTTCTTTTGAAGTAGGCGTTTGTTTTGGTATTTTTTTGTCTTCATTTTAACTTTTTATTGTGTGAATTTTTGTTCTGTTGTTATTATTGTTGTTGTTAATAATGTAATTCTTATTGTAAAATCATTGATTTGAATTTTAAGTACTTTTTTATTCTGTTTAATGTATTTTTTATTTCATTTCACTTTGTTATATCGTTTTTTGTTTATTCATTGTTATTTTTATACCCTCCACCACTGCAAATAGTAACTTTGTCATTTCGAGTAACGCTAAGCGGAATCATCTCAGATACCATAAAGTTTATAAAATCGGTTCAGTACATAAAAAGATATAGACCATTATCTGAGGCGAGCTTTAAATTCAAGCGAAGAACTTTGGTAAAATTGTCAAGTTACGTATGCTTCAATTCAATTTCAAAAATGATCAAAATCGGTTGAGCAAGAAAAAAAGGTAAGTAAATCTTTTATATATTTTATACGTTTGAGGGTGCATGTGTGAGTGTGTATATAAGAAACTTAACGTATTTACTTCACATGCGTTTGTGGTGGAGGGTATTGAAGATTTGGCATAACCAAATATATGTCACTCTCACTTGTTTGAATTCGCTTTTTAATAATGGGCGTTTTATGTTTACAATAACTCGTTAAAAATACCAAATAAGAATTCCATATTCGGTCTTTTAATACCCTGCACGACAATGCGTGTGAAGAAATTTTACGTACACTTACATATACGCTCACTGGCGTTTACAATTTATACAAGTTTTTCGTAAATTTCTTAAATTTGTTATAGTTCTTGTTATAACTTCTTTTCTACTGAAGCTATTTTGATAATTTTTGAAATGATTATGAAGTACAAAGAGCTAACTATTATGGTAAAATTTTACTCTTATGCACAATATAAAAAAATATTTTTGCTTGAACTTAGTGGATGCCTCAGATATCGATCTATATCTTTTAATATACTAAACCGATTTTGTTGGTTTTATTAAGGGAACATATAGGGACTATAACAAATTTCATTGAACCCTGTTAATTATTATAAATGTGAGCGTGTCAACAACAAGCAAACAGATGAGCAGACAGATGTACAGATAGAAGGACAGACAGACGTACATATCTTAATCGACTCAGATTTTGATTTGATGGGAGAATATATGTACATGATGGTATCTAAAATGATTTCTTTTTAACGATGACAAAGTTAGTATAACCTCTTCACCTCTTTTCGTGGTGGAGGGTACTTTTTTCATTGAAGAATATTTCCAGTTAACTCTTGTTGAATTGTTTGAAATTTTAAACAAAAGAAAAAGTCGATTTTTTTTATTAAATAAGGATAATTCAAGGAAAATAATATATTTAGAGAAAAAATTCCTTTAACTCTTGAATTGGAAAAATTCGTCGAATAATTTTTAATTTATAATAAATATTCAAAAAATACAGGATTTAATGGGAGAAATTGATAAATATTTGATATAGAGAACATTTTGGAAAAAAATGTTGATTTAAATAAAATGTTTGATGTAAAGAAAATTTATAAAATTTTTGTTTTATACAGAACTTTGATCAATAGCTTTTTTAGAAAAAAAAAATGATTAATAAAGTATTTAGAAAATTGTCGATACTTCGGGTTTTAATGTTAAAAAAATACTCCTTTAGAAAGTATTCGATTAACAGTTGGTTAAAAAAATGTCGAAAAATATTTATCGAAATAAAATTTTGATTAATAATTCAGGAGAAATTTTTGGATATTTATAGAAAATTTACGATAAATATTTTATTTAGTTAAAAATAATTTAAGGCATTTTAATGAATTTTTGTAAAAAAATTAAATTTTTCCATAAATTTTCTATTGTTGAGAGAAAATATTTATTAAGATAAAATTGTAGTTTAAAAAAAAAAAAAACTTTTTTGTTTAGCGAAAATTTCGAACAATTTTTGGTTTAGAGAATATTTTTGAAAGAAAATTTTTGGCTAAAGAAATTTTTCAAATAATTTTTTGTTTGAAGAAAATTTCCAAAAAAAATTTTGTTTGAAGAAAATTTCCAAAAAAAATTCTGTTTAAAGAAAATTTCCACAAAAAATTTTTGTTAAAAGATAATTTTATATAAAATTTTTGTTATAAGAAAAAATTTAGAAAATGTTAGAAATGTTAAGTTAAAATTTATATTTATTTTTATTTCAAAATATTTTTTATTTGCTAAAATTTGATTTGAAAATATTTGAAAAAATAAGAACACCTAACGACTTAGATCGAAAAATTCTTAACATAAGTTTTTCAATGAAACTTTTAACTCAAGTATTATAATAAAAGTGCGTAATAAAGTTATAAATATTTTCAACAAAACATAATTTGGTCCAACAGAAAGTTGACAATGCGTTTAAAGGTCTGCTTTTAAATGGTTTCAAATATTATTTAATCATAAGCGGAGAATTTGTGCGTTGATAGAAAACATGTTTTAGGGAAAAGGAATGGTCCAAATGATGTTCCTTAAGTCGGCAAAAGAAGCCATTTTCAAAAGAGCTTCCAATGATTCCGATAAGAAAGGAAGCCAGTTAGCTCAGTGTTTGAACAATTTGGTACAAAATTTAAGTAATGCTGGTTAAACATGTAAGAAGTTATACTCGGTCAAGCCCGTGTATGTAATACTCTACTCCACATTGTTGGTTATATGTGGTAGATTCAAAAAATTAATGAAAGTGTGAAATATACTAAACTGATATGAACTTCAGTGTGGAATTACAACATTCTAAGATTTTCTTCTGTGGGCGTTTTATGGGAGCTAAAAGAAATTTTGGACCGTCCCTTGTAAAATATTGGACCGCTCCTATAATTTGGCAATTTTAATATATAATAAAACTAATTTGTATCAAGATATCTTAAGACTTTGGCCTGCATTTTGTTCATAAGGTTTACAGGGACCGCCAAACAGCTAGCCAGCGAGACGGCATACTTAAAAGTGGTGGTAGTAATATTTTTCTGTGCGTTGCAACCTTATTGAACAAACGCATTATACCCCAAACACCTTGGTGGTGTAGGGTATAAAAACAACAAGTTTAAGCTAAAAATGTAGAGGACAAAAACAGAGCACGGAAATCGATGTAAAATTTTCGAAAATGAATATTTTTGCTATATTCGCAACTTCTTGATAAAAAATTATATTTTGCTGATGCTCTAGGGAATTTTGGGCCATCAACATTTTTAAAGAAGTTCTTGGCAAAGCAAGCAATATGTAGTTGCGGCAAAAGAAGCTAAACATTTGTTACAACGGGCTCTATAAATACCGAAATCATTATCAAAAAATGTTTACAAAAGCACCCACTTTCATTCATAAGACTTTATAATGTGTCCACTTATTTTTGGTTTGACTGTCACTATGATTAATAAGCCCTTAAGTGGAACATAACAATAATCTGGTATTTATACTACGAGAGGTAAATCTTCCCTGAGTTTGGGTCAGTGGCGAGATATTGGGGTTTTGTTAAAAGGGAATTGAAGAACGCAAAAAAGTGTGAACTATTGTAAACGGAAATGAATTACCTAAGATAGTTTCCGAAAAAGATTCGAAACTTCATCACTAAAAATTAAAATTGTAAAAATATATTACAAAGTGGGTTGTATCCTTCCACATGGGTTTATCCGTCCTATATTTTGGTCAACAAAAAAGATTTTTGAGGAAGTTATCTGGGTCGAGTTTGAGAACTATTACTGTTATAGTTCTTTATATATCCAATATAAACATTTTCTTTATTTGGGGACACATCTCCCCATGATCCTATTCGCAATTCATTCTGTCCAGTTAAACAGTTACTTTAGAAATTTAGTGGGATTTATTGGGATTATCAATATTTTCTTTGTATGGGGGCTAATTTTCCCATGATCCTATTTGATGACAAATATTTGCCTTTTATGAGGGCTACTTCTTCCCTTGATCATATCCGTTTCAAACTTAAAACCGTTAAAAAGTTGCATAAAGAATTATTGGGACAAAATTTGAAAATTTTCGCTGTTAAAGTTTTTTAAATATTCAAAGATTAAAATTTGCTTTGCATGGGGTTACCTTTTCCCCATATTTTTGTAAAATAGTTCATTGAAATAGATATTGGGACCAAATTTAAAAATTCCCGATGTAGTGGTTCTTTAGATAATCGATAATTAATATTTGCTTTGAATGAGAGGTACCCCTACCCCTGGTCCAAACGTTTTTTTAGCCTATGTTACCTTAGAGCATAAGATTATAATTATATGTTAGGAATATTTCGATCTTGCTTTTTAGTTCTATAATCTATAAAAGTCTATAATTCAAATACCATATCCGTCTTTTAGGTATTAAGTCTGAAATAATTCATTTAGTAAAAAACGGCCTTGAGACAGTATTCTCCCCTCTAAAGATGATATAAAAAAGAAAAGGGACCTGTTATTTATACTCTACTTGTTACCACAATGGGTCTGGTAATAGAAAACTTATAAACTTTTTCTTGCTGCTCATTATTCACATTTTTAATATTCGAAGACTCAGTTTGGCAACATTTTCCCGTTGTCGGGGTTGAACCTCGGATACTTGATATTCTTGATATAAAGACATTCCTTAGAGAACGTGGAAATCAATGGTTTGTATTTGGATTGCTAACAATTGTCCCTAAATCTTTTAACCGTGATTTGGTAATATGGAATAATATACCAAGTTTCAATTTAATCTTTTTTGTTGATTTAAAATTCTTTAATTAAACATTTTTTAATCCAAATAAAAAATTATTCATCAATATTATTATTTATTTTAATAAAATTTATATATTCTTTTACACTTATTTATATTAAAATTATCTCATTTAAATATATTTTTCTTATTTACACAAAAAAATTACTTTAACATTCAACTAGTTAATTTAATTTTAATAAAAAAATGCAAATAAAGTGGAAATCATTGGCCATAACGAATATTTAATACACTGCACCGTTAATAGAAATGAAAGAAATATAAATTTGATATATAAATAGAAATATAAATTTGAATTGCCTTTCATTTAAGTGTTCGAAATTTACTTTTCAGATTTTTTAAATGTCTCGTCCTAGTCTTCAGTGAGGGTAGTGAGGTAGGAAGATAATTTTTACACGATTTTCGAGCACTGGGCTTACGGTAATTTACTTCTGATATTTATTTAGGGTTTTAGTAGTCTTTCACTGAGTTCGAGTTATCGTTTGGTCTTCGGAGTAAAAATAATTTAAATTGGCTTCAACACTACATTTTCGTAAAGTACGCGACACAAAATTTTATCGGAAAAAGTGTATATTCGGTCATATCATTAGTCTGATATTTTGCAATTGAATTAAGAAAACACTGTGGATCGCAGGGAAGTTAGATCTCCAATGTAGGTTAAAATTTATCTGAAAAACTACTTACATTTCGGGAAGCGATAAAAATTTATAGAGATAAAATAAGGTTGTGAAGAGGTGAAGAGGGTATATCACTTATATCATTTCATGTGTAGCGTTAAAAGGGAATCATGTCAGACCTCATAATATATATATGTTCTTACATCAAAATCTGAGTCGATTTAGCTATGTCCGTCTCTCTGTTGTTGTTGCAAAGAGCACCGTGAAATTAGGTCTACAGAGGCAGGTACTCACGTTAAAAGCTTCGTTGTTGTTTGCTGTTGGTACGCTCACATCCACTTCGAGCTTATAGTCCTGAAAAGAAAACCAGCAAAATCGCTTCAGTATAGTAATATATATAGACCGATATCAGAGGCATTTTGCTATATGTACTTTATTACAATTAAATTAATTATCAAAATCGGTTCAGTGGAAAAAAGTTATAACTATTTTTTTGACTCATTAATTGTTCTGTGTTATGTTTAAATGTATGTGTGAGTGCTTATGTATGAAACATAAAGTATTTATCTCGCATGCATTTGTGGTGTAGAGTATTGAATGTAAATGTCTGTAAGGAAAATCGCGAGGGCCGCAGGTAAAATACTTTATAGACTTTACAGAAATTTGTTAATTTTTGTGAAGAGAAAAATTTTCAAATTTTAAAATATGTAAGATTTTAATAGTGACTATATATTAATAACACCATGAAGGAGCCATGTTAATTTGGCGATCGACCCTCAAAGAATTTGATTTTATGATTTTTGGTTGTATAAAACATATTTTTTGGGAATATTTTCATGATACTCAGATACATGAGAGATCTTAACATTTGAGGTAATTTCTTGAAGTACTGAATATTAATTACAGCTCTTCAAAATTTTTTATTTGGCTAGTGGGTTTGGATTGATAAAAAATTTATTATTGTTTTTGCCAAACAGTTTTCTTAACTTAGAATCCCATTTCGGAAAGACTTTTGTATAGGAACTGTCTGAAATATTGTACCAAACATGAACAGTTTCAATTTACTTCACCTTGTACCATATTTTATCATCATATTCCTTTCAATTAACCCAGCCCAGGTTCACATGGACAGCCTGCTGGACTATTGACTAAAATTGAGCAATCGATTCAGAAAGTTATGTTGAGCCGAACGATAAATTTAAGTAGGTGTAACAAAATTGTTTCTGCATATTACAAATATCAGTCAAAAATGCATGGTTTAAACAAACACCTCTTTGGCTGTAGGGTGTACACAACAGAAGAAATATCTTGATTTTGTACCCACATATGTTTGCTTTATACTCAAAAAATCTGAAGAAGTGTCAAATCTTATTTAATTTACTGGAAAATGAATTTTTTAACAAGTTTTTCCCAAATTGGAATTTTGGGTATTTTGGAATAAAAAGTGGAAATCTTTTCTTAGATCATTATTTTTTAGAGATCCATGAGAGATCACATAATTCTATCGAAAATAAAAATCGGTTATATGTTAAAAATTAACAGCATATAACATGGCGAATTTAATAATCCACTTCCAGTATTGTAGTGTATCAAAAAAATTATAATTTATATATCAATTTTTTATGAATTAAATTTAAATCGAGTGTGTTTAAATGTCTGTATATGTTTCATAAATGTTATTGTAATTTATTTTCAGACTAAATGAAATGAACAATATTCGCATTTTTTTTATTCCTTTGAAAATTTTGTTATCTTTTGCTTTTGTTTGTTGCTCATTACAATTTTTAATACAAATTACATATTTAATCAGGGGATACATAAATATTAACAAACAAATAAAATAATAAATATATTTTTTTCTCCATAACAGTTATTTTATTTCATTACAAATTACATGAAGGTATGATGCACAGTGTGTCGTAGAAATGTATGGAAATTAGTTAAATTTCACTACTGGAAGACTAATTTTTAATTAACAAAATTCACTTGAAACTTCAATAAGATGTGTGTTTTACATACCTAAGCACGATTCGGAAATTAAAAAAGATTCCCAATTACTCATACGAAAATTTCCAAAATCTCAAAAATTTTACTTTTCCATTAAATGATTATCTTGTCATTATACAGGTCATCTGGCAGAAAATGCTTCCCGTATGTTTAACTTACATATGTAGTTGTATACTAAGGATAATTAAAAAATGATTCTAGCTAGCAAATAAAAATTATTTGTTTCTAAAATTGATCCAATTGAAGTTTGGACGGGCATATGTGGATATAACAATGTTCCAATATCATTCGGATTTAGTTTTCATGGATTCTTATTAAGATTTCCTTATAAGACAATAAAAAAATTATAAAGCACGAACAAAATATTTTTTTAAAGTGAATATGTGTTGCCACCTTTTTGTAAAAGATCTAAAAAAAATTATTCATTTTATTTTAAAGTTTAAAATTCAGATAAATATATTTTTTAAGGAATGAATATATTAATGGAGTTATTACGCTAAATTTTTTTAAAATTTTATTGAGAATCTGGCGCATAAGTCCGTTATCTTTAAAAAAATACTTAATTTCCAAAAATGGCTAAAAATGGACAAAAAATATATTTCGACCTGAATATCTTTGAAACTATAGGAGATAAGCCAAGCATGTAAGCATATATATTGACATTAACAAGAACTTTCTATTAACAAAATTTCTTTTTTTTTAAATTCTAAATGAATTTTTGGCGAATTTAAAAAGTCAACTTATTCGAGGTGGTCAACTTTGGAGGATCACTGACTACGTCAATGACCGTATAGAGGCTTGTATTCCATCAAATCAACTCAGAAATACCTCAGCTCTGACCATTTCCATTTAGATATCGCAAAGCGGTCAAAAGTTACAAAATTATTTCCAAAAAAGAAAAAACTGATTTGGACACACTGTGCGATGATATCAATATTATCTATACACATACACATATGCATATTTTCACATAAAGTTTACAGTTGTGTTTCTCCAAATCAAGTTAAAAATACTTTAGTTCTGACCATGTTAATTCCATTGAAATACCGTAAACCGTTCAAAAGTTACAGAATTATTTCCCAAAAAAATCGATTTGAAAACACTGTGTGATGCCATGTATATTAACTACACACATACTCACATACATATATTCATATTAAGTTTACAAATTTACAATTTGTCTCAATAACTGCTATAAATTTTCGAATAATTGTAGTTAAATAATTTACATTATTATACAACAAATAAGTTCCAAATAAAGGGTACTTTCAAAAGAGGCGCAAAAAGCGTACTCAAAATTTCATCAAAATGTCTTAAAAATTACAAGAATTATTCTTTCCATTATTACAAGATATTCAGTGTAGAGATTTTTCAATCCATCTTAAATTATTGAATTCATTTAGTATCCCGTTTTTATTAAACTGAGTACACATACACATAAGTGTGATTGTAAAAATATTTTTTTATAATAATGTTTCTATTTATAATTTAGAGTTTTTTCCAATCTCTGTGAGAATGAAATTTTAACATGATTTACTTGTGTATACATTTTCAAATATTTTTTTATGTATGCAAATATTTTGAAAAAAAATCTATATACAAAATTTATATCCTTTAGATACTTAAGTGAATGTATAACCTATAGTGGTATGTGTGTACATTTTGCAAGTATTTGTATATGAAAATAATTTTATAGATTATCATTATTCATAATTTATTTTATATTTATGTATGTGAGGAAATACACATACACACATGTATGGATTTGCAAAAAAGGAATAATTTTGTTTATTTATGAAGAAAACTTTAAGGAATGGAATCAATGAAATCGGTCTAAAATATATAAGAATCCCTAAAAAGCTTCCCATTTAAAGTCAGATAAATCGCTCATTAGAACCTCGTTAAATAGAAGAATTAGTACAACGATTTTAACCAAAGGGCTAATGAAATTTTCATTTAGTGGGAGACATTACGCACTTAACATTATAAAATTCTAGGTAGGGCGGTAAAGTGGGATCCCTCTAACAAAGGAAACTTTTAACATCGCATATCTCTAACTTCTCTAAAGAAAATTTCTTGAAATTATGAACTTTAATTTAACATATTAAAGACTAAAAATTTGAGGATAGGACACAGGGGAGTGGTGACCTCCTTACAAACGAAATTTTGAGTTTTAATGAAATTTGGAGCATAAATGGAATAATAATAGCAAAATATTATATATAACGGAATTTTTGAATGGCCAAGCTAAGTAATATATCTTTACAAACGGAATTCTTAATATGTCCTTCATTTGTTTTTAAACTGATTGTGGTGGAGGGTATAGGTAAACTTGAAGTGCTAGTAATGAACTTTTAGCTAAATGTTTTTTTTTATCACCAAACATGCTTCCCCCAAAGATAGTGCATTATCTAATTATCAAAAATGTTGCTGACTTGTGAGAAAAACATGACAAGGCCAAAATCAGATTCTTAAGCGATGCTTATATATATTTTAAATAATCTAATGCAATTTGTGCACAAAAGGTGCACTGAATTCAAAAGTAACGGAAAATTTCAAAAGCTGCTTAAGTTTCGAACAGTTAATTTTTCAGTTCGTATTGCTTATGTCCAAGGAAACATTTATAATTTTTTGTTGTCATTTTTGAATAGAAGGCATATTATAAAATAGTAAAAAAAGTATTCATTAATTAATTCAAAGAGAATTATTGCTGGGAAAAACTGCCTAGATTTCGAACAATACTGTATAAAATTATTACTCATACGCAACATTGCACAGTAAAAAAAAATTTCAATAATTATGTTACTTTGGAACTAATGAATATTTTTAACGAAATTCCATGCGGAAATTTTTAAGGTTTTTTCCAATTCATTAGTAGACGGATGTACTCAGAGTGGATCCTGCTATTGGGGAGTGAATCACCGAATTGGTTATCTCGGATAAGATTTTTTTTTTTTTTTAAATCCAAAATTTGAAAAAAAATCATTAACCCAAATAAAAATTGTATTAAATTGAAATTGATAGAAAAAAAATAATAAATATTATGAGATGTTTTTCAAAAGATGGTAATAAGTGTTCATTTTAAAACTAACTGTTATCATCCGGACGATATACTTTTTTCGCATCTGAAAGAATTCTCAACGTAATTGTATGTTAAGTAAAACGGAGGGAATTGGGGAAAAGGATATAATTAAAAAAAATTATAATTTTCTTTTGATGAAAATATTGTAACATGAGATAGAACCAAACATCCTAAAAAGGCAAAGTAAGCACCACTAAGGACATTTTGCTGTTCTGAAATTTCGTAATGAAATCTTAATTTTTGCATATTTTGTGTAAGATCAAAAATTATAATTTTTTAACAAAAGTTTATAAAAAATATATTTTTTATGTTTTGAAATTCTATTATTATCTTTCCAATGATACTAAATACTAGTGTTATTAATTTCCACTAACCTTTTAAAATTAACTAAGTTTAACTTAACTTCATCTGTTAAAAATATTAAATAATTACAAAGTTATATACAAAAAAAATTAAACACAATGGTCCCACTTAGTTAAAGAAATTTTGGTAAAAATAAACAATTTATATATAAAATATTTGGGTATAAATTTGACGAAAAAAATTTTATAGTCAATAACTCAGCTTTCAGAATTTAGGATATAATTATTATTAACTAAAAGAATTTAATTTATTTTTCTAATAAATTGAATTCATTCCTTATTTCAGTGTTTTTGCTTCTACTGATTTAAATAGATTCGGTTTTAAATTTTTTTTATTTAATTCTATTTATTTATCTACTCATTTTTATTGCTTATTTTTGTGGCTGTTGTTTGTCTGCCTGCATCCTTGATACTCAAATATAATTTTTTGTTTAATTTTATATGAAATGCACCCATATTTATGCACAATACAATTATCATTCTCAAATACATAAACAGCAAGCAAGAATGTATTGGCGGTCAAGCTCGACTATCTAATACCTTACACTACATTGTTGGTTAAAAATAGTAGTAACGAAAAATTAATGAACCACCCTCATATAATTTGAATTTTTGATTTATTATTAAGAGTGCAGTACATTATTTTGAAACATACATCTGTATTAAATTTATATGGGAGCTACCAGAAATTATAAAATGACCCTCGTGTAATTTTGCACAACGATTTATTTATTATTTATTTAATTTGACTTATTATTACAATACCAATGTATATTTGAGATTTATGTCATTAAATGTGATATTTAGAATAAGTTTCATACAGGAGCTATGAAAAGTAATAAACCGACTCTCGCATATTTTGGTACATAGTTTCAGAATATTATTAGACTTACTTGTGCTAAATTGCTTTATATTTAGGACTTTTATGACGTTATACTTCCATTCCGGAAGGAACATTTATAAGGGAGGTATCTGAAATATTAGATCGAGTATAATCAATTTTAATAGGATTCGTCTATAGGCGAAAGTAACAATATGTACCAAATTGAACAGTAAACTGTTTACGATGTTTACAGGGACAACCAGCCGGACTGATACACAAACGGATGGACATCATAAAAACGACTCAGAAAGTGATTCTGAGTCAAACTGTTTACTTTAATGTGGTACACCCACCATTTTTTTGTATGTTACAAGCATCAAGACAAATCCATAATACCCCAACCACCTGCGATGATGAAGGGTATAAATATATACGCATACATTCAAATATGAGTAAAGGTTTCATAATTGTTTGTGCCTTTAGTATAGTTAAATATACATACACATAGTAAAATTATATATTTTTGTTATATACTCTCCTATATACACATATGTATGTGTATTTTATAAAACTATATATGTATGTAAACATAAATAAACAGATCTGAATTATTTGTTTACCTTAATACTTGAATCTGTAATTATAATTTTTATTAAAAACATGTAAAGAGGAATCATCAATACAAATTATGGAAATAGTTCAGCATGAAATTATAAGAGTTTAAAAACCAAATATCAATATTACAATATAAATACATATATATACACATATGCATGTATGTATTTTTTTCAAATATTGATAGATGGATGTAAATCGGTCAATAGAATTCATAATTAAATATTAAAATATGCAGACAAATTCATTTTTGTGAAATTTTTTTGGGGAATAATATGATGTTGGTGGTAATTAAAGGATATTGTAGTGTAATTTTAAATTGTTGTAATTAAGTATTTAATTAAATCATGTGTAAATAATTAACTGAAATTAAATATATAAAAGAAAATTTTATCGATATAAAAATATAACAACATAAATGAAATGTTGTTGGTTTATGTACATATAAAACTTTTCCTTTTTAAAATCGAATCAAATTTCTAAGGTTATCAGATTGTTATTAGTAGATAAAAATTTCATCGCTGTAATAAAATTATTTTTATTTATTTATTTAAAAAATATTATGGTCACAATAATATGTTTAGCTGATCATAATTTTATTGTTATAAACATCTCGTTATAATAAACTATTGTTATTAGGACAAAGTTTTATTTTCAGTTTACTGACAACTGAATATGAACAACATTTTTTGAAATATATAAATGTCAATACTATTAGACTATACACCACTATAGGTGGTTGGAATATTATGGTTTTGTGCATTAGTTTTCAACGGGCAGAAAAAATTTTGCTTCTAACACTTTTAAGTATACCGCTTGACTCAGTATCACTTTTTGAGTGACACGTGTCATAAAATTGGTCCAAGGGCAATGCCTATTGAAAGTGGTGATGATAGGTCCATTATTTCATCTAGCCCCTATACAAATGTAATTTTTCTAGCTTCCATGTAATATACCAGAAAAAATCATTTTTAAACGCATAAATTTCACATAAATATTATTATCATAACAGTTTACTGCATATTTAAGCATAAATAATTAATTTTTTAATGTCCTTCCTTCGCCCGACTGGTTGCCCACGTAAAGCTTGTCCGCAAAGTATTAGTCGCAATATATCTTAACGAAATTTGGTTATGTATTTGGCTCAAAAAATTCTTAAATTAAAAAAATAAAATTTTTGCAAATGTAAATCTTATGATATTCAAAAATGATATCCTAAATTAAATGAGGATCTCATAAATTTGGATCGTTATAAGTATCATATATTTAAAAATATCTTTATGAGTCGGGGTAACTAGTTTTGGGATACTGTGGAGAGTTTAAAATCGTTTGAAAAACATAAATTATCAATAAACCCACATTATTTTCAATAAATGATTTGTTGAGGTCACAAAAATTAAAAAAAAATATATTTTGATTTTCAATTAGTTAAAAAACAACAGATTTATGTGTTCTATCAGGATGCAGTGATTTAGTTATGGTAAAATTATTAAAAAATATTTAAATTCTGCCTTATTATGTCTCTGCTATAATCTCCCTCTAAACTAAGTTTAAATATTAACTTCGTTTTGAATATATATTCAGATCCTTTTCATTTCATCTTATAATATTGTATTGAATAAAAATTTCTTTTTTTCTCGTAATCATTTTATGTTTGTTTTTGCATTTCTATGCATTCAAATATAAATTGTAAATTGTATTTTTTTAAAAAAGAAATAAATTGCTTTATCGTTTCTTTTTTTTTTCTTATAAATTAATCATAACACAAAATAAGACATCAAACATACCAAAAGAAATGAAAAGAATCCTTTGACAATAACATACGCACTCACTTACACATACACACACACACGCACATACAAACATGCAGACCCATAATAAAATGAAAATGAAAGAAAAATCTTATTTGTAAGACCAATTTGTCAAAAAATTTTATTTTTCATTTATAAATGTGTTAAAGCTTCATAAATCTTCTTTACTCAAACTTAAATCTCTTTTTCTTTCTAACACTTGAGAATGTTACTTAAATCACAGAACAATTTATATGGCCCCATTTTATTACATTGAAGATTTATATACAGTCCCAAACAAAACTATTGGCACAGCACGTGTATTTTTTTATTTTCAAATTTTAGTCATTTAAAAACTTTCTACACGAATTAAAAATATGTTGAGTTATTTACTACTAATTAGAGTTTTTTCGCGGGAAAACGTTCCCGGGATTTTCCCGGGAAATTGAATTTTCCAAATCCCGGGAAATTTCTAACGGGAATTGTCGGAAAGTAATTAAAATGAAGAAGATATCTAACTCCAGAAGAAATTATATAAAAATTTATATAAATTTATATATATATATTTTCCAAAGACACAAAAATAAAATTTTAAAAAAATTTCATACAAAAATAATTTTTATTTAATAACAAAATAATGCGAACAAAAAATTTTTTGTTGAGCAAACAATATTTTTTATAAGAATAACAATATTTTTAGTGGCGATAACAATATTTTTAGTGACGATAAATATTGTTATCAATGCAAAATAATAATACAAATAACAACATTTTTTTTAATATGAAAATAAATTTAGTGATGATAACAATAACTATTGTTATTAATGCAAAATCACAAAACGAACAAAGACATATTTTAGTTATGGTAACAATATTTAATAACAATAGAAATCGTAAACACATTTTTTCTTTGAATGCATAATGCCGTCCATGAAAATCAGCTCACCGACACCCGCAGATGACATACAGTCCCACATCATTTTACCGTAACAACCTATTTAACATCAGGAAAAGATTTTGTTTTTCAAGTTCTCTATTGGACTTTCTCCGCGCGGTTATTCGGACATCATTACGATGAAAAGCACCTGATTCTAAAATGTAATGGATTTAAAACTCTGGAGCATACATATGTTTTATTTAGTTTATTGAAGGGCTTAGTGGTTTACGACTAGCAACTCAAGCATTTTAACCAGTTCCATGCAGAATTCCAAAAACAATAATGCGGTGAATATTTCTGTTACGTTGCTATGGAATTTCAGCAGCAATTACGGTAGATGATTTTTAGGTTTGAATTTATTTTTTCGTATAATTTAGTTACTGTCACGGGGAGGTAAAACTTTAGGTCGTTCGGTTTTATGAGAAGTTTTCCTTTAAACGATTCAATACGGTTCTAATATTGAACATTTACATTTTTGACCAAGCTGGGCATATGATTTGCCTTGGTTTTATAGGTGTAGTATTATTTTTTGCGCAGATTCGCTAGTTTCTTTTTGGTTAGTGCTCACAGAGAGTTTCTTTTTAATTTACATCAACAAATTGTCACTTTTAATGATTAGAATCGACAGATAATGATTTATTATGCAAAATAATTTTGTTTGGTAAATTGATGACATTTTTTTAAATTATTCCATTTGAAGTTTGTTTTGTGTATTTAGCGAAATAAATGTTTATACCAGTCAAACAACTACTAACGATTTTTCTTATAAAAATTGGTTATAATGACAAAAAAATTAAGATAAAACAAAAAATGTTTGTTGTACCAATAATTTTGTTAAAGACTGTATGTATGCCAGAATATGTGTATATATGTGTATATTATTGGTTGTTGGCTTTTTTCTATTCTTCTTTAACGTTATAACGTATATATTTTCAAACCAAAAGAGAGAATATAAGATTTTTTTATTCGAATAAAAATATTTCAACATTTAATATATCAATCAAACCATACGATGTTACATTTACATACGTATATACGTATTTAAATATAAAAAAATGAAATGCATATAAACAGACATATATACAGTTGTATGTTTGTATATTTAGTATATATCTGAATATAATCAAGTTAAATCCGTTCATTCATTTGTTCATTGGTAAATGTGTGTATGTGATTTTTTTTCGTTTCTCATTTATATTTTTGTTTATGTTTGAGTAAATGTGACAACTGCAAAAATAAAAGTATAAAACAATAGCAATACATACATACACACGTCAACTTGACGACGCGTGTTTAAGATTGTTATAAGAGAAAATCTTTACGGATCTGTTATTTTTTGTTTCTATCATATACTATAGATAAAACAAAGCACAGTAACACACATACACAAGGAGTGAGATCAAAAAATTCTTTATGAACATATATATGTTAATTAGAAAGAAGCTAATAGTGATACAATATTTAATATTTTCCGGAAACTCTTTCATTAACGTTTTTATAGAGTTTTCTGTCTGTTTAAGTAGAATATCATACTTTAAACTAATTTGAATATATTTTGTATATTAATTCCTTAATGGGTTAATATTCGTTGCCAACAACTTTTACTCATGATTAAATGCATTCTGGTGTAGTTTTGGTATTACAAACTAGAAAGTAAAACGTTAACGGCGCTAAAACACAATTTGTTACTTGGTTTTTCATACTTATCGTCCTTCTATCCTTTAATACCCTAAATAAACATTGTCGCATTGCCCGAACAAGTATTTCAGCTCCGTTTAAAGTCTATCATACTTTTCATACCTTTTTGTGCTCTTTAATCTCTTTTAATAGGAGCCCAATATCTCTTCGATGGCCTTAGCTTCGGTCTTTTTAGAGGTTTGCCTCTCTTCATTTAAATACCACATTATTGTTTTTGTACCATTAAAGCAGCGTTACCGTTGAGATATTTGGAAAAGTCGTCCAAAAATAAAGTCGCACATAAAAAATGATTTGTTGAATAAAAGTTGCAACAGGATTAATTTACCAACAATTAATACTTTTTGAATAGTTTTCAATTCTTTATTTGCTCTGTTTCCCGTTCAATACAGAAATCTTCTTGCGTAGGAAGTAACATTTAGTCTTTCTGTAATTTAACTCTGCATATTGCTTGCCATGCTATGAACATTTTGGGAAATTTTGACTGTTTTTGGATCTGAAACTTTTCTTTATCATTAAGAATATAAAATGTTTGAAAAGGAAGTTGGAAAAAATCTGCCACAAAATATGTTTCGCCATCAATGCGGGGAGAATATTTTTTTTACAAACATTGACTTTAATAACCGTGCTCTGTTTTTTGGACGTTTAATTTTTAGCCTTTTGTGGTTTTAAAACCGCATTAGCTTCAACTCTTCGTATCAAATAGTCGAAGCTCTGAGCTAACCAGTTGCTTTCTTATCGGATGAATTGAGGTCTCTTTTGAAAATTCCTTCAATTTGAACCAGTATTTTCGTTAACAAACGATTTTTATCCGTTTTGTTTAATAACACTGAAAACAGTTTAAGAACAGACTTTTCAATGCTTATACAAGTTTTTAGGACCAATTTGTGTTTTATGTGTTTGACATTAAACATAACGTGTTTAACTGGTTTTTCAAAGGTAACTTGATAAAAAATAAATAAATAAATAAATAAATAAATAAATAAATAAATAAATAAATAAATAAATAATAAAATAATAAAGAGTTTTAATAATAAACGTGTGTTAAGAATTTTTCGATCTCAATCCTTATATTAACAATTGTAAGATAGTGAGCGAACATCATACATATGTATGTATCTATATAGACATATACACATTGATACATTTAACGTAACAAATAAAACAAGAAATAAATGAATGAATAAGGACACGAATATGGATGATAATGTATAAAATAATATTCACACGAATTATCATACAGGGTGTTTAAATCAAAAGAGAATTCTTAATAAAGGAAAGAAGATTAAATAAAATATTACATGAGTTTTCTTTTGTAACCTTTTCCGAAGCAACATTTTCAATACAAAATTTTAAGTTCTCTAAAAATGTTAAATCGTTTTCCATTGCGATTTTTCTGGAATTCAGAGAACAACTTGTTTCAATTTAGCCTATATTATGATTGGGAACAAATTTGCACCATTATTCCATTTATTTTTTGAGTAAATTTTTATATCGGATAAACGATAAGAAAGTTATATTTAACTATCATTTCCCCACTTACTTCGTTAGTGCAATACATATATGCAATGAAGTACCATTTGTTGGTTACTGTGAAATAGTACATTAAGGAGATCAAAAAAGTACAATATTAATGCTTCTTTGGCTTTATTATCCTTAGTAAAACACATGAATCTTTCTGTCCATAAGTATAATATTTTTGAAACGAACCTTTAAAGAACTAAAATAGATACTTTTTAGAAAGCACCAAAATTATGTTCCAATTTTTCATTTCATTTCGTTCAGTGCAAAAAAATACATAATTATAAATAAACTAATTTTTTTAAATCATTTCCTTTTGCTAAGGAGATATAAGATAGCCGATTTTGCCCGCCTTCACTCACGAATTTCTAAAATTCCGTCTTAGTGGTTCTACTTGGAGGAAAAGTAAATTCACAACCCAAATTTTTAGTTTAAGAAAACTCTCAATCAGTAGCGTTACTATTTCAAATGTATGTATGAATGCAAGTGCGCATAAAACTTCACGAAATCTCAATAACTTGATTCAAACAGAACATATCAATAAATTTTATATAAATTATGGATGAAAAAATTTTGATTATAATCGGTAGAATCCTACATATTTATTAACAATACTGCTATGAAATCAAAATGGAATTCGCAATAGTGATTAATTTAAGAAAAAGTTAATTATGAATTAATATTCAAGACAACGGTAGAGGTACTTATCTCTAAGAATGTGAAGTATTATTGACGGACAGATAAAAGACAGACATCTCTTCATCATTTTTTATCAAAATCTTGTTGAAATAAAAAAATTAATCCACATTATTTTCTTGAAAGTGACTGTTTAATTTTTCATTAAAAAATTGAAGAGTTTAGTAGGAAAATTTTCTTCCCAAAGTTTATACTTGTTTACAGTGAAATTTTGATTTTTTTAGTAAAAAATTGTTTGAATTTTGATAAAAATTTTTTAATGCAAATTTAATTTTTTTTCTGAAAAAAAATCATTTTTTTAATTAAAATAACAAATTTCAACATTTGTAAAATTTGGTTCTGAATTTTTAATAAAATATTGCTTACTTATCGAAATTCTTTATTTTTATTGAAGTCCTATTTTGTAATTGTGAACTTTTTAAGAAAATACTAAATTTTTAGTGAAATTTTGAAATTTTAATGACATTCTTTTTAGTAAAATCTTGAATTCATGGTGAAATTCTGATTTTTTTAGTGAAATTCAGAATTGTTAGTGAAATCTTGAAGTTTTAAATTTTCAAGAAATTTTCGATTTTTTTAATCTTTCAATTTTGAATTTTTGAAATTTTAGTGAAGTTCTAAATTAATATCTCACATATACCGCTGATGAAAATGTTTAATAATGATTTGTATATTCAATCTTAAGGACCCAAGGACTGAGGCACACAAATCATTGCAAGATTCGTTAATAATCTTTGGATGATAGTGCATCCAAATTCTTTAGTATTATTTTTTATACAAAGTTTTTTTATGAAAAAATGATGACAATAATTAGTAATGTGAGTATGAGTAATATAAATAATTTATATTAAGTATACGTTAGTAGAAAGAAATTTACGAAAATATTTTGTTTAAATATTATAAATATGATTTTATTTTTAAATTATAATTATCAATTCACACATCACACACCCTGTATTAAGTTTATATCAACACTTAAAAAATACATCACACTCATGCTGAATTTTTACAATAATTTATTTTAAATAAACAAAAAATCCACAAATTTCATTTCTTTATTTTTTTCTGTTCGTTTAACAACAAATGACAACAATGTTGTCACTTTTATAAAAAAATTGTTGAATTTGGATTATTATTTCCGCATTTAATTTTTATTTGTTTGTTTTCAAAGGAATAAAATACGAGACAATTCAAGGAAAGAAATTATGAGAAGAAAAAATATAAAACTCATGAGTGAAACACTCACACAACATGAAATAACTATAAAAAAGTGTAAAAAATACATAATTATTTAAGTTACAAATGTAAATGTGTATTAGGGTGCGAACGGTTTCTAGGTGAGCAAAAATTTGGTAGTGTATTGCTTTATATACATTTAAAGTCTTTTTATTTGTATGTAATTTACTACAATAATTATTTTTATGTTGTATTTTTTAAAATTCCAAATTGTTTTTGGATTTTTTGTTCCAGCCTAATTTTCTTGTATGGACATGTACACTTTCATAAAGAAGTAAAGTGAAATCATTCAGACAAAATGACTAACCGTCAAACTTATTCTCATACATAATTCATATTTATCCTGCAATTCATCTTTTGTGATAAGAAAACTGAAATACAGTGGAAATAATCTAAAAATATTAAGCATATGTACTGATGAACTTTTTACAACCTTCGGTCCAAAAATCTTGAAGGAAATTAAGCAAATGCAATGATTCCTAATTTTTTTCTGAAATATCAATTTTAATGTACAAAATAAATTTTTGTTGCTGTTAATTTTGTTGCTGTTAACTGTAAAAAATCAATTTAATTTGTACACAAATTCATTTATTAATGCGATGATATTAAGATACTTTTCGAACGTTATATTTCAAGGACATAAATGTACGAATGATCTAGGAATAGTAATTTAAATATTCATTTAATATTCTCTCTGATGCAAGAATATCAGAAATGTTTTTAATGCCTCTAATATGCCAAAAGCGGGTTGTTGTTATTGCTGAAGGTGAGGCTGATTTAAACAACAATGTGAAGATCGAGGAGATAAATGAATCATGAATTAAAACTAACGACGACCTATATTACTTGTGCATTTACCAATTCTTCCAATTAAAGCAGACTGATTCACCTAAGTCTAAATTCTGGGTCACGTATTTGGGCATTACCTCTGCTTTGGTTAAAAAAGGAGACTGTCTAAGCTCCCATCGATCTGCAGTACTTGGAAACTCCTAACCTGCAGGGTTTAAACCACAGCCACAGATTCGTTCAGCGAGGTAGGGCTTAGGAAAATACTTCAAAAACAGTTAAACTAATCATATTCAGTTCAAAGCATAAAAACTTAAACGGTTTCATCCCCAATAAACAATGTGATAAAAAGGATAGTATACCTGGATATATGGATGATCTGGTAATATAAAGTTGAGATGTGATCTTTGCTTGCCTAATGCATTTTCAGAAAATATTTGTCAGTGGTGAAAAAAAAAACTTTTTGAAAGGTAGTGGATTGGTTGAAAATTCCCCACAGTGCAGTCAAAGATCTTTTAAAGGGAAGTCCAGAACCAATTCACTTTAGCTGATCAAAATGGCTAAAAATGTAAAAAATGAAGGATTTACCTATGTACAGCTGGCAAAGATGTAATTCCTACAGCATGAAAAAGGTTTGTATCCAAAATTGCAAGCTCATTTTGATGAACCATACAAGGTTGAAACTGTTCTTCTACCTATGGTATAGATAAATATTCCTAGTCAGAATGAACAAATTTAAATGGTACTGAGTACGTCCGAGAATTTTTAAGCATACTTATGGCATAAGAAACATCACCTGGCAATATATATGTTATATGTGAGTCAGTTTTTTATATGCAGTTGCAATATAATAAAAATCTGAGTGAATAAAATGTTGTTGTTATTTGACAAATAACTTGAAAAGAATTCGGTTTATTAAGAAGGCAATTAATAATTTTTTTTAAACTCTCGCAGTAAAATATCTTCAAATATGTGATAAGTACATTTGCTTTGAATAAAGAGTATCTCCCATCAGGTACTATTGACCAAAGTATAATCCTTATTGCTCCCAACGAACATGTCGTGAAATTTTCATAAAAATCTATTGGAACATTTAGCGTATTTACATTTTTTAATTTTCATTAAAAATGCATGCAGAGAGAACTTAAATGCGTATGAGTAATGTAAAAAAAATAATATTAAGTATACGCTCAGATAACTAAATTTGCAAATAATTTTTTTTAAATCTTTTAATCTAGCAAAATTATTAAATTAACAAAGTTTTTAAATTAAATCTTTAATTTACAAACTTTTTATTAAAACAATATTTTTCATCTCAATGATACTGAGAAATATTTTTGTAGGTCCATCTTCAAAGTTTCCTTTTAATATATTTAATATTTGATCGAATCACATTTTTTTTAAATTTCAAAATTTCGCTTATATTATACGAAAGAGAAAAAATAAAATTAAAATTTTAAGTAACAAAAATTATAATTCTTCCCACTGTCTACTGGAAAAGGTATGAGTCTTTTGAGTATGTAAGTCTGTGTAATTATATGTAAGCGTATGCGTGTGCGAAGTTTATTATTGCGGAAATTAATTCTATCGCTAACATTGAATAGAAAGGATAAAATGAATTATATAATTTTCCCATAACAATTCTGCAGAATAAAAGAAAAATAAAATTGTAATTATTTTTAAAGAGATAGAAATAAGTCGTTACTTCTATATAAAATAAGCTTAGTGTTATTGTTATTTTTGTGAAGAATGCTACTTTTTTGCAACTTTTTTATACTTTACCAGAATTAGTTTTGAATGAGAATATATTAAGTTAATCATTTCATGTGAATCTCTAAGTATTTTGCGACTGAATGTGTGACATCGAATACACTCTTTTCATTTAAACTTTTTACTTATCTGATTAAAGTGGGTGACCAGAAAAAATGCATTACAAATTTTTAATATGATTTTGATAAAACCCAACTTTGTTCTATAAAAATTTGGCCAAGCATTCAAAAATCTGCCGTAAAACTCTTTTTAATTTAGTATATAGTACGTGGAGAACTTGTTCGTTGATAGAAAACTTTATTCAGGTAAAATAAATGGAATTAATTTTTCCTTTAGCTTCGTTAGCTCATTGCTCTGGCTCTTGGGCATAAAAAGTTTAAAAAATGTGTCCTGACAGTAACTTTGCTAAAAATTTAGAGACCAAAAACAGAGCACGGAAATTGAAGTCAATTTTTTCAATATTTTTCTGCATAATGTGTGAAGAAACGTTTGTTTTGGTAGTTTTTTCACAACTTCCTGATAAAAATTTTATGCTGCTGATGCTCGAGAAAATGTTGAAGAAAAGTTTAGGCAGTCCAAATTTCCCATAAAGTTCTTGGTATGGCAAGCAGTATAGTGGACTTAATATATTGTTTACAAAAAATGCTGCTTCCATTTCTAATGTTTCATAAAGTGTCCACTGACTTGGCATAATGTATTACCAACTGTTTGGAGCTAAGATCAGTTTAGAGATTTTGGACTCTTTTTAAAAGAGAATTGAAGAACACAAAATGGTTTGAATAGTGTGGTAGATTTTAGACAAAAATGGACTACCTGTTCAAGCATAGTGATAAGAAACAATTTAAAAATATTTTTACTTTGTGTACATTTTAATATTCATTTCAATAAAATAAAATATGATAAGTGGTTTCGTTTTAATTGGCATTTATGTATGTTAAGAATTTTTTAATCTCACTCTTAATTGATTTTCGAGTAAAATAAAAACATTACTTATTACAAGATGAGAAATTCGTAAAGCCACATAAATATTTCAAATTAAATTCCATGTATTTGGACTGTTTATGTTATTGAAAGTTAAAGAAAAATATCTCTGATAACAAAGATAACAGAATTTTGGTAATTTTAATAAACGTATTATTTTCACTTTTAATTTTTACAGGCGCTTTTTATTACTGTAAATCAACTTGTGCTGTAGGGTATCTATAATTCGTCTTAACCATTTTGAATATTCTCACTTGTTTTCTTTCCATTATTTTGTATCGCATTGCAATCACTGGCGATCATAATCATCATAATGGAGGCGACCATGATGGGGGTAACATTATAATATAATTTTTTTCTTCTGTATATATTTCTTTTTAATTTCAAATATTTTTGTTCTGTTTACTTTTCTTAAAAGAAAAAGGAAGAAATTTTATTTCTTTTAAATTATCCTTGCAAATATGGTAAAGTAAATTCATCTATGTGTATGTGTGTAATACATATTTCTAAGAAAAAACCAAACGTACTTTTTTACATTACAAATGGGAATATGAAAGAATAAAATAAATGTTACATATGGTGTTTTGTGTTGCTGTTGTTGTTGTTGTTGCTGCTGCTGTATATTTCAAAAGTAGTAAATTATGATGGTTTAATGTAGTTTTAAATGGATACAACCAACAACATACAACGCGTAAATGTGGTTTGTTGTTTTTGTATTCAGTTTATGAAAAGAATTTTAAAAAACAACAACTGTGTAACACAATATGTAAAAACTAAAATACAATAGAATACATATACACAAATACATGTACACGAAAATATACATATATTTACAAATACATGTGTTTTTGTATCTAAGAAAAAAAGAAATTATTTCCATATATAAATAAATTCAAAAAGATTTTCATAAATATGTCAGTGTAACATATTTATGCATTATGTATTATATTCATACACGCACACATACATATTTACAAATACTTTTGTATTTTTTTTCTATAATATTTGAAAATTTCTATATGTGTTTTTTTGTATATTGAGGGAAAAACAGAAAAAGGAGGGCAATGTACTTGCAGATGGAGGACAAGAGGAATATATTAGTGTAAAATATATTTATAATACAAAGAAATATATATTTTACAAATATAATAACAATGAATGGTTTTTACACACACATTAATATAAATGGCATAAATACATTTATACATGAGGTAAATATCGGTAATATTCATAAGTCGAGAAATAAGAAAGCCAGGGTCAGTATAAGAACTGTTTTGGAATGACTTACTTTTTTTAAATAGACACATGTGTAAGGAGTTAATAATTAGTTAAAATTTAAAAGACCAAAGAAAAGAAATGTACCAAAAAAACAAAACTTCTCAAGAAAAGAAAATGCAAAGAATCGCATCAGAGCGCAGTGATTCATTTCTTGGACAAAAAATCATGAAGTAATCAGAATGAACAGAAATTTGATTTAATAATATTAAAATTGAAAAATGTGGGTCCTAAAAAATCTGAGTTGTGATAGACTTCTCCAAAGTTTACAAAAATAATTAAATATTTAAAAATGTAAGTCAAATGATACCATAATGTATTTATTTAAATGATTTTAAAAGAGAACAGCTGCCAGTTTTCTGTTAAATTTACAAAAACTATTTTTTTATAAACGTAAAATTTTTTCATACAAATTTAACATATTTTTTTCAAAAATTTTTCAAAATACCTAAATTTCGACAGGGAAAAAGATAATCATATTTTTTATATATTAAAATTTCTTAATTTAGTTTAAAGAAAGGAGAACATCTACCAGTTTTTTTGTTAAATTAGAGCTTACCATAAAGTAATAAGAAAAAAGGGTTAACCATACGATAAACATTTACTGAATCGATACAAATATAGATTTATTAGAATATTTAATTTTATATTCAAATCCATTATTGGTTTTCTAAAAAAAGATCTTATTAAAGAAATTTAATAGATAATTTATGGAAGAAATATAAGGAAATTTCATATAAAGATACCTTTTGAAGAAGTTTGATAAAACATTTTTTTTTACATATTTCGGAAAATGTTTATCTTAAACAGGAATTTCAAACAAATTTTGTAAAAAAAAATCTTTAATATGTTTTTGCATCAAATCAAAATCTGAGTTGATTTCGGTATGTTCGTCTTTCTGTCTCCCAGTTTTTAGCACGCTTCCATAATCTACAACAATCATAAACAGAGGTCAATTAAATTTTGTTCTGAATATTTGTTATAGTCCTGAGAAGTTTCCTATTTAAACCAGAAAAATCAGTTCAGTTTATTAAATGATATTTATTTTATGATTCGCTAAGTATTTATTTGTTTTATTTAAGAAAAACCTTAATATAAAATATTCATTTTTGAGTGTATATACGATGTGTATGTACGAAACATAACATATTTTTTCACACGCATTTTTTATAGATAATGCGAAAACTTTTTTGAGAAGAAATATTATTGAGTGCTCCTCTAATAGATAAATTGACATCATTACATATTATCTTCCTTGATTTTATGTATCTTTTATTTTATATTTCTAATTAATTCCATTTATTCATAACGTAAATTCAATTAAAATTATCATTCTTTTGCCAAAAATCACCTTAACTCTTTCGTTTGTTACATTTAACACATTTTAAATTATATTAATTTATATTCTACTCTCATACAATAAATAATTGTATATTTGCATTTTCCAGGTATCTATGTTGCTGTCAGTGAAATGCAGGTGTCAACAGTTTAAAATAACGAACTCCTAAAATAATGTTTACTCCACCTTTTGTTTATGTTTCTTTCCATTTCTTTTGCAATTTAAATGAGTTTTTAAAAGCTTGTGACATAATAAATGCGTAAACAAAGTCACAACGTGACCCATTTTATACAGAAATAAAAATTACATACAAACACACACACATACATATAATACACTTACACATACAACTATATATTTGCAAATATCGTTTTTAATTTTACTCTCATTTTTACAATTTCACCATGTATTCAACAATTTAAATTTACATTATTTTATACTTTTTAGTTGTAGTGTGAGTAAAGGAGTGAATAGGTGAGTGTATATGAATGAATGTAAGCATTTGTATGTTGTGTACAAGTTTCGGTATAAAGGAATAATAAAATGTCCATAATGTCTGCTTTATAGTGGAGGTAGTTGAGGAAGCAAAAAGGGTAGAGGAGGAATTTTTTGAAAAGGTGTTAGTGTAACAAATGTTAAATCTGTGTAAACATTATGTAAACGAAATGTTAAAAAAACAAATGAGAATACTATATACGGCTATGCCGATTCTTCAATACCCTCCACCACAAATACATGTGAAGTAAACACGTTATGTTTCATTCACAGATGTTTAAAATATAAAAAAGTTTTTCTGAAATATAACAGGGAAAATCTAAATGAGTCATAAAATGAGTTATATTTTTAGCTATAACTTTTATTTTACTAAATCGATTTCGATAAGCTTTGGAACGGTCTTACAATGTCATACAGCTTAATATTATGGCTAAATTTCATATCAAAATGTCGATTTATTATTGGTAATTCTACGAAGGATATACTTTTTAATATACTGAACCAATTTTCCTGGTTTTAATTAGGAAACATTCTAGAACTATAGCAAATATATCTCAGGATTGAATTGATGCAAGAATATATATACATCATTATTTCTTAACCTTTCACACGCAATGCAAAATTAACCACCTGTAATGGTGGAGGGTATAATGAAAAATAATAATAAAAGAGTCATGGAAAGAGAAGACGAAAGAGAAGAACACAAGAGTTAGAACACAAAAGTTGTAAATATAAATTAATAAACATGAAAACTTATTGTTTTTTGATTACCACTCTCCCTCGTTTGTCAACCCCATCCGCAAACTGCTAATATGGGTCCTATAAGAGTTTTTCGTTTATTAAATTTTGTAAAAAAAAACATAATATTATTTATTTTTCGTATACTTTTAGTAAAATTACTTTATATTATTTATTCATGTAAATTGTGTGGAAGAGTTTTTACGGTTTTTTGCTTTTTCGAAATGAATTTCATTTAAAATTTGTTGCAGTGTGAGAAGTATGCATTTGTTGGACGCAATTGTAAATGCAAAAGAGGTGAGAAAAGAGGATTTATATTTATATAAATTTGGAAATAATTTATTCACTACAATCAAAAATAGTGAAAGCACTCGAGAGGTATTATGTAAAATTTTGCTTGAAAGGGAATCACTAAATACGTGTAATGTGTAGTAATATTAGATCTATTAAAATTTTTGTATATGTAAAATAAATTCACTTTTTATTAACAAAATGTGCCAAAAACGAAATTGTAATTGCAAATGGTAATTGCATATACTGTAGCTCCGAAATGCTTCTTATAACCTACACTAAGATAAATGGTTACAAGTCTGTGCTCTTCGCATGGGATGAATACAAATACAGCATATTCCGCACGACATCCTGTAAAAAATTAAGCTTCAAACCGAGACTAAATATTTGCGCTCTTCCCGCAATTGGGATGAAAACTACATCCATCAACAGAAAATACTTTTACGGCCGCCTGGCTCTTGTGGCACCTGAATTAAGTCTCCGATCAAAATTCCTAATTATTTCCACTACTAGCAGTTTAACTCCAAATAGTTCGAAATTGGGGTCTTCAACATTCAATTTGTACAACCATTTAACGTCACAAATACGGCAAGGCTTTGGTGACATGGTATGGCATCATAAACTAATAAAATGATATTAACGAAAAAGACGTACAACAACGTAGCAAGATTAATGGCAGCAAAGGGGCAGCAAAGACTGGAATGAATCAGTTCGAAGACAGCAACAAAAAACGGTAACATCAGGGTAGAACTAAAAATCAAACAGCCATCAGTGGAAAAACTGCCAACAATCGTACTTCGGTCCATAAAAGTTGGACAGACAACAGCGATACGAGAATTCACAGCATCTTGATCTTAAAATTGGTAGTGCGTCGTAGCACTTAAAACTACACCTAATAATACCTTTAGAGCTTCGGTCGAAACGGTTCGTACTAGACGCGACACCAAACATTGCACTGACAACGAGTCGCCCTCCATATATGATACGAAGTGAACGCCTGACGAAGCTCCAGTCACGTTTAAGGATGAGGCTAATCAAATCAACTATGTCGAAAGGAAAAATTTCAACTTTATACTCATCTTTATTCGAAAATATTTGACTTGAGTTGCATATTTGAGACATACGTTGATAGATCGATGGTTGGAGGACGAACATAATATTATCTGCCTTTAAATAGTTTTACCTCAGTTTTGTCAAACGTCACTGACATACACTCTCATATTCTGCTTACTCTTCATCTCAAGTTCAGAATTAGATTGGCCCCCGATTATAATGGACAGATCATCCGCATATGTACTTCACTGTTTCTTTGGAATTTCCTCTTAAAATTGTTTTAAAGGACATTTTTTATAATAATTCATCTTAAGAGATATTTTATATTAAAATTCATTAAGTGTAATTTTCTGTAAAAATTACTCCAATGGAAGATTTCCTATAAAAAATATCTTAAAGGAATTATTTATAAACATTTTTCTATATGCAAATTGTTCTATAAAAATATCACTTTATTTATATCCATCTTCGAAATAGATTTTTTTAAAATCTCTTAAAAGAACATTTTCTGCAAAAATTTATATTAAATAAACATTTTTGAAAAAAATTCTCTTAAAGAAAATTTCTATAAAAATTCCTTTTAAAGAAATTAAAAAAAAAAATATAAATTTTTCTTATAGAAATTTTTCTATAAAGTTTTCCCTTTAATATAGTTTTCTATTAAAAGTTCCCCTTAATGGAAATTCTTTATACAAATTTTCCCAAATCGCCAATCTAAAAGTTGCCATTATTTCAGGATTAAAGAACACATTCCATACTTATAAATAATTCATTATTATCATCCTGATTTCACAAATTGCGAAAAACCAACGATCAATGAACACAATTTCACAACATGACAGCAAACATTCACATAATTTTATGATAAACAAAAGGCCTTCAATTAACCGTTTCCGTTCACGTACGTTATACCAATAATTAATGAAGCATATTGTCTTCTTTATTTCTGAAAACTGTAATAAGTAACACGATTTTTGTTGTTGTTCTTGTTGATATTGTTTTGTTGTTATTGTTGTAATTTTTACTTTATGCAGCAGAATTAAAAAGCAACCATTCATTATATAAATTAAGTTTACAGTAGTATCACACACAGACATATACATATATAAAAACTTACACACAAACACCCTTTTGTTTGTATAAGTATACATGCGTAAAGTCATATTGTATAACATACATACATTTACATGTAGCAAAAAATGTAAAAAATAAAACATACAATTAAACGATTAACATTTACTTTTACTGTTTGTATGTGTGTGATATTTTTTGCTTCTTCTTCTTTAGTATAAACATTTGCACATGAATTTAATTGTTTTATAATTGTTATAAATAAATTACTTGTAAAATTTTTATTACAACAATCTGTACGAGAGATAAAAGAAATGTTACAAAATGCTCAAATAAAAAAAAGGAAATAATACTCATGCAGTCATATTAATTTATGAACATATACATGCAAACTTATAAACAAACAACTACAGTCCCGAATAAAATTATTGGCACAGCAAGCATTTTATGTTTTATCTTTATTTTTCTGTCATTATAACCAGATTTTAGAAAAAAAAACAAGAAATCACATTATAGTCAGTGAAACCCGACGATGTAATACCCTACACCACACTGAATGTCACATTTGTTTGAAATTTATGCGTTTTAAAATGAAATTTGCTGAGAGCTTATAAAAGAGCTAGAGGAAGTTATGGATCGGCCCCGGTATAAATTTGCACATCGATTTTTGCGTATATTTATCTAAATTTGACCAGTTATTATTTAAATAACAACGTATATGTAAAATTTATGCCCTTAAAAGTGATATTTGGAAGAGTGTTTGTATGGGACCTATAGACTTTGGCACATCGTTTGAAACATTACGAGAATAACTTGTGATAAATTTCTTTTACCTTATGAATTCCGGGAGGAAATTTTGCATGAGAGGTCAAATATTGGAACGAACATAGTCATTTTCAATAGGTTTCGTCTCTAGACCAAAATAATACTGTGTACCAACTTTCATCAAGATTCTCAAAACTTGTTACCTGTAGACAGTTCACAGCGTTACTGTATGGTGGTGTAGGGTATGAAAATCTTTATAACTAAATGGTGCCCTATACTCGAGCTGTGAAAAGTGGTTCGACTAATACAAACGCAATGCAATAATTTGTTAAAAAGGCATAAATTCGTCGAAGAAAGGCAAATTTAGTTTTACATGTTATTTATTTTTGAATAAAGCAGCCACGAACGAAATCGGTTAAAAGAACAATTTGGTGATATAAATTCAAAAGAGGCTCCGTAAAACCAATAAAAAGAAAAAAACTGGCGAATCTTAGCAAAAAGTAATACTGCACCCGTATAACCAAAGCAAGTTCTATGCCCAGAATTTTAATTAAATTTTGGAATCCAGTGCCTTTCTCCGATTAAAACACATTTATAGAACAAACACAATATAGAACATGAAAAACATTTTCTCCTGATGTTTACTTCGGCGAAGGTTGTGTAATGGTGTGGGTCTGTATATCATCTGTAGGTAACGGTGATCATAAAAGAAAATAACTTCAACAAGGCCACTATCAAAACACTCAGGCCATGATGAGCGTATGTGGTTAATTCACAATGTGCTCTTGACCTACCGCCCCACCAATACGAAGAATATACGTAAATGTTGTAATCACTCCGCATGTCGAAATTTTAAAGTTATATTGTTGAATTTTGGTACATGTTATTATTTTGGTCCAGGGGCGAAGCCTATGTTTGGTCAAATATTTCGGATACCTCCCACAATGTATGAAAGTCTAAACTGATGTGCCAATTACTTCTCATAAGTCCCATATTTACTACGTTGGTGAGAATAATTTTTAGTACATTTTTCATTCGTGTGAAAAGTTTTCGAATGGTTAATAATTATGAATAAAGAAAAATGCACTTGTTGTGTCAATTGTTTTGTTCGGGACTGTATATATAAATGTTGTTACAGTTTAAATAATCTTATAAAGTTGAAACTCTAGAAAACGTATGAGTAATATTGAATTGCCAAAAAAATTAAATATCAAGTATACGCCACACGAGTTTACATTGGATTTTATTTATATTAAAAATTAATTTTAAGTATAAGACTTAAGATTTTATACTTCTTTAAATTATTTTGTAAATGTAAATTATATAATCTATCATTAAAGTACATTTATGAATTTACATAAATAAAGTTTTTTTTTTCTTTTTTAATTAAGCAATAATTATGTCGGCTGAATGAGAAAATTTTTAAATATTTTAATTAAATTAGTATAAAAGTATTAAAAATGTGTATAAGTATGTGCATAATTTTACTATTGAGAAATCATAGGTAAATTAATTGTAATTTATTACAATGTAGAATGTTTATATGGGACTTATGAGAAGTAATTAACCGACCCTCGCATAATTTGGTAAATCTGTTTAAATTTTCATAACTTTTTTTCCAAATTTCGTTAATATTTAGGACTTTTATGATTTTAAACCTTATTCCGGGAGGATATATGTATACCCGATATATTGGACCAAAGTTGACTAATTTGAAAAGACTTCATCATAGACATCCAGCCGGATGGACATCTTTAAATCGTATAGGTGGGTATCACACCATTTTTTCTGTATGTTACAAATATCAGAAAAAATATATAATACCCCAACCACCAATAGTTATATGAATATAAATAGTTTATACGCACATCATGGGCTAAGTATTTTGGATAGTGGCCTTGTTGTAGTTATTTTTTATGAAAACCAGATCAACCGCTATCTACAGATGATATACTGCCCCACACCATTACACAACCTTCGCCATAGTTAACATCAAGAGAGTGATTTTGTTTTTTATGTTCTATATTGGGCTAGATCCACATGTTAATAGGTCTTCATTACTACATATTTTAAATGTGATTTAATTGGAGAAAAGCAACAGATTTTAAAATGTAATTAAAATTCTGGGACATAGAACTTGATTTGGTTATACAGAGACAGTATTCCTTTCTTCTCAGATTCGCCATTTTTTGGGCATATTACTGTGCAGAGCTTCTTTTGAATTTGTAGCAACAAATTGTCTCTTTAACCGATTTATGATTTATTTATACTACGGAAACTTTAATGGAAGAATTTCCGGAAAGGAAATCACTCATGATTATAGTAATAAAAATTGTTTTTGTAAATTGTTATAAAAATTTTAAATTTGAATCAAATGATAAAACTGTAAGTTTTGTTTCTTTTTTATTAACATGCATATATGTTAGGAATATTTCGATCTCACTTATATTGAAAATATTTAGAAAATTTATTTCATATAAAGAATTTTAAAAGCATAAAAATTTATTCTGGGAAAATGCTTTATATAAATAATAGGTAAAATAAAGGTCCCAATATTATCCCATATTTGGGTGCGTTTCTCATGTCAATATAAACTTATGTGTCCAACTTCAAAAAATGTTCATAAAAAATAACAATCTATATGAAGCACTGATATCGAGGTATATCAAAGTTTTGCATATTTAGTCACTTACTTATCTGACTTCGATGATGATTAAGTCTGTTTAAATACTTTAATTTTTATTTTAAGTTCTTCAAAATTTTAAGTTTGTTTCAAATTTCGTAATCTCGAATCACTATTTTGGAATAGAACCAAAATTGCGTTTTAATAGAAAGACTTATTCGAGTCAGATATCGATTTGGTGCAACAATTTGTACTTTGTAGGAAATTAGCATTGAGTATGGAATGACAAACATAATATATTTCCATTCACCACTTGAGGTGGAGGAGGGTATGATATAAATAATATAACTTTTCTATGAAATCAGAAGTAAATTTTAAATTTTATTTATTTAACCACCGAAATTGAACGTCACAGTTTAAGTTTTTAATTCCTTAGTTTGATTGATAATTTACTTTCCTGATGGTTAAAGTAACTCAATACACATTTCCAATGATTTCCTTACGTTTTGTTATAAATTACTTAAACATTAATACCAACACGCAATCACTCGTTTATACCATAAATATCACACACACTCCCTCTCTCTCTCTCTGATATAAATGTATGATTGTGTTTAATTATGAATCTTAACTCTTAAGGCCATCGTGACAATGACAGTGACAAACCGTGTAACAATAACAAAATTTCATACTAGATTATTTCTCAAGAAGAACAAACCCATAAATTATTATACAATTGTGAATTTATATGAAATTGTAAATGTACGCTTGTGTGCGTGTGTATACATACATATGCGTAATACGGTTAAACTCATTATTATTTGCTTAAAGGTGTCTCTATAATTGTTGATGCATACACATATACGTACATACAAATGAGTGTATGTTTGTGAGGACATATATTGGTGAATTAGTCAAGTTTGTTTAAGTATATGTGTGTATGTTTTCAGGATATACAATATGAAAGTAAAACCAAATACCATGACCGAAAGGCAGAAAATTATTAAATGTTTTTGAGAATCTGACAAAAGATCTTGTAATTATGTAAACTTTATTAAATGTGCAACATATTGTATATGCGTGTGTATACACTGGTTACACATAATAAACTTTGAGTAATTTCAGAATGTAATTTATTCGCATTTCGAAGAAATAAATGTGAAAATTTTATTGGCATTTGGGATGATTTTTATAAAAAACTGTTTAAGGTATTAATTTTTATACATTTTAATAAAATGAGTTTATATTGTGGTGTACCAGAGTGAAAAGAAGAAAAGTTAAAAAAAAAAATTTTTTTGATGTAAAGAATTTTGTTTTGAATATAAATTTTATTAAAGAATAAAATTTTTGTAGAAAATTAGTTTCGATAAAAATATAAATTAAAGAATTAAAGAATAATTAGGAGGGTCCACAAATTAAAAAAGAAAAAGTCGGTCAAGCTCGACTTCGAAATACCCTATTAAACACGTTATTAAGTTTTATTCGAGATTTACTTGTTTTTATACTATATTTCCGGGGGTTATATGGATTAATGGTAATGTATAGGGCGATGTCGTAAAATTTTGCTTTTAAATCGTTTTATATTTAAGACCATTACGGAGATAATATTTGTTTGGGGACTAGGTGAAATAATGGATCCATAATCACCAGTTTCTATAGGTATCTTTCTTCTCTCAAAATAAAAATATGTACCAAATTTCCTCAATATATCTTTTATGTTTAAGAGCCTTATGTGGACAGTCAGCCAGCCGTATGGTCAGACATATATACGCATATCGTTAAATCAGTGAGCGATTCAAAGTCAATACATCACCATAAGTTGTTTGGATATTATGCGTACTGATATTGCTAACATGCAGAAAAAAGGGCCTTAATAGCAGTCTTAGGTATAAAAATACTTTATGAGTCAACAACGACCGTTCTTCTATCTGTTTCTTTGTCTGTTAATTTACACGTTATGAAGACCTTATAAATCATAATTCTAAAGATATTGATAAAATTGGATACATATTATTATTTTATACTAAGAACGATTTTTATTTCAGATAGCTTCCAAACCAGTCTCTTCCTACTGATCTTTTAAAGAATTGTCGAACATTAAGCATTATTTTATTATTATATTTATTATTTTTTCCACAGTTATCCTGTATTTTGAAAAGTTCCAAGGATTTTCTAAGACCAAACAAGAGCTCATGTTCAGAAAAAACCTTGCCGTTGAAATTCTTGCATCAATATTCCAGTGCTATGACGGAAAAGTAGGAATCTTTTAATAAAATTTAAGCACTTAAAACTGTTAAGATATTGGGTATCAAAATTTCTTTATAATATTCTGGGTTCAAAATGGAAATCCATGCAAAATTTTTTAATATATCTGCCTTATTGGAATTATACTTTAGTGTCAAGATCTACATAGATATGCTATATAGACTCATATAGAGTTCAAGATATTACTTTTCTACTAGACGGATGGAAAAAATTGATTTGACTTAATAAAATAATTGTGTATAACAGTTTACTTAACTTGTTTTTGTACCAGTTCAATTCTTTATTCATCTTTTATTCACGCAGAGCATAAAATTTCCTGAAATTTGAATTAAAATAAGTAATTTTAGCTTGTATAAAGTTATATAAGTTAAAGATATTACTTTTCTTCTATGTACTAAATTAACGCAAAACAATCCAAAATAATATTTGCCTGAAACTTCTGTCAAAATACAAAATAACACTTAAGCGACAGAGGCGCCATTTTATTTTTGATAAAAAACAAGTGTTTACGAAAAATATTTCTTTATAGATCTATCGAAAATTCGCCACTTCCATACTTCGGATCATTTTAATAACATCTGTGTAAATCTTGCTGTTATGATCCATGCTAAGATTTCTTCTACTTCATCCATTACCAGTGAGTATTAGAATTTTGAAAGGTCTCAATATGAGACAAGTATAAAGACAAAAATTTTCATGCCTAATATTAAAATATGTTTGTTCTTGTAATAACCGTTATTATGCTAAATTTAATTTCTCTCCATTAAATAAACATATCATCATTTTATATTTGACCCTCATGTGTTATTAACCTGAATACAGAGACAAAGTGAATAAAGTAATAATAAAACGAGTACTTACATGCATATAAATTCGTATGGCTAAGTTTACTTGTATATGTCATTTACACCTACAAACACACATATATCCATCAATAAAACACAGATACCTACATTTAGACTACTTAGTCATTATGCTTATTATTGTGTCATTTTAAAATGAAATATATTTTGGTTGAAAACAGAATTTTCTCTGTCTACAAATTGTACGTGTAGGTGTGAAAATAATGTAAATGTATATGTGTTATTACTATTTAAGTTAGTATATATGTGCCTGTCTTTGTAATGATTCATAGTAAATACATGTAATTATAGCAACTTTTCATATGTATATATGTATATATACATCAATTAATGAGACTACAATATAAACACATAACCAACATTGTGTGAATATAATACAGATTAGTCATATTTCTATTCAATCATATACTTTACATATGCATATAAACCAAATACATAGAAATACCTTTATAATAACAGACATATACATATATAATTATTTTATACATATTGATATATAGAATAGAGAGACAGACAGATCCAGACGGACATATAAGTATACATATTGTCCTATAATTCTACAACACAGTTAATATTAATATACCAGTGCATGTATAACAAAATCATTTTACTCAATGATTAAAAAAAAACACAAGTAAGAAGTTAAAGTCGGTCAAGCACGACTATTTAATACCCTTCACCATATTGTTGTTTATAAGTGGTAACTGACAAAATTTAATGTACCTGTCAAGTATAAAGGTATTTTTTAATATATACTTAAGAGTGCAGTATATTATACTGATACTAACTAATACATTAAGGATCGAACCTCGGAAATTTTCGCATATCGATTTTTGCTTATATTTGTCTTAATTAGACCTGTTATTATTACAATACCAGCGTGTATGTGAGATTTATGTCCCTTAAAGTGATATGGGACATATAAAAAATCATTTCCGTAATAATAAGGTAAATCGTTTCAGAATATCAGAAAACTCACTCATAAAACTAACTTAATTTAAATCGCTTATATTTAAATAGCTTTATATTTAGGTCTTTTGCAGCATTAAATTCTCTTTCCGAGAGGAACAATTGTAAGGTGGCTGGTGAAATAATGGAAATATCATCAATTTAAATAGGCATCGTTCTTAAGCCTAAATAATGACACATGCCAAATTTCATACCTGCCAGCACTTGGTTCACAAGATTTACGTAGACAGCCAGACAGCTGGCCGGCCAGATGGACATGGTTTAAGTGACCCAAAAAGTGATACTTTAAAAGTGGTGATTACACAATTTTTTCTGCCGTTACAACTTTTGCACAAACTGATATGGTGTAGGTGTAGGTTATAAGCATTAGAAATGTAATAGTGTATTTATATGAATATTTGAGTATGTGTATGAGTTTTAAAAGTATAAGTGAAAGAGCTGGTCTGCATATGTATTTTATTTTTTTGTTAATATGTAACCATAAACATCTGTGTTCAATTTCAAATTAATTTTGAGAGAATATTGGAATATTCATGTTAATTAATTGTTGATAAGAAATTCATGACCATAAGCTGTATGTCAATATGTATATTTATAATATAATACAGTCGAAGCTTAAATATACCTATTTTAATGTTTTATTTCTTCTAGTAATTAAATATATTTACTTTATATAGAGATAAGATAATATCCATCGATATTTTGCAAAAAAGTAAACAGCAGAGCAGTACAGCTGTCAGTTTTTTTGTTTAATTAAAGAAAAAAGCGATTTTTTATAAACGTGAAATTTCATTATATTCTTTTACACAATATTTCACAAAATACCGTATATTTGACATTAAAAAGATCAATTCAATTATTTTTGATGTTTCATAAAATATATATAAAATCGATGAAAATATAGGTTTGTTAGGATATTTAATTTTATATTCAGATCATTTGTTGGCATCTTAAAGAATAATTGATTTGTCGATGTTAAATAATTTCACCTGATTCCGATGGCTATAAAAAAATATTAAAATTGTTGTGTTGTTATTAGGTTTAGTCTTTACCTAAACCATAAACAAAGAACACCTGGATATAATGATTATAATATTCTACGATGTTTAACAAATAATTATATTTACGTTTATATGCCTCATGTAACAATAAATGATATGAACATTAGTTGTAAATTCTAAAAATTTAAATTTTAATATAAACTGTCTCCCGGACGCAGACGATGACTATAATTCGAGTCAGGGAAATGATTCGAAGTCATAGCGGCTGTACATAAAAGTTGGTGGGAATAAAACCCTTGCACTTTTCGAACATGCTTCTACATGGGACAGCCGGATGCGTACAGACATGTCTAAAGATCGACTCCAGGAAATGAGTCTGAGTCAAGCGGTGTATTAAAAGTGTGCAAGGCCTTACTTTGTTTGCCCGCGTTAAAATATCTTAGCACAAACGCACTACGAGGAGGTAGGCTAATATTTTTAGATCTCTTCTTATAACCCATAAAATTAACTAAAAAATTAATTTAAATATTCTTAAATTGTTTAAATGTCAATACCTTTTCGATATTAATTTTTGTATTGGAAATTTTTTGTTTTCACTCGATATGTACAAAACTTGATCAATCATACTAAATCATAATTAGATTGCAACAGATACTAAATTGTTTTTGTGCTCAAATAACTATAACTTACATAACTCTATTCAAATATATTACAATATGGAAATAAATTCTATAAAAATTGCAGAAACTATTTTTTAATGCTATAAATTTTACTCATTTTTGCCACTTCAACAAAATTTAATACACAGAAAAAAAAGAGAAGTAAAAGAGTAAACGATATTTGAATGTAATAAAATTGCATTTGTTTCAAATAACAAAATAACGTATATTGTATTACTAACCTTAAGGCAGGATACAATCAACCTCTTAACTAAATGACCCAACGACCAAACAAATAACCAACAAACATCCACAACACAACAGAAATAAAATAGAAAACGGCTATGACGAATTTTTAATACCCTCCACCAAAAATACATATAAAGTAAATACATTATATTTCATGCATACACAATGTATGCATATATGAGTGTGTATAACATATACACTCACAAACGATTACAAAATATATCACAGTTTTTCTTTTCTACGCTTAAACTTAGAATGTGTCAACTTACTAAACCGATTTTTCTGGCTTTTAATGGAAAAAATCTCAGGACAATGTCTTGGTCAAATTTCATGGAAGGGACCCTGGCAAAAACAGATAGTCGGACAAAGGTTAATCGTCTTAGATATTGATTTAATGCAAAAATATATTATGGGGTCTTAGATGATTTCTTTTTAGCGTTACGTTCGGAGTGACAAAGTTAGTAAAAGTTGGGTATTAAAAGGACTAAAAAATTGTTGATAAATTTGCTTGGTAACTAAAGTACCAGCCATTCATGACGTAGATAAGGACATAAAATGACTCCCACACTCACACATCCTCAATCACATCTACATCTATACCAACTACAATTCATGACAATTTGTACAGCATTTATAATCAAATCAAAGTTTTTTCTCTTCTCTTCTTTTTCACTTTTATAGTCCTCTGTCTTTTTTTGATAGTGACTCTACATCAACTGTAACCCGGAATAAACAAATGCAACAATTTTATAGCAAATTTGATTAGCAAATAAAAAAAAGAAGAGAACTAGAATGAAGGAAAAAGTTGTAGAAATAAATAGAAAATTTAGATATTTTAGACAATAAAAATAAAATACAAAGAAAACTGACAAGGCAATGATCATAAAGAATATAAAAACAAGGAATAAAAACAAATACGAAAGGACTTTAGAAATTGATAGACCTTTAATGGCAGTGCTGAAAGAAGGAGGATGGGAGATGGAAGAAGGCAAAAGGCAGAAAGACAATCACAATAAAAATCTGTTTTTCTCTTTTTTTTTTTTGTAAATTTAAATAAAAAACACTTAAATGTTGCAATAAATGCATTCAGTTGTAATGAATTGTTTCATTTTAAGTATTTTGAAAACAAATTGAATTTAATATAAAAAGTTCTTTATTCGAAAAAATATCTTATATTAAAATCGAAATAAATTAAGATTTAATTTAGAATGATTTTTAAACTGAATTAATGAAAGATAAAATGGAATAATGTTTTATTATTAAGATGATTCCAATTGAAATTAATTCATAAAAAGAATATAAAATAAGTAATAAGGTTATACATACAATCTGGGCTTTTATTACAAAAACAAAAGAAATTATTAAAATCGGTGGAGCCGGACTAAGTAGTACCATACACCATATTGTTGGTTGTAAAGGCTACGAAAACTATATGAACTGCACTCGCATATTTTATTTTTTATTTAAGCGTGTAAGTGTGCATAAGGAATTTTCTGGGAGATAACAAAATAATGGACTAAATATTATTGTAATATCTACTTATATGAGGGATTTATGAGTTTCCAAGTGATATTTTTAGGGGAAGTTTTATAAGATCTTTGAGAAATATAGCTAAAACAATTTTATGTTTAGGAATTCCAAGTGCCAAAAACCCTTTTTGAACAACATTTGTATAGGGCCTATCATAACCAATTTCAATAGACATCGTCCTTGGACCTTGGAATAATATCATGTGCCAAATTTCATGAACTTTACGAAGAAGCTCACTAAATGATTTTGAGTCGAACGATATACTAAAAAGTTACAAACATTTGCAAAAACTCATAAAACCCCAACCTCTTACGGTGGTGTAGGGTATAAACATCTTGAGAAAGCCTAAACTAATTTAGGAGCCAAAAATCTGCAAGATTTTAAGTTTTGTCATTCACTATGCATCAAGAAGTTTTCTAGGAAACCAGACTTCAATTTTCGCGCTCTGTTTTTGGCCTCTTAATTTAAAGCAGCGTTCCTGTGCCAAATAGTACGAGCACTGAGCTAACCGCTTTGCTCTTCTACCGGGTATATTGGGAGCTCTATTGAAAATGCCTTCCATTCCTTCTACCTGAACCAGGTTTGCTGTCAATGGACACTTTGTTAAATAACATTGGAAACAATTTGTTTGTAGCCCTTTGAATGATTGGCCAACCTTTTGTAGGATCAAGTTAGGTTTTGTTGAAAATATTAAATAATTTTATATTTTATTTTTTCTGGACACTTATTTTAATTAGATTGATATTAAATTCATTTGTTTAATATTAAACTTAAAAACTGACATGTTTTACAAATGTAACTTGATCAAAAATAAATCAAATAATATTTGGATTAAAAATTTTAACGATTGTTAAGAATTTTTCGATCTCACTTCATAAAATCAGCTTCTACCATGTTCGGATTATAATTGTTCATCCCTGCGAAATGTTAGTCGGGCTTTACCAAAAATAACATTCCTGTTTTAATTTTTTCACTTTCCTTGTTGGTGCCCTAAACGTATACTTAATATAATTTATTGATTTTGGTAACACATTCGTAATTAGGTTTTTGATTCATCCAGATGATGTTGAATCCAATTACTACATGAAACGAATGCATCTGTATTAAGTTTTTCTCTCGGTGTATACAGTCTAGAATAAAATATTAAGAACTTAAACCAAATCGAATTATGTGCTGATATAAATTTTAAGAAAAACTACAGGTTGCAATTTTAAATACATCTCGATGAAATTTTTGTACCGCTTGTACCGCTTAAGAAAATGTATTATTTGAAATGAATTATAAAAAATCTATTATTGCACATAACCCTCAATAATAATATTTTAATGAAAAGGAATTAAAAGTGTAGCAGAACCGTTTTTTTTTTTGAGATAAATAAGTAACTTTAAATGTCGATGTACTGCAAATTCGATATAACATTACAAATTTAAACGAATGTGCTCTACAAGGACTGAACGGGTGTTATTATTATGTTATTAATGGGGTTATCTTTGGCTTTAATCTTTATAACCGCGTGAAAATATTTTATTTCATATATCAAAACCCTGCTTACTTTAGTTTTATCAACCTCTGTGTTTATAATCTTTTAATTAAGTATTAAGGAGTGAGATCGAAAAATTTGTAACATACATAATGTAAATAAAAACCACTAAACTCATAGTTTCTTTATCTGATCATAATTAAAATTTACAAAGAAAATTATTATTTTTTTTTTGCTTAGTTAAGTGGTGAAATTTTTAACTTTTTGCGAAACCCTTCCATTAATGTTTTTATAAAGCTTTTTGTCCCTTTGCTAGAATAAGTAGTCCATCTCGGTTTAAAATCGACCACACCTCTTCTTCTTTAAATCTCTTTAAACAGGAGCCCAATATTTCTCCACTGTTCGTAATTCCGGGCAGATAGATTTTCCTCTATTGCTACAAATACCACATTATTGTTTTAATACTACTAAAGGACTTGTTTGCCATAGTGATGGGATGCCAAGTTTGACAAAGTAAACACATAATACAGTTACAATTTATAAAGTTGCGAAAAATACTTCGCAGCATATGTGTCGTCATCCATTATGCAGCAAGAATATTTCTTTTACTTTTTAGCAGCGTTCCTGTCAGGAACTTTTTGAGCCTTGTATGGTTTTAAATAGTTAGTGTATTAACTGGGCTGCTATCTTACCGGATGTGTTGGGAGGTCTTTTAAAATAGTTTCTATTTTTTCGGCGTAAGAAATGTGTATGGCCTATTCCTTCTACCTTAACCAAGTTTTGGACATGTTTTTTGGTAATTATTTAAAGCAATAGACCTTTGAATTCTTATGTTGTAGATCAAGTTGGGATTTTTTTAAATATTAAATAATTTCAGTATACATTTTATTTGGGCCACTCCTTTAAATCAAACTAACATTAACATATTTACTTGTTTGATAATAGACATTATGAGAGACATATTTTACAAAAGTTACTTTATCAAAAAAATAATCAAATAGAACTTTGGTTAAAAGTTTTATTTAAAAACATTGTTAAACATTCTTCGATCTCAGTCCTTACTTTAAAAATGTTTGTTTATTTATTTAATAGGGAATAAGTTGCTCAATTATATCTCTCCTTTTCAATTTACCCTATAACATTTTAAATTACGCATTAAATACAAATAACTTTAATTAGTCATACTTTGAACGCATTTGAATAAAAACTTCATTTTTCTGATTTAACCGTTTTCTACTTTCATCTTATATTTCCTTTCCTGTTTTGTATTAAATGCAATTACTTAAAATTCGCTTCCTCTCTCTCTTTTTTTGCTATTAAATATTATTTGTTGTTGTTGTTGCTTCTTTTCTCGTTGTATTTGTAAAACATGTTCATTTAAATGACGCTGTTGTGATAATTACCAACCAACAACTTGATGACAAAATTAGTTCAGACGAAACTAGATGAAAGTAGATGAAGCAGCACTACAACTAAAATTTGTTTGATACAAATAAAAGAAAACTACGAACAAAAATCTCTTAACAAAAAAATATAAAATAATTGTTTTGCTTTTAAGAGAGAGAAAGAAAAGGGGAGTGATAGAGGAAAAAAAGCATAGAAAATGAATGAATTTCAGTCAAAAATGTTCTTTTTAAATATTTCATTTGTTTGTGTTTGTTTGTGTGTTAAATAGTTTGAGTCTTGTTTGGTTTCCTTCATTTTGCCAAGTTAATTGTTTGGGAAATTCATTGCATTTACAAATGAAGAGATTTCTTTTTTTACTGTTTTTCAAATTTCCAATTTTTTCCTTTTTGTTTCTGTTTCTATTCCGTTGTGTGTTAATTTTCCCTTTACTTATGTCTACTTGTATTTGTGTGAGTGTATTTTCCCCTAATTTTTGATGACTTTAACTTATTCCGTGTTTACTTTTGAGAGTTGTTAGTGTGTATATGAACGTTTGTGCATTTGTGTGTTTATATATATATGTGTGTCTGTGTGAGTGTGCTTGAAAGTATGCATGAATATTTTATGTATGTTAATCATATTGTTTGTTGTTTTTGTTTCCGTTTGTGCGTGGATTCTCGGCATAAACTGTAAGGATGCTTAATAGTTAATTAGTAAGCACTTAAATTGAGATTAATTATGTTTTTTTCTCTCTTTTTTAACAATTAATTTTTATTTCTGCTTAAAACGTTTTAAATGTTTAAATTACAAAAGTGTTATTATAAATATAAAACATAAAATTGTTGGAATTAAATAAAATTAAACATTTTTTAATAAATAAGAATTTTTGTTTAAAATCATAATAACCGTTCCGTAATAATAAAATGGATGCAATCAAAGATTACTTCAAATATGAATAAAATATAAATGCTAATTATGAAATACATATTAAATTAAATACATATTAATTAAATTTTTTGCTAAAAATCTAATTTTTAACTTAAAATTTATATTTTCATTAAATATAAAATTTCTACTCAAAAGAAAAATTCAAATTTAACATGTGAAAATACTATTTTTGCTTATGCTGAATATTTAATGCCCTTCCCCGCAAGTGTGTGTGTGTGTGATGTAAATACGCTGTGTTTCGTACAAATACACTCACACATGCTCTCATAAACGTATACAATATATAAAAGTTTTTCTTAAATATAACACAGGAAAATTTACTCAAAATTCATTGATCTCTCTTAATTGTCGTGGATGTTTGCGTGTCAACAACAGACCACAATTAGACGGAAGTTCAGACAGACATTCAGACAGACGGACATAGCTAAATCGACTAAGATTTTAATTTAATGCAGAAATATATATACATTATGGGGTCTGAGATGATTCCTTCTTAGCGTTACATATGGAATGACAAAGTTAATGAAGTTGGTGTAGAGTACAAAAGTGTGATAAAATTATTTGTTTTATAAAATTCAAAATTTCATCAAAAAATAATTTTTGCATTAAAAATTACAAGAAGAAAAATTTTTAACTATTTTAGTGAAAAAAATAATTTTTTTCACTAAAATTTTCACTAAAAATTAAACTTTTAATTAAAAATGGAAATTTTCAATAAAAATTCAAATTTTCATTAAAAAATTAAATTATTATTTATTATAATTAAAAATTTTCACCAAAAATTCAATTGAAATTTTAAACAAAAAATTTTAGAAATTATTTTTTTTTCTCCAAAAGTAGAATTTTTAAATAAAAATTAAATTTTTAATAAAAACTAAATATTTTTTTTGCACTTAACTTTTCTGGAAAATTACTCACAAATTCAAATTTAAAAATTTAATTGTAGTTTAAAACAAAAAAAAAAAATTATCTTTTCACTAAAATTCAAAATTTCCGTTACAAATTCAATAGAAATTTCAATTAAAAATTAAATGGCATAATAAATGACAATAACAAATATTACTTTTATACCCTTCAAACCACTTGTACAGATAATATGAATGACTAGTTTGTGGCTAAAGAGAATTGGTCGCTAACAGTTCCCCTCCAGTGCCGATGACAAAGGCCGTATTGTAAAAAAATCTTGTCCATGTGCGCCGTCAAAATATTACACTTAAGGATTAGATTGGATCTTTATATGAGATTGGATCTTAATACGAATAAGAAATATAAAAGCAGCAATTATAGAATACAAAGACTTTCCCTTTAGGCGCTAACTGATAATAATAACAATAGATTCAATATATGGCGATATAACATAAACAAGATCTTTTGATAATATGGTCCGTTATTAATGCGTCTCCTCTGCCATTTTCCTACAGTCGTATTCTATAAGTAGTCAATTCGAGCGTTATTTTAATCCTGATATTTGCTCTATTATTTCCAAATGAATTTTCTTTAATTGGAACTTCTTTTAACATCTAAGCAGTAGTAGAAAAATTATCTGAATTAATCATTTAATTCCGATACTGATGATATTCCTGTTAAAAATAAATCCATTTAAAGAAACTAGAGATGAAATTTATTGTGAAACTTTAAAAATTCATATAACCATTAGTAGTAATTATTAAGTAAAGATTCTAATTATATAATGATTTTCTGAGTTATAACGAATTTAAAAAACCCTACTTTAGATCTATAATTTCCTTTTTCTTATTTCCGTTAACAAAATATTATTAACCTGCTGTAAATAATTCACTATATTCGTACTTACATTCAGAATTACATGCATAAATAAGCGAAACACTTAGTTCATCATGTGTTTGTATTACATGTCATTGTTTCATTTCCGTTTCCTTTACCTTTTTATGTGCGCTTTTGTGGTTCGTTCATATTGAAACCTAAAGGAAATTACGAATGAAAAAAAATGTTTAGAAAAGAAGAAAAGAACTATAATAACAATGTGACATAGTCAGAATTTCCAGCGGGATTTAGTTGGGATTTTACTTTAGATTTTCTAGAAATTTTGTTCGTTATGTTCGTTTTTTTCTTCTACTTCACTCTTTTTATGTAACAACAAAAACATCCACTAGAGAATAGAGTAAGTAAATTTAACCACTTATCATGGTCATTTAATTGTTACTGTTATTGCCAGAATGGATTGGAGTTGTTGTGGAAAAAACGAGGAGAGAAAAAAAAACAACAAACGTATTGTTATTGTTGTAGTTGCTTTAGTAATTACAGTTAAAAAATGTAGTTAAAACGACAATTTATACAGTGATATATTTCCTTTTATTTCTAAACAAAAGAATAAACCGGGAATTAAATAGAAATTAAAAAGAAAATAGTGAACTTTTGAAGTTATTAATGATGTAAGAGATTAAATAATTGTTAAGGAAATTTTGAAAGATTTTTTAAAAGTTGATATTTAAGTTTAATTAAAAATGTTTATATCCTACACCATCGTTGGTGGTTTGTGTTTATGTTTGTAACTTGCAGCAAAAATGATATTTATTCCAACTTAAGTATACCTTTCGACTCAGAATCATTTTCTGAGTGTCCGTCCGCCTATCTGTCCGGTTGGTTGTCCATGTAAGCGTTGGAAACAGTCTATAGTTCGCAATTTTTGAGATGTCTCTATGAAATTTGTTTAATATTATTATTATTTCATTTTGAATTGTTTTATAAATTAAAAAAAAATACTGAATTAAACCTGTGAATGCTTTAGATTAGGAATTCTTCTAGTTTTTATTTTCAGCGCAAAAATAAAATACATTTTTATATTATTTTGTAAAGGAGGAATAATAAATAAAATAAACGTTAAAACCCATTTAATAATCTTCCATTTATTTGTATCCCAAAATATTTATTTTTTTATTTGATTATTTTTCGTTTTTTTATTTCGTTGCTTAAAAATAACCAAACTTAACGAAAATATAAATCTTTCTTGGCCAAAAGCACAATTAATAATAGTAACAATATAATACAAATATATAAAACAAAATGGCCGATAGTAGAACCCAGTGAATATTTAGGTTTAAACATTTTTTTGGACCTCAAAAACATCCACTTCCCAAAATTACTTCAAAATAAATAAATACGGATGTTATAGTCAGTGAGGCCCAACTATGAAAATATTGGTTACAAATAGTAGTTACGAAAAATTAATGAACGACTGTAGTATAATTCAATATTATGATTTATTCATTACTGTGCAATACATTATTGAGACACTAACACTTATATGAAATTCATGCGTTTAAAATAAAATTTTGAGAGTTAAAAGAAATTTTCATATAGATTTTTGCTTATTTATCTTAAATTGAACAGTTATAATAACAATACTAACGTATATGTGAAATTAATGACATTAAATATGATATCCGAGAGGGAGTTTGTAAGGGACGTTTGAGAAATAATGGATCTAACCTCGAATAATTATGTTACTTACTTATTATAAATTTCATTGAAATTACTTTATATTTAAGATTTTAATAACCTTAAAATCCTATTCCGGGAAAAATATTTGTATGCTATGTACCTGAAATATTGGACTTAATATGGACAATTTTAATAGTCTTCGTCCTAAATTCTGACTGTTCACAATGTTTACATGGACAGTCAGCCGGACAGACAGACAGACAAAAAGATATATATATCGTTAAATCGACTGAAAAAATGATTCTGAGTCGAATGGTATACTTAAATGGAGTAACATTGTTTTTGCTACATGTTACAAACATCAGTTCAAATGAGTAATACCCCAAACCTAAGGTGGTGTAGGGTATAAAAAGTGACGATGATAACTAGTTATATAAGCAAATTTTGAGAGGAACCTTCTGTATTGAGTGTAGAGTATTATATAGTTGATTTATATAATCATGTATGTGTATGAGTTATATAAATTGATAAAAATTTAGTATACGTCTCATATAAAAAAAATGATTCTGAGTCGAATGGTATACTTAAATGGAGTAACATTGTTTTTGCTACATGTTACAAACATCAGTTCAAATGAGTAATACCCCAAACCTAAGGTGGTGTAGGGTATAAAAAGTGACGATGATAACTAGTTATATAAGCAAATTTTGAGAGGAACCTTCTGTATTGAGTGTAGAGTATTATATAGTTGATTTATATAATCATGTATGTGTATGAGTTATATAAATTGATAAAAATTTAGTATACGTCTCATATATAGTATACATAGTAAACAGTGTGTCAATACAGATTTATTTTTAAATATCTCTGTAATTTTTGAACTAGAAATACCAAGTTTGCTATACCACAAATGCGTTTGAAGTAAATACGTTATATTTCGTTTATACACACTGTAGATGTTTTAAATGAGTTGAAAAGTTAGCAGTATTTTTGGCTACAACTTTTTTTCTGTTGAACAAATTTTAATGATTTTTGAAACGGTAATGAGGTACCATGTACGAATTCATGGTACAAATCAGTGGGTTTTCTAGATCCGTAAACTGTTCTAAAATATCTTCTGGGTTATTTCAATATTGGACTACAATATTTTCTGTAGCATACAAATATCTCTGCTTCCGTTCCATATTTATCCGTTACTTCTACAACAATAACAACAAATAACGCTTCTTATTTAGTTACTTGCTCTCTACCTCATAGTTATTATGTTTGGTTGTTTGTTTATATGCACTTGACTTGTGCACTTTTAAGTTGTTATACTTATAAAATGCATTATTTTATTTATGTTTATATTTTATTTATAAAAACAAAAATACTTTACTGCTTTTTACCCAACAACAACAACAAGAATTTTTCATTTTATAGCTTACAGCTACTTTACTTTGCTTTTTTGCACGTTATTTATATTTTTTTCAAGGCTCTCTAACCTTTTACTGCGTTGGCAGCAGGAATAATCCAAAATAGGAAAGGAAGCAAAAAACAAAATCCAGCCAAGCTCTGAAGGAGCAGGAAGAAAATTGTTAACAAATAATCATAAAAAAAAACATTTATAGAAAAAGCAAATACTCTAAACTACTTATACTTGTAAATGCCAGAGTCTGTACAAAACAATTCTAAAAATGGATACACGCCACTTAAGTAAAGACTTTTTAACTACAACTTCTGCTGCTGTAAATGCTTTTGCGATGACTACTTTTGACTACCACTCTCTTACTATAACTGTTATGAGGGAAACTTGTTTTTAACTCATACTATTTTTTGTATAATCTGCAGCATTTTAAAGGGATATAAAGAAGTATATTAAGTTTGTCATTTGGCTCGTGAAAAGATATATTTTGTGCGTAATTCTGGATAAAATTTACGTAGTCGAAATAATAAATTATGTAAGGTAAACCATTTCAACTTGCACAATGGATCTAAAGCTATAGAATTATTAAGAAATTTTTGGAGTTTTAGTCCATTTGATAAAAAATCTGTCAAATCAGTTAAGATGTATCGATTATACAATAATAAAAATATCGTTTTTTCATTATAATCGGTTACGATTGTTTGAAACTTTGACACGTAAGTCAAGACCAGGTCTAACTTAAGCGTAGAACCCACAGACATAGCGAAATAGACTCAGATTATTGATTATGGTCTCTTAGATGATGTTAATATACCCTCTTCACTATTAAGGGAAATGGTCAACCACAAAATAGGAGTTAAAATTATGAGCTATAAAGTGTTTGACCACTTTATCATTTCAAAGTCTGTCCTAAGAACACAGTAAGAGACAATAATTACCATGATAAAACAGTTCAATATTAAAATTAGAATTATTTCAAGTGAAATTTCTTCACCTAAAAGTTAAGGCTATCAAAGATTCGTCATAACTTAATATAATATTCTAAATTACAGTTTTTTCTCCTCTTTAAGCACGTAGCACTTACTTAACCAATACTATTAAAACGTATGTATACACGTGTACATGTTCCTGTGCCTGTAAAACATTTTACATTTAGTTTTAATACTTCCTAACACTTTATAGTTGATCGGTTTAAATGAATCTAAATATTCACTCCCTTTATAACATTCTGTTTATAAATTTGTATATATTTTCTGGAGGGTTCTAAAGTTCTAAAAATACTTGAAGCCAGCTAAAGAGTTTATTTATTTTGGTCTTATTGCTCTCCTCTCTCAGTCTTTCTTATAAAGTGCTAAAAAATTGCATACCAAAAAATCTCTTTGGCTTAAAAACCTCAAGTGTCTACCTCATCTTAAACTTAATTCCAAACTTTTTGGCTTCTTTCTTTTTATAGTTTCTTGTTTTTACTATTTTGGCTTTATTTTCTTTAGTTCTTGGCAACAGCAATAGCAATAGCAGCAGCAGCTCTAAAGCTTAAAGCTAAAAAAATAATAAACAGACGAAAAATGTAAAGTACCTTTTTGTAAAAAATTGTTGTGGTCATAGTTATTTTGTAACACCAGCAATGACTGCTATTCTTGCTGCTCCTGTTTCTAAATGTTCATTTGCTTAAATGTTTTTAAGATACCGTTGCCTTTGGTCTTGTAGTTGTATGTTTTTGTGTATGTGTAAGTGTTTGTGTGGCAGGAATACTTATGTAGTTGTGAGGCAAATAAGTTAAAGTACTATTGAGTGAGAATTTTCAGGTTGGTTAATTGCTGCTTCATCGACTTTTGCATGTGTAACATTTTATTTTTCAATTCATAGTTTAACTAAACTTATTGACACAGTATTTTTCTTTTTTATTTATTATTATTTTTTTTCTTTGCTTAAGTGGAGGAAAATGGGGTTAAAGTTTTTTCATATTAAATTGATCTCAAAAAAGGATTAAAGTGTGTTTAGATATTTCAGTTTCAAGATGCAGTAATAACATTTTTTTTAGTGAATTTATTTTGATGTAGTATAAAGTGATAGTAATAATTTACCAGCTCTAAATTTAGAAGAACTTATCACCGTCGATGGTTATGCGATGATGTGAAAATTTCAACATTCCAGCGGCAATTTTAAGTACAAACATACAAGTAGTATAATTTAGCTTCTTGACATCAAGTCATTTATTTGAGTTGCTTGGAAAATAAAAGTTACGGAACTGAACTCCTACTCTTTACTTACGAAAGTTTCCTCTTCGATCCATTATAGAGCGCACACCAGCGCGATAATTCCTTCCTAGATTATATACAGAATGACAAAGTTTATATACCCACTTCAAAACTTATGATGGTGGAGGGTATAAAAATCTGAAAAAGTGTCAACATTGACCCGAAAAGTCTATTTTATATTTTATAGATAATTATAAGGACTTTCTAGATTTAATTTTTATAATCAAATCATAAATGATATTTTGACGATATTTTAAATAATTTAAAATAATATCTTTTTCCTCATCTGCTAGGGAATCAACTGGACTGGAGACATCAATGTGTAGGAAAATGGTATATTAATGGCTTGTTAAGAAAATGAAATTATTTCGTTTATTTGGCCGTCACTGTTGATAACGTTTCCAAATTCTAAACAATCAACTTGTTTGATAGATCAGTCCTACTTTTTTTCTGTGCCAGAATCACCACATTAAAATCGAGACGCTCAAAAGTGTTTGTAACCAACAGCAACACTGGTAATAAAATTTCCAACAACAATTGATTATTTTAAAAAGTCATTAGCTTGAAATAGAGAAGGTTTACAGAGATCTTTCCTTGCAAATTATGTGCCATGTAGTAAATATGTATACCCTACACCAACGTAGGTTGTTGAGTTATTATGCATTTGTGCTGATTTTTGTAACATACAGAAAAAAAAGGAATTAACCCCACCCTTAGGTAGGTTTAACCCAGAATAATTTTCTAAGTCGATGTCCCTTCGACTCTCTGTCCGACTGGCCGTCTGAATGTCCACGTAAACATTGTGAGCAATCCACAGGTTAAATTAAATATTATAACTTTAATCTAAGAATGAAGCCTATTGAAATTGTCAATATTTGGTCTTATATTTCGGGTATCTTCCATACAAATGTTCCTCCCGGGATGGTGTTATAAGGTCATAAAAATCCTAAATATATAGCGATTTCAATTAAACTTGACACAAGTAAGTCCTATGATATTCTAAAACGATATGCTATAATATGCGTGGGTCGATTTATTGCTAATCAAAGGTCCCATACAAATAAAAGGGAATTAACCTCACATATACCTTGGTATTGTAATAATAACTAGTCAAATTAAGATAAATATAATCATAAATCTATGTGCAAAATTGAACGAGGGTCGCTCAATCCTTTCTTTTAGCTCTCATATAACCCTCTAGTAAAACTCATTTTAAAGCGACTAAAACTCGTATAAATGTTAGTGTCATAATAAATTACGAGGGTCGTTATTCAATTTTTTCAACTATTATTTATAACCAACATTGTGATGTAGCGTATTACATAGATTGGCTTCACCAACTAAGACATCCTTACATGTTTATTTAATATTTCGAAAAATTAATTAATATTTTATCAAATTATTACGAATTAATTTAACTGTTAAAAAATCTAAACAATTTCGTTTAATCAATTCATAACATCCCTCATAGATATTTCATAAATTGCCAATTACCCTTTATCCTTAAAAAGTGTGTTTACATGTAATTTACACTTCATCCAATTTACCAAACAAACTTTTCTAGATAACAAACAAAATCATTATTTAAAACATTTTCGCAATTTTCACAAAGAACAATTTTCCAAATTATCGCAATTTTATGAAAGTAAAAATTCAATTGAACAAATATTTGATAAAAATCTAAAACAAAATACTTTCAAATGAGTTTCACTTTTAACCCTTAAATTGGGCAAAAAAAGATGAAATGATTCACAAAATGCAATAGAAACAATGAAAAGAATCCTTTCATTTTCATTTTATTACCTAGAAAATTGATTTAAGTATATTTACACTGGTATCCCCAATTTTGATGAAATTTCAAATTTACATATGAACATTTTTTTAAATTTACATCCACCAAAAAAGAAAAAAAACAACAATAACAACATGTAAAACAAAATATAAAAATGTAAGAAAAACCTTTTTTGTGTAAATCGATTTAAGTAAATCTACTTTTATTTAACATAAATGATGTTAAAATACGAATCACATATTGCACCCCTCTAAAGAGCAGAAAAACAAGAATCATTTCTAAATAAGGAAGAAAATAATAGAAAAAAGGAAGGTAATAATAGAACCAGTGATTTTTTCTCATTCAGATTTAGTAAGTGGGTGGATATCTATCGTCAATTTAGATATTTTTTACTACGATATAATATTGTATTTTATCGTATTATTGGATTAGGTAAAAGGTAACGTTTTATGGGTCAAGCATTCTCATATAAGTGCAAACGTGGCTTTATTCGTTTCCTTTTGATTTTATAGATTAAGAGTTTAAAAAAGATGTTTAAGATTGTTTTCCTCCTTTTCATATTGTTGCAGTTGTGACAATAATATGCAATCCGAATGTGCTGTCTTGTTGGATCGGTAATTATAGAACACTTCACAAGTCATTGTCCGTAAAAGAAACAAAGCTTTACAGTGGATACGTATACATATGAAAGGGTCCCCATAAACTATATCTCTTCTAGAAGGTACTAAAACTAGTATTGAACTAGAAGTGAACCGGAACAACAAATTCCACAACATTCCTTTTTCTCGAGCTTAATGTAATTTCCTTAAGTCTCTGAGTGGATAAAGTTTTCAGACAATGCGCTCCATATAACTCTATAGTTAATCGACTACTTTTTATATCGTCGTATGAAATTAATGTTGTACATGTCTTCAAGTCACTGTTACTGTGTCTAAAATTATCCTTTCAAGTATTTCGGCAAAGATCTTGTTAATCATGCACAATATGGCAATACCATGGTAGTTGTTAGGGTTTGTGAAGTTACTCTATTTCAGCATTTTTGTAATACGATCTTTATCTAATGAATTAGATACTTTTTATCTCACCTAATACTTATGTTAAAATAAACTGGTTACTAAATGTGTGAATTCTTTGAAAATTATAATTTTCTTTTGAAAATCGAAAAAGATATTCATTTAGAAAAATATACCCAAAACTAATTTTAAAAAATTTCAAAACTTGATTTTATATTTAAATTCGATAAAAGACTAAAAGATAGAATTAACTCTTTTTCGATTATGTAAAATTATTTGTTTAGTCTTTTGAAAGACTAAAATAAAACAATTCATATATAAATTTTCTTCTATTTTCTTATACACAAATATATATACATATTTCATTATTTAGCCAAAGGATATCAAAAACAATTTATCCTTTAGAATATTTGTGTATGTATATGTATGTATATGTGTGAGTGAGGCAACAAACGAGTATTGTTCAGTTTTGGTTCATTTTCTATTGTTTCGTTAAAATTCGATTTGAGAGAAAAAAATTTACTTTATATTAAATAAAAATAACAAGAATCAAGAAAGAAACAAAATTGGGTTTAGAAATAATCCAGCAACTTATCCTTAGATATACCAAAAGGACAAAAGACGCAAGGAAGAAGTCCTACAGCAAAATATTAAGTAGAACTGGATTTGGAAAATGAACAAAAGTTCAATTTTTTTATCCGTAATAATTTTAAAGAAAATTTTGTTTTTATAACTTTTAAATTATTTGAAAAAAGTCTGCATATGGATTGTAATAGGAAATAGTCAATTATATATTCAATATTATGTGGGAAAATAGTTTTGATAAGAACATTTAAAGGTTTTAAAAATGTGTTTAAAAAAATTTATTTTAAAAATATAAATTTAAACTAAAAACTGGAAATAATTAAATACACTTATGCAAAATATATTTCTGTTAACTTACGAAATAAGACCAGACAGCTTTTCACTTTCACTGCGAAGTTCCCATACTACCAAGACGAACATTAAAGCAAAATCCGTCAACAAATTTACTCAACTATTTACATGCATTTCCCTCCATTCAAATTTTCAAGTTTTAATTGTCATAGAAAGTAGTTGTATTGGTTTGTGCGTATGATGGAAAAAAGGATCAAGAAAGAACGGAAATGTGTTAAAAATTGTGTCAGCAAATGCAACCAAAAACCGAATCTAAACGTATTCTTAATGTCAAAAAACGCATGTTGTGGTAAAAAGCATATATTGTTGTTGCAAGTTGAACAGGTTCTAAGTCGTGGACTAACATGTATTTCTATGTTGTTGTTTTTTTCTCATGTGTTGTCATTGTCTTCATTTTTTATGTGTGAATTGTAAGAATTTTTAATTCTCAAATTTAATGCTGAACTATGCCGCAATTACTAGCCCTTTTTTAAGTTCTCAGATTAGCTCTTAGTTTCCTTTTAGTTGACTTTTAGTTCATTTCTAGTCCTGCTACAGACTAGTTCCAGCTCGGTTATAGTTTAATTCTAGTTCAGTTCAAGTTAAGACCACATAATTCGACGGTGATATATGTGTGTTGTTGAATGTTATATAAAATATGTTTTCTGTGTATTCTCAAGAAATTTTTAACATGAATTTTTGGATATGGAATTCTTATAATAAGTTTTTAAGTGAAATATCAATAAGTTTTCTTTTGTTTTTGGTAGCAACAGTAAAAGCAACATCAAGTTAAGAGTCAACAAGCAGCAGTTGCAAAATGTAAGCCGAAATAAACTCTATACAGTTCCGAAAAATTGTCAATTTTTTAAAATTGAAAGAAAAAAAAACATGATGATTTTAAAAAACCATTTTAACCTCAACAAAACTCATTCGTGCAACAAACTAACATATATTTGCAACAACAACATGTTAAAGTAAATGTTTTTAGCTTTTAAATTGTTTGGTTTTTATTTAGAGTTGTTTCTATTTTAGTTTTCAGTTTGTCATAAAAAATAACTTCATTTTTTTATCTCATAAAGATTTTATTTTTGTTGGTCGTTGTTAGTTTTTACAGCATTTTCAATCTAAATGAACAAAAAAATTCCCCAGAAAAAATTGTAATAAAATCAAAAATAAAAACTTTTTACTTGTTAAAATAATCAAATGGAGGAATATTTTTTGGCTTTTACACTTTTCCATAAAAGTGAGAGAATTGTTCATAATTTTGTGATTTGGTTGTGATTTGAAATAATATTTAATTGTTGAAAAATCCATTTTTTTATAAAAATATTTGGTTTAGAAGACATTTAATGGTTTTTGGTGATGGAAAAATAATTTTATTTTTTTTTCAAGTTACACAAAATTATAGGGTATAATGATTTCGTTTTAGTTGAGCATAAAATAGTTTATTTTTCTTCGTTTGCCTTAATGACACCATTAGAGTAAAATGCATTTAGTTTTCCACAATTTAGTTTAAGCATTTTCCAAATTTATTTTTAATTTTATGAAACAGTTTTTGTAAATTGAAAAAAATTATAAACAAAAAAATAGTTTTACTTTTATTATTTTACAAAAATATGGCTGAAGTCACAAATACTACTACATAATCCCTAAACAATTTTTTGAGAGAAAATTAAGTATTTCTGTTAGGGAGACATAACCTCACTAAAATTCTTAAATAAATTTAAAATAATCGGAAGTGACTTATTTTGTTGCTATTTCTATACTGAAGCAAATGTCGTTGGTAATATTGAGGAAAAATTAAGTTAAACTTTAACGAAAAATGAAGGTGAACAGATTTTTGTTCAAGTTAACAGAATTTTTTTCAAATTGAAGAATTTTCTTCAAATATATTAAAATTTAATCAAAAAATTTTAAGCAAAAGATGTTAAATTGAGTAAAATTTCGCTAAAAAATTAACCAAAAATATGTTACATCAACAGATATGTAGTAAAAATGGCAGTAACGCATCCAGTATCCTAACAGGATACTGGAAGTTTTCGAAAGCATCGAGCCGATGCAAATTACGGATAACTGCATTTCAAATGTGATTTTTATATTCGTAGTCAAGTGTGTAATTTTCGGAAGACTTTTCTAAGTACCATTCTAAGGCAACAAAATTGTCTGTTATCTTCTACCTCGCGGTTCTTAAGTTGGCGAAAAGATCTTAATGGCTGAGTTATATAGCTCGTTAAGAAATTTTTCACTAAAAATTCTAATTTTTCATTAAAAATTCCAATTTTTCGCTAGAAACTAAAAATTCTAATTTTTCACTTAAAATTCAAATTTTTCATTAAAAATTCAAATTTTTCATTAAAAATTCTAATTTTTCACTAAAAATTCAAATTTTTTACTAAAAATTCTAATTTTTCACTAAAAATTCTAATTTTTCACTAAAAATTCTAATTTTTCACTAAAAATTCTAATTTTTCACTAAAAATTCTAATTTTTCACTAAAAATTCTAATTTTTCACTAAAAATTCTAATTTTTCACTAAAAATTCCAATTTTTCACTAAAACTTCAAATTTTTCACAAAAAATTCAATTTTTCACAAAAAATTCAAATTTTTCACAAAAAATTCAAATTTTTTCACAAAAAATTCAAATTTTTCACAAAAAATTCAAATTTTTCACAAAAAATTCAAATTTTTCACAAAAAATTCAAATTTTTCACAAAAAATTCAAATTTTTCACAAAAAATTCAAATTTTTCACTAAAAATTCAAATTTTTCACTAAAAATTCAAATTTTTCACTAAAAATTCAAATTTTTCACTAAAAATTCAAAATTTTCACTAAAAAATCAAATTTTCACTAAAAAATCAAATTTTCACTAAAAAATCAAATTTTCACTAAAAATTCAATTTTTCACTAAAAATCAAATTTTCACTAAAAATTAAATTTTCACTAAAAAATCAAATTTTCACTAAAAATTCAATTTTTCACTAAAAAATCAAATTTTCACTAAAAAATCATATTTTTTACTAAAAATTCAATTTTTCACTACAAATCGATTTTTTTGTGAAAAATCGATTTTTTTGTGAAAAATCGAATTTTTGTGAAAAATTCGATTTATTAAATTAAATTTTTACTAAAAATTAATTTTTTTCACTAAGTTGTTTATTTCGATTTAAATTACATTGCGTATACGATATGTTGTACTATTAGTTGGAATTCGATCAACATAAAAATTAAATATGGAAAAATAAAATTTATTAAAATTGTATAATTATTTCTATAACATTTAAAAAATCTGGAAAAAATAAATTAAAACAAAATTAAAAATAAATACTTTAAATAACTAAAATTCTTCAATAATTACCAACCCCCGTTATTGAACATGAAAATAATGAATTTAGTTGAAATATTTTAATATGTTCTATAATTATCATCCAATTTTATCACATGACTACTTTATCCCCGACCAAGTGTATGAAATGATTATATGTGAATTTGAAATCATTATTAACTTAAAATAGAAAACAGCAGCAGCGTAATGAGATTAAAATTCCATATAATTTTGATAAAATAATAAATTAAATTTTTAAATGTTATGTGAAAAATAAATCCAATTAGTATTGGAAAAATGAAAAAAGAAGAAAATTACATATTTGAACCCACTTAAAATAAATAAACAGAATAGATTGTTAATAAAAATAATGATTATAACTAATTGAAAACATAACAACAATTAAATTTAAAAAATAAATAAATTTTATAAATTAAGCTGTTTAACACTGAAAAAGTATAAAATTAAATGACTTTTAATATTGATCATAATACGATATAAAAATAGAATTTTCTAAAAATAATAAAATTTTATAAATAAATAACTTAATTAGAAGATACTTGAATGTAATTATGTGTGCATGTATGTAGGTATGTTACGTATGGAATCCAAAATGGGAGGGTTAATTTGAAGATAAAAAAATTCCAACCCTTATACAGCGAGAGTTCTCGAATTTGGTCACAGTATACTTTCCCAAGAAATGGATGGGACCAGGGAAAGGGATACCGCTGATACAAATCAAATATATATATATATATATATATATATATATATATATATATATATATATATATATATATATATATATATATATATATATATATATATATATATATATATATATATATATATATATATATATATATATATATATATATATTATATATTATCTAAAGAATTATACAATTATAGAAGATCAATTTTACTTCACAAAATATAGAAGGGATAGGACCAAGGGTAGTCAAATATTGATTATTGAATATCTTAGGAACTATAACAGCGACTGGAACTCTTTTACTGAACCAATTGTAGTACGGTAAGGATCAGAGGGAAAATGTACCCATGTTAAACCAAATATTGATTATCGATTATCAAAATAACTACTACAACCAGAATTTTCAAATTTGGTCCCAATATAAACGAAAGTACCATAGACTATCGAAAATTCCGACAAGACCAGGGAAACGGATATTCGCCATACAAATAAAATATTGATTACCGAATATATAAAGAACTTTAAGAGGGAGAGTTCTAAAATTTGGCCAAAACTACTTTCTCAAGAAACTGGACACTAATTAAAATGGATAACAATAAATAAAAAGAGGATTCGGATCAGAAGGAAACGTGCTCTCTCACAAAGCAAATATTGAAATTATCGAATATTAAAAAAACTACTGTAGCGATAATTTCCAAATTTGGTCCCAAATACTTTTTTTAATACACGTCGCGATTTGTAAAATTTCGGACTGAGGAGAATTTTCTTTGTAGCAAAACGCACCGAGTAAAAGCAAGTATATTATATTAAAAATCTATTTTTTAATACAAATTTTTCATTGGAAAATATTTCAAGTGGTTTTGTATCTACAATTTAATCTTTTAAAGTTATTTTCTTTATAAATAGAATTAAGGGAAAAATAATATAAATGAAAGAAAATGGAAAAATAAGAAAAACTATAGAAAATAAAATACAAGTAGCAACTATGAAAATAGTAACAAATACAACATCTTTATAGAATGAATTCAATATAATAACAATTACAAAATACAAATAAAAGTAAGTAAAGCGGAAACCGGAAAAGGACAGATGACCATAGTACTAAAAACAAATACAATAAAATAAACCACTATACAGACTTACAAATATATAGTACTTGAATAAACTTACTATATAGTTATAAATACTAGGGTGGTTCAAAATTTTAGTTGGATAAAATTTCGTTTATATAGATTAACAGATTTTTTATAGATTTTACTCTTACAGATTGTGGAGCCAAATCTCTGATATATAAAATTCGAAATAATGTTAAATCCATTAAATTTTAACTTAAAAAAAAGAAATTTAACTAAATAAAACGTGTGTTAGAAAGGAATTTCTTGTAAGTCCGAAACATTCAAAATGGACATTGCTTGGACTGTAAGATGGGTGAGCCAAAATATTCCAGACAGTGTTATCAAAATGGTTTTTTACTTGCCTTTTATTATTGACACAAGTGTTTGTTTTGATTCCTCCAATGAATCAGAACATTTCTGATACCCTCTTTTTAGTAACCCCTCACGTAGATACCAAATACAGTAACTCGCTGCCCTCAAATATCAATACATAAGATCTTTCTTTAGACATTAAGGCTGATGACCAAAAGGAAGATCAAGGTTGCTGTCCAATGTGCCGACAACAAAACTTGTTCCATTTGAAGCAAACAAATTAATTTTTTTTCATGGCCCAAGGACTTTAACTCACTTTTAATTTTGTCTTCTATACCATTCCTGTAACTAGCAGATAACTAATTTAGTATCACCTTTAATCAATGGTGAAACGCCTTTCGAAGTGGTATTTCTTACATGAAATATATTTGAAAATGAAACTGTCCTCTTTTGTTAGGATATTTAAAAAGACTGTTCATAAGATAAGCCCCTACTTGCACAATAGCTATACATGGAAGAGAAATTAGCTTCAACAATGGATCTTTTAGAATTGTTTGGTGCCAAAACTAGGAGATAACAATCTTCGAAGTAGCACCAGAGATAAAAGTTGGTTCTTTGAATTTTACATGCATATTCTCTCTGTTCTATAACTGCCCAATTAAACAAATATTGGTAAAGCTGGATCAGAAATAGATTCCACAGCTAATGAAATATGTAAGCTGAAAACTGGAACATAACTTAAAAACTTATCCTATAGCAGAAGTGTCTGATCACTACCTTAAGCCAAATCCACTGAAAGTTCTTATTTGAATTTTTGGTTGAAAATTCCTGATTAACATTTTTGAAAAGACTAAAACTACTCTTATATATATGAAATATTTCTTTCGAATAACTAATCTTACATCAACATTCTCACATAGAACAGCTTTAATTATTTTTGAGTCCATCTAATATTAATGCTATAAGAGTAATCGGTAGAAAGAAGAAAAAACTATAATATATACAACATAATGGTTCATTGAATGGTGACTATAATGATAATACGTGGCATAAAAAGCCGGTTATAAAAAAGTAAAAAAAATGTCACATGTAAAAAAATGCTTTAAATAAAAACAATTACAACCCAGGTGGAAATTATAGTTTGAAGTGTTGATGTAATAAATTTAATTAAAAAAAGATATTTAATAAAATATATGGAATCGAAAATCATAATAAATCAATTTTTTAATAGAAGAAACAATTTTATGATTGATAGAACAGAGTAAAGGAAAGGGAAAAAACCTATAGAGATGAAGTTGAACAGAGAATTGAATAAATTTGCAATATTGAGAATAAGTTAATATACATGATCAAAGAAGCGTTTCTGCTATCTCAAATCATAATGCAGTAATTGGTTTAAGTCTTGGATATGTGGGAAAACATTTAAAGCGATTGAAAGTTCTACTTTTTTTTAACAAAAATGACACTTATAATCTGTTAAAAAAAAAACACAATTTTTTATTTAAATAATTGGATTAATTTAAAAAAGCAGTGATTTGATCATTTCTCTTATTCATATTTCTTTATAAAACCTGGGGAATAGTTCCTTTCTTATCCAATTTAATATGATTAAGTGGAGAAAAGTAAATGATGACAAGAGACAAAGCGTGTGATTTCATTACCAACAGGGTTTTAAGATATATTTCTGTTAAAACGTGTAAAATATTGTTGTTCCTTTATTTTCTCCTACATATACAAATACACACAACTACCTAAAAGTTAAAGCGGATGTAAAAATAAAAACGTACTAAACCAAAGAAGTATAAAAGAAAAAACTATGTATGTGTGTTGTTAAAAATGCCAACAAGAATATAACATGAAAAATAACAAAACCAAAATAAATACTATAATGAAAAAAAAAAAAAAAAACAAAACATAAAACGGAAGATACGACAAAAAACATTACAAACCAAAATACAAATATAGAGGACAGAAGGAAAAACTCATTAATTTATTCTACTTTCGTTTGGTGAACTTAAAATAACACTGTTAATCCGCTTAGCTTTTAGCCATTAACACCCATACCATAGCAGTTCTCCCCTCTCACTTTTTGTTTTTTTTCCACAGCTCTACAAAAGCCTTCTTGATAGTCCAATAGGGAAATACTCAACGTTGTTCCTTACAGAAAAAATATATAGAAAACAAAAAAGTGTAATAAAAAACGTTCAATTATTTGCTTTTAAACACGAAACTCCCCACAGCTTCCACTAAGATTTCCAATCAATGGTGTGATGCCTAACTTACCCTCTATCATTTTGATTCGTTTGGTAAACTTTTCGCTTTTAATGGTGAATGAGGGCATACTAAATTTCGTATTCCGTATGTAACAGTAGGATCTAGTGTATGAAGAATTACACAATTAGCGTTGAATTAAGATTTTGTGAAGTCTTCTACAAAAATTATCATTCACATCAATTTGCTTTTTAAGTGCAATTTGCTTTTTGTCATCATAATTGGCAACAATCCTGAAAAATGTATAAAAATTTCGGAAAAAGGTGTCTGAGGGAAATGTGAGAACACTTTTGGATAACCAGTTCATTCTGAAAACCAATGATATTGTTTCCAATAGACTTATTCTCTTGCCATATATTTAAAGTTCGTGAATGAATTTACACGTTATAACAAAGTTGCGGTAACCATAGTTAATAGGCAACAAATTATAGTTGTGAAATTACAATATTATGGTTGTGACGCAATATAAACATTTTGTGACCTTAATGACATTTTTACTTACAACCCAAAAACTAAAGTCTACCTTTAATTTTAAGCGTCTTTAATCCGTCACGTCTACAAAATTGCAGTTTATGAACTGACGGAATCATTAGTAAGTACCTCATGGAAAATTTCGTCATGTGAACACTTAAAAGGAATAATTTTGCACAAGCGGATAAAGTGCTCTATTTGACAGATATTAATGAAGTTATTGTCCTATATAAAGCCGGAAAAGTCGGTTCAGCAGAAAAGGTTATATAAAATTAAAATATTCAATATTTATTAAATTCGGCACCGATATTACACACTGATCAAATTTTACATAGAGCATTGGAAAGAGAATCCCCTCACAACGATACAGTTAATATCGCCAATATCTCTATATATCATTTGGCACATGAATAATGCTTTGACAAGACAAAACTGACATATCTCTGTTACAAGAAATTTTTCACATGGAGGAAACTTTATATCTCTGGAATTGGGAAAAGAAAGCGTTAATGAAATTTGGTGCGTGTTGAGCAACAATACCCAAATGTTATATAAGCAACCCCATTTCAGGTTTAAGCACGGAGGATTGTTATCCTCTTAAAAACTGAATTTTCAATATGTTTCTGCAAAGACTCGAAATAGTCGAATATAATATTACTCTTTTAAGATTTTTGGACCGTATGAAATTTCACAACAATTCAACTAATCGTTCTTAAGTTACAGGGTTATTCCCATATCACTTCGGCAACAGAATATTATGTTGAACTTATAGATAGAACTATTTCATTTAAGCTGTGCCGATAATTTGACCTGCATTTAATTTCGGATTTTTTTCTTAATTATTATTAAGTCCTTATTTGTGTACATGTCATTGTATTATTACAATTATTTCTTAACTGTTACTGGAGGGTATTTAATATTTGCCATGGCCTAATATATTATTCTTGGTTGATTTTAGTTATATTTGTTTTTGGTTTTTATATTGTTGGTATAATGATCCAGCTTATGGTAGTTATTTCTTGTTGACATTATTGTGATTGTCATTATTGTTATTGTTGTATAAACAATATTTGTTTTGTTGTTTGTATTTTTGTTATTGTTACCACAAAAAAACAAACATACAAATGAAAATGAATTAAATAAACCACATGATATCCAGTTATGATTTAAATTATACAATTTTTATTTTGTTCCATAAAACTACACGATTTCTAGAGAGACTTGAAAAAAGTAGAGCAATAAAAAATCTATCTAAACTACAATAACAAAGTCCTAGAGAAAATGTGATTTTTCTAAAAGAAACTGTAAAAGAAATTAATCAAAATTACACCCTACAACTAACATAGTTATTTAATTAATTCATTGTGGTTTACGTTAATAAATTTTGTGTTATCTTTTATTAATTTCTTAATTGCTTTACCAAAGTGTTAGAAACCTTTTCTCACATTTACCCACTGCGACGTGCGACAACAAATTTAATTTATTTACTCTGTTTGAATATGTCACCATATTGATGAAATATTTTAATTAAATTACTATTAATTTAGTTAAGCTGAAGCAAATTCAATTAATAACAAATCAAAAACATATTTATGGTATGTTTATGAAAATCTATCAGAAATGCTTTCGATTAATTGGAAATTATTTCAACTGAAATTGTTCAAAATGTTTAATGAATTTTTAATTAAAAATATTTTTAATAAAAACTCTATAATCACTGCTTTTATAAAAAGTACACTAGTTTGATACGTATACTAAATCTAAATAACTTATACGTAAATGTGCACTGAAAAGATTAGACATAGCGAAAATTTATTTTCTCGCGTAGCACTAAAAACTGCTTTATAGTTTTGATTTTATTTATATAACGAATTTCTGATCTACTTTAGGTTGGAGTAAAGATTTTTGTACGGACTCTTGATCTAGTATGCTTTCTAATTACGATACTTCTTAGTTCAGAATACAGCTCGAATTCTAGTTAGGACGCTTGTTAGGATTCTAGTTCAATTCAAGTTAATCTCTAGTTCAGTAATTGTTCAGTTCTATTTCAGTTCTATTTCAGTTCTAGTTTAAGTCTAGTTCAGTTCTAGTTCAGTTCTAGTTCGGTTCTAGTTCAGTTTTATTTCAGTTATAGTTAAGTTCTAGTTCAGTTCTAGTTTAGTTCTAGTTTACTTCTAGTTCAGTTCTAGTTGAGGTCTAGTTCAGTTCTAGTTCAGTTCTAGTTCAGTTCTAGTTCAGTTCTAGTTTAGTTCTAGTTTAGTTCTAGTTACGCTATAATGCAGTTATAGTTCATTTCAGTTCTCTTTCATTTCTAGTTCGGTTTTCGTTCTATTTTCGTTCAGTTCTCATTTAGTTCTCGTTCTGTTTACGTTAAGTTCTTGTTCACTTCCAGTTCAGATTAAACTATGAAAAGCTATAGATTAGAAATTTGATATCAAAATCCTGATGAGCAATTTTAATACCTTTAAATTAAATGTATATATATATATTGATTATATACAACCTGCATACCAACGATTGGTTTGGTTGTGTTGGTGTTAGACAAAAAATAAAAACAATATAATTGTATTTAACTGCACTTGTGACAAAATACAACACAATATTGCATATATTATTCAGTGGTGCTAACGACAATCAGCAAAATAAAAATTGGAGAGTTAATAACCAGAAAAGAGAAAAAACAGAGCGACACCGACATATAAAACCATAAAAACCTAAAAGTTAAATATGTCAACAGTTAATTGTTTTAGCACCTTTTACTGGTTCTGATGATTTTTCTATTATTTTCATATGTTTATGTGTGTGTGAGTTTTCATATGTGTGAAATAAAAGTATGTTATTATGTTAGTTCAAACATTTCAGCAAGTGTTCGCGTGAATGTGTGTGACATTTAATAAGTGTATGTATTTATTTAACTGTATCCTTAAATTGTATACTTTGTGTTTATTATAGTTTTTCTGATGATATTGTGTATTTTTCTCACCCTCTCTATTTTCCTTTGCACAATATCGTACAGTGGGACATTAAAATTAAAAATTTATTAAATATAAAATTATTTCAAATTTTTTCAGAATGATCATCAATTCAATCAATAATTTTATATCCCAAGTATGTAGATTTTCCCCACTGTACATCCCCTGTCTGGCAGCCACGAATACAATACACAGCTGCAGTTTATGGCAAATAAAGTATTTTGTGTGGCTTTTATATTCAAGAATTTTATAGTTGAAACTGAAGGCGAAAATAGAAAGAGGCAACAAGAAGAAGAAATGAAATTCCAATATCATCAGGATTTTTATCGATAGTTATTGTGCAGTTGTTTTAAATGTGATTTTAAAAACTTTTCAAAGAAAGTTAAGTAGAATCGTAAAGAAAGAAAATCGAAAGCAAATTAACAAGAGTTGACTTACTTTTTTCTTCTTGTACCCTTTTCTCTTCTCTGCTCTTGCATTTTCCTTTTATTCCTTCTACTGCTCAATTCATCTTAAGAGAAATTGTAATCGTATGAAGTTGACGGTTTTGAGTTCAATATAAAAATAAGTTTTCTTTTTTCAACAACAATTAAGGGATAAAAGTGAAAAAAAGTGTTTTTGTATTCAAATGACCCGATTTTGCTATAAATAAGAATAATTTAAATGAAATTTAATTGTATGATCACGAGCTGAATTGGTAATTTAACTGAATGTCAAATGAGAGAGAAAATGTTGATTGAAGTTTTTTTAATTGTAATTAAATCGAAATACTTAACTTTTTCTTACATTTTGTGATAATTTTTTGAGAGTGAAAAAAATTAAAACTGAACAGTTTTAAATGTTATATAATAATTAATTATTATTATGGATCTGTAAATTGCAGCCATTATATCTCTGTTACTATGAAAGATCACAATAGTTGTCCAATTTTGGTATTTCCTGGAAAGATTCTCCAATTTTCGACATATTTTGTAAAAACTATCCTAAACAAATATAAATTCAAGGAATAACACTATTACACACAATTTGTTTATTATAGCGTCATGTTGTGGGTAATAGAAAGGGTAAATCACACAATGAATATATATTCTTGCATCAAATCAAAAACTAAGTCGTTGTATCTATGTCTGTTTGTCTGTCTGTCTACTTTTGTCACGCTCGCTTCCACAATAATTGACAAAGCTCAATGAAGACTCGCCTAAGTATTTCTTTTAGTCCTGAAAAGTTTTTTAAATAAAACCAGAAATAACGGTTTTGTATATTATAAGATATGGACCGATGTATGAACCAAACTCTAAATTTAATCGAGAAACTTTTCTAAAATTGTGAATTAAAAATCGATAAATTAGGATTAAATTTTAATTTTCATTTATTTTTAACTCATTACATGTTCCTGTGTTATATTTAAGAAAAACTCTTATATATTGCAAACGTCTGTGAGTGTATGTGGAAATGTGTATATACGAAAAATAACGAATTTAAATCACACACATTTGTTATGGAGGGTGTTAAAAAGTCGACATGGCCGAATATAGAATTCTTACTTGTTTCATAATAAAATGTAATTAAATCCAAAATTCTTCATCCGAATGAAAATAATTATTTTCTATAAAAATGCAATAACTTATCGTAAATGCACATTGATTTCAATATTCCTTGATATAATTTTGTTCATTAATAATTATTATTCGAACAATCAATTCAAATTCCATTTTGCTATATTTTGTTAAGATAATAAATCCCAATATAAAGACCAACAATCTTGTTTTTCTTAACAACTACACACACACAGAGATAAAACATAAAATCTATGAATACAATTCCTGTTTATTTTGATGATTTTGTATATATCAGGGTTTCTCTACGAAAAAACGTTCCCGGGAAGTTAATTTTTGTAAATCCCGAGAAATTTCTATTGGAAGTTTTCGGGAATTAATTTTAATAAAAAAGGTTCAATGTAACTTCCGACGTAACCATTTAATAGGCAATGAAATTTGGCTTAATTGTTTGTTATAGTTCCGTGCAGTTTCATATTAAAAGTACGCTATATCGTTACAATAGATAAATGTTATAGACAGATATTTGAGACTGAACTTCATTGTACAAACCCAGGCTCTTCTAAATCGGATTAATCGCTATTTGAAAGACGATTTTCTAAAATTTCCCAGATACATTTATTTTAATTAAAGAATTTAATCTTTAGAATTTTGTAGTTGTTTGGTCTAGCTCAAAACTGGGACCCAGAGAGTAGTTCTATTTAAATTCATTTTAATTATTTTTAAAACTCCTAAATTTCATAAAAATGTTAGTTTCACCACAATATACTGCATATTTAAGAATAAATCAAAGAATAAAATAATACGAGGGTCGTTTATTAATTTTTCGTAACTGCTATTTATTACCAACATTGTGGTATTACATAATCGGTCTTGGCCAACTAAAATTAGTTTAACTTGTTTTTACCATAATTTAAGTATTTTTTCATTAGAAAACTAATAAAACACTTGTTTTTATAGAATAAATGATAATTCAATTTATTCCCGGAAATTCTTGAAAAGCCCAGATTTTTTCTTAAATTTTCGGGAACAAAAAAAGACCCGAAAAAAAGAGAAACCCTAGAGTATATACATAAGTACACACACATTAATGTTTGTTTATTTTGAAGCTTCATAAATGTTCATTCTCACTTTTCATGATTTAACGTTTATTCGTACAAAAACACACACACACACATACATTTATGTGTACTTGCATGTATATAAATACATCTAAGTATGTATTTATAGACAAAAGCGAATCTAAGTATTGTAAATTAGTGCTTATTAAGTGAAAACCATAAAATACATTTCACTGCCTGCCTGCACGTGTAAATGAACTTTACTAATACACTAATACTTATCAATATTAATTCATTTGTGTATGTATATATGCACTTATTTGTATTTAGTTTTAACTCATTGGTATCAATAGCATTCTTAGTGTTTGTTGTATACATCATTAGAGTGCTTAAATCAATGAGTTTTTTTTGAGGGGGAGGGGATTGAAAAAATTAATTTAAATTTATTTGTTAATTTGATGATGGTAAATTTATTTAAATTATAAACTAAATTAAATAAATCTTAATTAATTTATGTAAAGGATTTCATTAACTATTCGATTTAGTATTATTTTCGAAATTATACAAGTTTGCAAATTTTCTAATGAGGGATTAATGATTTGGGAATTTGCTGATAATTTATTTAAATTAGTTAACGGCAGGTGTTAATATTGATATATAAAATAATCATTAGTTGCAATAGGTAGACAAAACTTTTAAACGTATAATTTTCATTTCACCAAAAGAATCTAAATTCAAATTTTTCGCTAAGAAATTTAATTTTTTCAAAATCTTAATTCAAATTTTTGATTAGGAACTTCAATTTTCTAACTAAAAAATTATTTTTTCACTCACAAAAATTATTTTTTTACCAAAAAAAAAAAAAAAATACTCCATTTTTTACATAGAAATTTAATTAAAAAAAATATTTTTGTTTAAGAATCTCAATTTTTCACTAAAAAAATTATTTTTTACTAAAAACAAATTTTTTCACTTAAACTAAATTTTTTCAATAAAAATTAAATTTTTACTTAAAATTTATTTTTTTTTTAATTAAATTTTCACTAAAAGTTAGAATTTGCACTAAAGATTAAATTTTAAATAAAGAATTAATTTTTTTACGGAAATATTCGAATTTTCACTAAAAGTTAGAATTTTCACTGAAGATTAAATTTTAAACAAAGAATTACATTTTTCACGAAAATATTCGAATTTTTACTAAAAACAATATTCTTACTGAAGATCAAAATTATTACCAAAACAAAATTAAGGTTTCACTTAAATTAAATTCTTTGGTAACAATTAATTTACAGATTTCCCGGATTCATATTGTAAGAGATTTTAATAAAATAATGTAAGAGATTATAATTCAAAATTCGCTTTTATTTCCAATAAATAAATATAATTTTTCGGACTTACACACCTTTTTACTTTACAACCTGATGACCTAATCTAACATGTTATTGAAAGCTATAAAAATTATAGAAACAAATTATAGAAACATTATAAGTTTTACAAATCAAAACCATTTATTGATACTTAGTCCAATTAACGGTTCTAACTCTCTTAAAAATTATTATACAAAATATGTAAATATGTATGTTAATTTAGTTAATTTAAGGCGATTATAAAATTCATCCTACTGATTCGAATATAATATTAAGAATGAGTTTGAAATTATTTATAGTTAACGGGTGTAAATGTTCATGTAATGATTTCTATAATTAAAATTATAATTGACTTAATTTTCTAATTATAAATATAAGGACTGCAATTATGAACAAAATCAGTTTGAAGGAGTTTCAGTACAGAGTAGTTCAATGTGTAAGTGTGATTATAATGAATTCAAATTAAATATTTTATTAGGGTGTTTCCATTACCAAAAAAAGTTTGTTATGCCACTCACTCCCTAGAATGAAAGAATAGTTGATGCTGTTTTCAGAAATGCAAAAATTATTTTTTTGCCACCACCCAAAATACCGCCCTTTTTGCCTTTTTTATAAAACACCGCCATTGTTGTTCATGATTTGAAAAGGGCTAAATTTTGTACTTTCATAGTCTTTAAATCTGTCATCATATTCTATTACTCATATTATGCATTTCGGATCCTTCTCCCTAATATCCTACTAATTATATATTTATTGGAGAATCACTCTTAACGTCAGAGCAAGACAGGTATTTCAAACAACTGATACCCTACACCACATCGTTATCTAAAAAAGGTGGTTACAAAAAATTAATGAACGGCCCTCGTGCAATTTGATTTCTGATTTTTCTTAAGTGTGTAGTACATTATTGGTACAGTAAGATTTATGGTAAATTTGTGCATCTTAAAATGCATTATTCTCTTTTATAAGGGGTTTACAAGAAATTATGAACCAACCCTCGTATAGTTTTACACATCAAGTTTTGCCCATATTTATCTTTTAACGTTTATGTTAGATTTTCGCCCTTAAGTGATACTTTGTTTGTATGACGTCTATCAGAAATAATGAATCGACTCTCACATATTTTGGCACATGGTTATAGAATACTACTTCACAAAGTGGTAAAATGCGATTAAACCGATATATTAAAAGTATGACCTTAGAGGGGAGGGATCCGAAATACATGATGTGAATACTAGGAGACACAAACAACAATATATAATTTTTTTCGATCGGACTAAGAATGGTGGTGCTCTATACAAAAAACAAATACAAAAAAGGGCTGTACTTTGGGGCATGGAAAAAAACAATTATTTGCATTTTTGAAAACAGCATCAACTTCCATTGACAGAGTTCTTTTTTTCGATCCACCCTAATATATCATTCAACTCTTTAATTGGGTGTGTGTGTAGTTAAAACAATTTTCTATTACAATTACAAACTTGTGTTTATTCTTTAAAACTCCCATAAATTCTATTATAAGATTATTAACTTCTTAACTTAAATTTAATAATGTTTATATTAGAAATAAAACTTTAATTTATAAATATAATATTTCCAAATAATTTTGTTAGTTTTCGTTTTTTATACAAAAAAAATTCCTTTTTGTTTTTGTTCCATAAATTGAATATGTAAATTTCCTTTTTTCTTCGTCTATTTTTGTCCACATAAGAATTTCCTTCATTTTTCCCTTTAAGCACTATAAATAACTAAAATCCTTCAAATAAACAATGTTTTTGTTTCAAACAAATAAAATTTCTTTTTCCTATAAATAAATTTTTTCCAGATAAAACATTCAAATTCAAAAAGACTTGAAGTGGGAAAAAACTCTGGAGAGTTGAAAGAAAAAATCTTTTTTAATGCTGACATATTGCCACTGGTACCATGTTTTATAACCATCTTGGCAAATAGAGAGAAAAACTGGAAACAAGCTGGAGAAAAAATTCAAAATAGAAAGAAAAAACGACAAAGAAAATATTGCCAATAAAACAAAAATCGAATTGAGAAAGATGAAAAAAAACTGGAAAAACAATAAAGATGAGTGGAAGGAATAAGAGAGAATATTGAAATTTTTTTAAAGCGAATATTAAATACCCTTCAATTGTAAAGTTTTAGAATAAAAATCAGTCAATTTTACACTAAAATATTGTATGAAGCAGTTTTAAAAATTCTTAGAATTTCATTAATATATCTCTAAAATTGTATTTTCTTTACAAATATCGAACATCGGACGAACATCGTTAAATCAACTCAGAAAGTGATTCAGAGTCGAACAATATTTTTTCTGTGAGTTATATCCCAACCACCTATGGTGGTGTTGGTTATAAAAATCAACATATCCAAGGTGTTCAGATTGGGAGGGTCACTAATTACGCTTCTAACAATATAAAGGCTTGTATTCCTCCTCAAGTCTGAAATGCCTTAGCTCTGACTGTGTTAAATTTAATTAAGATATCTTTAAGAGTTTAAAAGTAACAAAATTATTCCCAAAAATCGACTTGGACAGATTGTAGAACGCAGAACAAAAAATAAGTTTTATCATGTTAGAATGCTTCATTTGGCTTATCCGAATCTTTGTTCTACTGAACTGTTTTAGATAATAAATAATAAAGATGTGAGCGTGTCAACAACATAGAGACGGACTGACGTCGAGTCATATTTTAATTTGATGCTGTAATATATATAATTTATATAGTCTTAGATGATTCCTTTTTAGCGTTACAAACAGAATGACAAAGTTAAAATACTATATGACATGGTAATGAAGAAACATCTAGATGTCAGTGTTGCGTATAAAAATCCGCTAAAAGCTCTCTGTGAGATTGTTGGGTCAGCATAATCGTAGAGTGTGAACTATGTTATCAATGCACTAATGTTGTTATAATTACAAATAAAGTGTTGCAATTTGAAAATGCCTTGTCACTGTATTAGAGAAATTTTCTAATAATTATCAGAGTAATACCTTTATATGTATTTAGAAAGTAATTTCGCTTTCCAGTAAAATAGTTTCAAAGGACATAGGAGATAATGATAGTAAGTACTTTTATCTTTGAATCTACCGAAAATTTTGTAGTCCATGTTACTTGTGGAAATACGCAAATCTGTGTTAGTTTTTAAGATTGAAACATGAGAATACCGTCATCGGAATGCGTAGAACCAGTTTCAGAGATGAATGAAGTTCTTTATGCCTAAAAGTCGATGTAAACCTTATGAATGAAAACATATTCTAAGTCACTGTTTGGAATTATCTGGAGAACGATTTGTAATGTATCTTAGTTCCATATAATCCAATGTGAAATTTACAAAAGAAAAAGTGGTACCACGATCGTCCCATAAAAATAATCAAATTCTACAATATACTGTTCATAATTTTTCACTATTACATCATGGTATAGGGTATCGACTAATCGGTCTTAACCGATTGTTGCGTTTCTAAATATTTAGTGTTACATAATATCTTTCGAGTAGTTTTGACTTCGGTAAATTGATTAAGTATATAAATTTCATGTTATTGTTATACCATTTCAAATTTTGCTGATACAAAATGGGTTCAAATATATTAAGATATCGTGTGACCACTGCACTATACCAAATCTTCCATATTTTTTGCATTGTGATCAATTTAAAAGTTCTGGCTTTGAAGATTTACAAAATCAGTTTTATATATATTTTATAATGAATTTTTGGGCGTTACATAATAAATGAAGAATTCAATGTACCCTCACTTATATACTGTATTATTGCAGGATATAAATATGCAAGAGTTGGTTCGAAAAGGACTTTAAAATTATAAATTAAGAACTATGAAAACCAAGTTTATTTATGATATATATACATACAGAAATATTTCTAGTTAAATTATATTTTTATTTGATTTATCTAAGTTCTTTTCTAACTTCAGGATCTTTTAATTAATTGTTCATATACATATGTATACACACACACATAAATAAATAAATATGCTCTATTTATACAGAAACCAAAAAAGCTATTTTCATTTATTTTCCTGACATTTGCTTCCAAAAGGAGTTTCAGAGAATTTTTTTCCATTCTATCTTTTCATAATTGTTTTTCTTTACCTCTCTCTCACATATATACACACATACATACAGCTACAATAGCAATCAAACTTTCAAACACATAAACAGTAAAATCATCATCAAATACCAAATGTTGCTATAATAATGATGCTATAGCTATAGTAACTATAAGTAATATAGCTATATATGTAGTATTACAAAGTACTTGTTAATAAAAGTTACTGTTAGTACAGCAACAACAACAACAACAACAACAAAAAGTAAAAGACAAGTTGTCATAAATTAATTGCATATCAATGTAATTATGAAAACTTTGACATGGTTCTACTTTTTTTTGTTGCTTTCTTCCCTGATAAATATACTGAAACGTTTATGTCTGACACAAATACTTACAAACACTTGCATTGATAAACGATACTTACAAACTGTGATGTTGAAGTGCAGTTAATAGAATTGGTATGCCATCAATAATGGTACTTTTTCAAAAACGGGTAAATTTGAGTGCTATTATAGGAGCTTAAATACAACCCACCATTTAAATTAGCACCAAGTAAAAATATTGCATTAGAATAATTTAATATTTTAAACCCAGACTCCGAAAAAGGTCTTATGTTGAACCTACAAACACATATGGCCTGATATCCTTTAAATTTTCACATATATTGAAAATGGGCAGAAGTTACCGATACCTAATTTGAAATCACTTTAATATTAAAAAAGTTTATGCCTAAGTTTATATGAGACCTACAGCGAAATGTGGACCGAAGGTGTTGCAGTTCATCATGTTCGTTAATGTTGATCATATAAATAATGCAATATCAAGGATGTCGGTTGATAACTTTTTTGCTAATGCTAAAACCATTTTTGAGAAGGGACCTTAAGTCCTATAGCAAAATACGGACTGATATTTTCAAATTAATAATGTATGTTAAAGGCTATTAGAAATTTAATCCGCTTTTCAGGAAGGACCTTATATGGATGCTATATGAAAATATGGACCCATATTGATCAAAGTAATATATGTTGCAGATAGATAGAAATATAACTGTGCGAAATTTAATAAAATTACCAAATTTATATATTTAAGACCTTTATAAGCTTAGAACCGTTTTCCTTAAAAAGGCCTGAATAGCAGTTTTTAGCAAAATATAGACCGGTATTCTTTAAATTTCTTATATGTGTTAACGAGAGTTGGAAAAAATTTGCGGCGAATTTCAATAAATTTGATCCAAATTTAAGAGTTTTATAGCTCTTTTATGGAAGCTGTTACAACACGATATTGGTCAAATTCAATTACATGTATTCAAGACAGTTAGGCAAATAATTGTGTAGAGTTTCAATAGTGGAGGCTCTATATGGGAGCTCGGTCAAATAAAAGCCGCTGCAAAATTTGTTTTTTTGGTTTATTTTAATATCAATATAAATGGGAAACTTCAGAATATTATATTAAAAATTGCGAGCTATAAAGCACACTAATTTTGGGGTTGATCAAAAATTAATAGGGTTAAATTCTATCAAAATCCATATACTTTTGGATTTAGAAAATTTCTTCTCTGGAATTTTAAGTTTGTCTATGACATCAGTCTATAACATATTTGCTACTAGACCAATATAACTGGTTCAACATAGCTACTCGACTCAGATTTTGATGTGATGCAAAAATACATACTTTATGGAAACTTAGATGATTTTTCTTGTTGCATCTAAAAGAGTACTTTACATTTTTTTATCCATCTTTGTTAACATCTCACAGTAATTACAAATACATTATGAGCTCAAGTAAAAATTCTAAAGTACTAATTTTTGTTGAGAAATTTACTTTTCTTTTGCTTTCTTTCTATTAAATGACATCGAATGAATGCAAATTCATTAAAAAAAGGTTTCTAAAGTACATTTCGGTGTATTTAAATGAAAATATATATACTTATGAGTATGAGCAACAATTTACAATTAGACGTTTATGAACAAAAACGTTTAATTGTATTTCAAAAGAATTGCAAATTGTATATGAAATAATTATGATGTATTTGTATCCTTTTTTAATTTTCGTGAAAATTTTAAACGTTTAAAGTAAAAATGATTCTTTCACAGAAGAATATTAATAAATCAAGCGAATGTTTTAAATTAATTATACTAGACGAATTGTGATTTTAATGTTGACTCTGTAACGGGCGGAAAAAAGTCCTATCACCAATTTTAATTATTCTATTGGACTCAGAATCACTTCCTGAGTCGATTTAAGCATGTCTGTCCATCCGGCTGGCTGTCGCAGATCGCAAAATTTGGCAAGTAGTATTATTTTGGAACAAGAAAAATGCCAAAAAACATTTAGTTAAATTAGTTAGTAAATGTTAGTATCATAACAACCTATTGCATTCATATACGAGGGTTGTTCATAAATTTTTTATAGCAGTCATTTACAAACAAAAATTGTATTATATAGTTGGGCATGACCGATTTTAACAATTTTACCTGTATTCCAAATATTTCTAAAAATTTCAAATGAGATTTTCAGCAAAAAATAATTAAAATCAAGTTCAATTATAAAATTGCTTATATCAATTAATAATTTATTGTTTATTTGATATTTCCTATACCAAAATGATGATATTAATAATTGTTTAATTATTTGAATTAATTAACATCCATGATTATCTTAATTATGTCAAATAAATTTCATAATTTACAAGCCAACGGTCAATATTAAAAATTTCCGAAATTATAAAAAAGGTGGTAATTAATACAATTAAATTCATGACAGTTATTACTTTTATTTTATTAAAATTATAAAATCAATTTAAGATATATTCTTACGCACACACCTTGAAAAGTGAGTTATTTGATCACATTTCCCCGTTGTGTTCCAAGAAAGAAGACCTTTAAAAATTTACGAAATAAGAAACATATATTGGTTTGATATCTGACATAAAACTTGTTACTCATAATCAAGATATATTAACCTTTTCCGAGGCAATATTAATATCAATCATTTTGATGATTGCAACATTTTCATAAGCCAGTTGTGTTTCTATCCCAATTCTTGACATTATCTATACGATCACAGTCGTCTTCGTTTAAAAAACGGCCCAGACGAGTAGAGATCAAATTCGAAATGCACAATGTGATCGGCATCAAAACATGACGAGGTCAAAGTTGCTTTACCGCATTTTCGTTTTAGGTGGAATCATGCATCTAACAGTCTTGTAAAATATTCTGGATGGAGCTCAGAAAGGGAAGGTTATTGCAAAACTGCAAAGAATACGGAACATAGCCAAATGCGTGACTTTGGTTCCGTAAATATGATCATAAAGTTTCAATTTTTCTCCAATGAGAACAATGGCAGCCAAATTTCAACCAAGTGGGCACAACCCTTAATAACACTGCTCTCTTTCGTCAAACTGAATATAAGAAATACTTGAAGGTTATAGTTACTAAACTATTCACTAAAAATTGCTTCCATTAACTACGAAATTCACTTAAAGTTGCTGACATCAAATATTGTATTCATCTTTAAAATATTTTTGTTGAAAGCATTTTCTTTATTTTTGAAATAATTTTATTTTATTTTTTAGATCTGTCCATTTTTTGTAATATATAAATTAAAACAATGACATATATAATTTATGCAATAACACAAATAATTTGTATTTATTTAGAAATTCATTTAAAACTTAATAATAATTACAATCTCAATCACCAAACTTGATTGGGGGTTTAATAAATTTGTCGTTATGTAAAATTGAAATTTTATTACATTACCTCTGTCATTTGTTCTTCATTTAGGTCATTTAACCAGCTGTTCGATTTTGGAAATGAAATGCTATAGTCCCATATCTCATACAACCTCAAAGTTTCTGAAATCTGTTTTGATTCTTAAACCGAAAGACTTGTTCATAATATACAGATATATGTCATCAATATTTAAATTAATACTAATGAATAGAACAAAATATGTTAGAAATAATTTCAAGTAAAAAATTATTTAAGATCTAAAATTATATATATGACAAAATATGATTTTTATTAGCTTTCTTCTTGAGAAAGTGATTATACACGTTGTAAACTCCTATACCAGTTTTTATAGAATATATAATTTATTATAATCTTCTGCACCACAAGTTGTAGTAGAGAGTATGTTTAGTTTATCATTACTTGTGTAACACCAAAAGGAATCATAAAAGAATCCAAAAAATTCTTTTACGAAGTTTATTCGTTGCAAATAATAAAAGTCCAAATTACTATAATAATTTTTTCACAGTTTTAATGACCTTTTAAAGACTGTTAAACCGACAGTACTGATCACCAACTACTTTTAAGCTTAACCTTAAAATCTCACAGTTTGCTATAGGGCAACATATGAGGGGGTCTGCTTTTTATATGCAAAAACTATCATCCAAATATTTTCTAATATTTTTTTGCTTTTTAAAAAAGTTTTGATTTTGCTTGGTTCTGAATTTTATGGAATGTTATGTCCGTCCATTATTATATCTGTACTAATATTCCGAAGTCAATGAAATTTTGCCTGCTTGTTTGTTTTCGTATTGAAAACTATCGGACTAATAATAAAAAGATTTACAGTTCGATATATTCGATAATATTTTCTAAATCTTATAAAAAATTAAATACGATCAACATATGAAATTCAACACAATCATTTTTATACCCAATTACTGAAGAGGGTATATTTACTTTCTAGTTCTCTATGTAATGCCAAGAAGGAGCCAAAGTATGTATTTTGGGATCAAATTAAAAACTGATCTGATTTTGTTATATCTATCTCTCGGTTGGAAATATTCTCATGTCCAGACTAATTGTCCATGTTCCATAAATGTTTCTACGATATAGACCAATTTATGAAACAGCTATATGTTAATCCAAATTCTTTTGCTTTTTTCACACTAAATTAAAATGTTCCTTATAAATTTTATTTTACCTGGAAGGTAGAATTTTTCATTAAGTATAAGAAAAAATTTTACTTTTTATCTAAAATAAAATTTTTCATCAATATTTTAATTAATTTTGTATAATTTTTTATTATAAATTTGATTTTTCGTAAAATTTTAGTTTTATTGATTTTTCATATTTTTTCTTAAATGATTTTTTATTAAAATATAATTTTTCAATAAAAATTCGTTAAAAATAATTTTGTATGATTCTTTTGGTTTTTAATAAAAATTGCATTTAAAAGAAAAAGAATAAAAAAATAAATAAAATCTTTTAAATAAATCAAAAACTATGAATCAGTCCATCAATCAAAATATTAAGTATACGTCTTCATTTGTAAAAATTTTTCATCGATTTTTTAATTAATTTTTAATATATTTTCAACTTAATTTTCTTTAAAATAAATTAAACCTTTTTATGATTATTTTCTATTTAAATGTGAATTTTCTTAATAAATTGAATATAAAAATTATTAATTTAAATGAATCAAAATCTTTGAAATTTTGCATAAGTTACATAAAAAAAATATTAATTATACGTCCATGTTTGTATAATTTTTTAGTTAGTAAAAATTTATACATTTTCACAAAAAATTTGAACTTTTTCCCATTAAGCTTTTGCTGTAAAATCATAAAATCATTAATTCACCAGCTTAAGTTAGTAATTTTCTTGATTCAATGAAAAAAGTTTAAAATTTTCGTTTCGAGTTAAATTATTACAAAAATGTTAAGCCACAGTTATTTTGCCACAATTATTATTTCTAACAATTATATACATATATATTCATGTGTAAGTATGTGTTTTTTAGAAAACATTGGGTGTTTACAATTATTTTCATCTTCCATAGTTTTTATCTTTTAGTCTTATTTTTGTGGTACGAGTACTTATATGATGCCTTGGGAGGCATTCAAGTTGACAGTAATAGTAACAATAATAACAAACAATGTCGACAATATGAACAAAAACATAACAACAAACAAACACAGTTACAAACGAACAAACAATGTTGTTGAGGCCAACGACAGCAACATAAGAACTATAAAAAGAATACCAGCAACAACCAACTACAACAACATCTCTTAATATTTCTAGTTGTTGTTTTCTAAGGACTAAGTGGTCATGAAAAATTTACACATGGTTCAGTAATAATTGCTTCTACATGTTTTCATTTTTATTTACGTCTATGTATTGTTGTTGTTGTTTATTTTTTGTTTTAAGGACATGTCACTTTAACTTAAAGTGTTATTTAGTGTTGCAAAAATTAAAGTTGTGTTTTATGACACTGACATAATGTGCATTCTTCTCCATTTTTTTCCATTCAAGTTTATTAATGCAACAGTTTATTTCATAAGAATAGAATTTATGTGGGTACAAAAGAAAGGACCTTTTAAGGGATTATTTTTTTTTGGGGGGTTTTAATTTTAGTTTAATATTTAAGAAATGGTAAAAAATTTGTCTGAAGAGTTTTGAATTCTTTGATCACCAACTTTGCTAGTTCCAAAAGGTTAGACCTAAAAACAGATTCAAATTAGAATGAGTAGATAACCTAAGTTATTTATTAATTATAAACTGAATCTGTTTTTAGTTTTAATCTTTTGAAACTTGCACAATATCTTGTTTATTTTTTTCCAGTTGAAAAATTTGTTTATTTGCCTCTTCGACATTGGAGTTTTTTTTACATTCATGATAAGTGAATTATTCATAAATGGTACAACAAGTAGACTATGCCAAATCTTAATACCCTCCACCATTAATGCGTGTGAATTAAAAACATTATGTTTTATACATAGTGTACGTATATTCGCATTCACAAGCGCACAATATATATAAATTGGTTTCTTAGCGGAACACTTACTGAGTAATAAAATGAGTTATATTTTTAACTATAATTTTTTTCTATATAATCGATTCAGTATACTGAATCGATGTGAATAATATTTGGAATGGGTATGAGGTCCACTTAATTCTGATTATGTAGTCGATTTGTAATTTAAACTTTTGCAGAAGTTCTTTGCTTGAATTTATAGATGGCCTGAGATATCGGTCTATATCTTTTAATTAAATTTTATTTTTATTATAAATCTGATAAATAATTTTTGAAAAATTATGTCAATTACAATGTTGTCAAGGATACTGGTCTATAAGTTGTTTGTTACTGAACTAAACCAGAAAAGTTTTAAATAACAAGCGGCTAACGACAGTTTCAAACAATCTGACTAATTACTTTTAAAAAAGGATTATTACTCTAACGAACGGACATGTCCACATCGATTAAGGTTTTGATATGATTCAAGAATAAATACACTTTATGAGATTCTTTCTTGGCATAAGACATGAAAAATATATCTTGATACTTTAGCCACGAGTACGATATGACTGAGATTATATTTTTATAATGATTACTTATGAGTAAAATGATAAAACATTTGGAGGTATGAGTTTACATTCAAGTCGAGTCGAAAACTGACAAGAAGTTCATTTCAATCTTAATATTGAAACTTCGTGGTCGATAAAATGAAGTATTTGCTAAGAATTCTTATATAAATAGAATGGAAGCAGATCTGAAACTCTTGGAGGTGCAAGGAATTAATTGATAAGACCATAAAGTCATAATTGATTTCATTGAACTAACTCCGTTGTAGTCAATTTACGTCGCGTATTTTTGCTTAAATCCACTATTAGATTTTCTAATATTTACTTTTTTAATTAAAAATGTTTTAGTCGTTCAAGCCCGACTATGTAACACCCTACACCACATTATTAACTGCAAATGTCTGCTACGAAAGATTTTTTTATGTAAAATGTATGTCTTTTAAGGGGAAGTTTTTTCTGAAGGTTTATATGGGAATAAGACAAAAATATGGACAGACCCTCATTCATTTTCGCACAGCGGTTTCGGCTTATATTTATCCTAATATGACTAGGTATTTCAACAATTCCCTCGTATATGTTCATTTTAAAAGATTAAAAGTGATATTTGGAAGGCAGGTTGTATGGGATCTATGAGAAACAATGGACCGATTCCTGTATAATTTGACACATAGTTTTAAGAATAATATTAAGGCTTATTTTCGCAAAACATAGTTCAAATCTTTTTATATTTAGAAATTTTTTTGAATAAAAACTACATTCCGGGGGGATATTTGTATGGGGCCTATTTAAAATAATCGACCGATCATAACTAATTTCAACATACAGCAAAAATAATGGTAAGTGCCAAGTCTCATTAAGATATCTTCAAAACTGCGAGCTGTACTTCTGCCCGTTACAAACATCTACACAAACGCGTAATACATTCACCACCTATGATGGTGTAGGGTATGCAAATTTAAAATCTATTAATATTACATAACCAAATAATTTGTATGATTATGTAAATTTTAATTTAAACTGTCAAAAAACTCTAATTATTAAATTTCATGGTAAAAATTATAATCTGCATTAAATCGACAAAATTGACTTGTTAAAATAAAATTATAGAAAAAAAATCATTTGTATGAACCACATTTTGTTGCTTTTGTTTCACTACTGTCATAATTATTGTTATTATTTCTTTTTTTTTCCTTTTTAATAAATATTGAAATGGGCAATTAGTCAGCTTATAATGTAATTAATTGGATTCTCGATTAAAATTTTCGAATTTAAAAGCTTAAGTTTGATAATAGTCCTTTTCTTTTTGTTTTTGTTGCTGTAGATAAATCCTCTTATGGAATTAACTAATTATGTAGACGTTAACAAAAATGAAAAAAATTCGTAAATTAAAATCCATAAAATAATTAAATACATACAGACATATATATTTTTATAAATATTCGTTATTTTATTGGTTCTACTAATACAAAGAGAGATAAGCTTATTATTGTGAGAGTAACAGTAGGATTTATTGTATATGAATACATAAGAAGTGAGATTGAAAAATTCTTAACATACATACGAAACCATTTATCTTAAATTTTTTTATTTGTTTGAAATTGTTTTTACAATATAAAAATATAGTTTTAATGACCAGTGATGAAATTTTGAACCTTTTTTGGAAACCTTCAGAAAATTGTGAGGAAAATCATATTTGGCATGAAACAAATCATCATTTTAGAAAAAAAATATAAACAAAAATCACAATTAATTTTGATTATAAATATAAAAACGCTGTTTGTACCCCTGTTTTGCGCTTTTCAATTCTCTTTTAATTAGAGCTCAATATCTCTCCTTAGTTCGGAACAGTTTGGAGGATTTGTCCTCTTGGTGCAAATACCACATTATTAGTGGCAGGATGCCAAGTCAGACCAAAAATTAGACTAGACATTATCTTATTAACATGTGAAGTCATATGAATGAAAGCAATCTTCACCCTAAATATTCCTCGACTTCAATTTCTTGTATTGTTTTAGGTCTCTTTATAATTAAGCAGCGTTCTTGTCTCGAATTGGCTTCAACTTTTCGTTTAAGATAGTCCGAGCACTGAACCAACCGTGCTAATTTCCTACCGGATGTATTGGAAGGTATTTGAAAATATTTTCTATGTTTTGGCTTTAGGAACATCATATGCTCTATTCCTTCTAACTGAACTAGATTTTCTTATCAACGGACAAGTTCTCCTGACACTGTTTAACAACATAGGAAACAGTTCGATGGCAGAGGTTTGAATGCTTGGCCAACTTTTTGTAGGACCAAGTTGGGTTTTGTTGAAAATATTTAATAACTTTAAAACGCACTTTTTCTGGTCACACATTTTAATCATTAGTTTGATATGAAACATAATAACTGATATGTTTTACAATGGTAACTTGATCAAAAAAGCCAAATAATACTTGAGTTCAATGTTTAATGAATAACATGTGTTCAGAATTTCGTTCTCGACCCTCATATTTATGTATGTTGAAACAAATCGGTCTATTTTTGACAGTCTGTAGAATTGCTTCCGTCTTTGTTTTTATACCAGTCTCTCTATAAGACTGCTGTTTGCCTCCTTGTCGGTCTGTCTATCTATCAACTACTGCCTGTTGCCTTTTTGTTCGTCAATACTTTATCAAAAAGTATATTTTTATACTTATATTAGTAAGCTTTCATACCTACAAAACAACTTTTATTCATTGTATAGGGTATATAAGATTCGGTACAATCGACTTTAATATTTCCACTTTTTATATATTAATTGCTTTTTATATTACAAATGAAAAATCTACCAAAATAACAATAATTGGCTTTGTGAATTTCTATTTGTAACCATTTTCCATTATTTTTTGTTGTTATGTTTATTTTTGTGAGTTTTCTTTAGATATGAAATTGTAATGGATTGAAAATGCAATACGAAAATGGCAAAAAATGTAAACAATTAAATGCGATTTATTTAAACAAATCACCGCCAGCTGAACCATATTTACCATTTAATCATGGCCATAAATTAAGCCAACATAAATCCCCCATGAAGTCGTAAAACTGTCTACACTACTCAATACATATTAATCCTTCCAAAAAAGAATAAGAAAACAAGAGTAAACCAACAATAAATGGAGGCAAAACGCACACAAATGAAGATGACCGAAAATTTACCCAAAAAAGGAATAACAAAGTAAAACAAGAGAACATTATCTGACAAACATCCTTTCACAAAAAGCACACAAAAATGTTTAAAATGAAAAAAAGAAAGCTAAACTGTGGAGTATAAAAACCTTAAAAAAATCAGTCACTGAATAGAACTTTCAAAAATTTACTCAAGCAAAAAAAAAAGCGAAAACGAAAGGGGAGATAAGAATCGTCGCGTAGCAGAAATTAAAAATGTAATTAATCGTGAACATTTGCTACTTCTTTAGCGATTGAAAAGCAAACGACTGAAGGATAAAATGAAGAAATTCTTGTGTTTGAAAATACTGTTAAGGATATTCATTGAGCGGCCAGAAATGCTCTATTTAAATCTATAGATATAATTATTACACGTTATTTTTTGGAGAATTGTTGCTGAAAGCTTGAGATAAGGTTATTAATTATATATTTCATTTTGAATTGCACTGTGGGACTAAAGGTAATCTTTATTTTATAAACTAAAAGCATAAACTTGGTTATCACCTATAAACCGTATTGAATGCTTTACATTCTGGCGATTTGGTGTCAACACTCCTGATTACATAATGGATTTTAAACATATCACGCCATTCCAGATACACTTAACATACGTACAGTATCTTTAGTGACATGGTAAATCGTTAGAAAAAATCGTACAATGTTTTAAATTTGTAAAGATATAATTTCGAAAGATGTATATATAAAGTGGATTAATTCAAGACACACAAGAATTTGCATTTTCATTTTTCGAAATCCACTTTCGAATACTATTTTATCATTATATCTTGCCGGTAGGATATAGTTTTTGAATCAGATTGCTGGAAATTTTATTCGTCTTCTCTTCGCTGCAAAAAAATCCTTTTGCATCTACTTTACTTTCCGTTACTGATTTCTTTCTAGTTTGCTAAAAAGTGGTTTCGAATCTCATTTGTATTACCTCCATAATCACAAGTGGTAAAGATGACATATTAACTTTGTCATTCCGTGTGTAACGCTTAGAAGGAATTTACACAGACTGATTTGATTTGGCTATATCCATTCTTCTGTCCGTTTTTTTCCTTTTAAAATCTGCAAAATAGGTTAAGTATATACAAAAAGTTATAGACCAATATGATTTAAGTTTAAGCAAAAAGCTTTCTTAAAAGTTCCAATTATATATCAATAAATTAAAATAAAATTATGAAATAATATTACTCTACACGTACTTCATTACCAATAAAAGTTCCATATAAAAAATTATCACCGGTTCTGTAACTTACTTTATTGCATATATGTGAGTGTGTATGTACGAAAAAAAATATATTTACTTCACATGTTTTTATAGTGAAGGTTATTAAAGATTCGGCTTAGTCAAATATAATATTCTTACTTGTTGTTTCTACCTTTAGTCGACATAAATAATTTCACGAATACCTGAGGTTATTTGTCCGAATATTTGGTTATTGGTCCCATAGAAGGATCATTCATGGAGCAGTTCACTATTGCTCCAACATAAGGACCCAATCTCGGAATAGGGTTTTAAATTTATAATTGTTTTTTTATATACGACTCAATAAGCTTCCTGTAAGTTCAAATTTATAAAAAATTATTATTTGCTTTGCACTTTTAAGTGTAATTTATGTCAACATAACTTGAAAGCATTTGCCTTTAACTCCGACATGAGGATTCTTTTACGTTTAAGGATATCGTATGTGTTAAATTTGTGCAAATTTTTCCTAAAACATAAGTAGTGGATGGTATATAAAATTTGACTCAACCGAATGTAATATTCAAAATTGTATAGATATCACCATTTATAACCAGAATAATTAACAGCTTTGAAGAACTATATTTTTATAATATTTTATGTCTTTAAATTAAAAGGATTCAATGTAGCGTACCAAAGTAAATATCTAAATAAAACGCTCTTATTTCAATTGGATTTCGTTTCAAGTAAATTAACTGAACTTATGTTCAGCTACTTCATGAAATTCAGAAATTCATGAAAACAATGAAAATATCTTTTGTAAAGCTGAAAATACTGACATGTAAAATTCCTATTATCTGTGTATGTATGAGTTTATGTAAATGTAAATGAAATTGTAACAAAAAACTACAAACCAAAAAAGCGAAAATGTTAGAATTGTATGGAAATGGAAAATTTTTATCGTCATACAGTTTGAAGACATAGAATACTACATTCATATATTTGAGACTTAAGTAAGAAGACTATCATGCTGATAATTCACATTGCTATTTTGTGATGATCCAGTTAACATGTTTGCAAATTGGTTAAGTATTCAATAGGTTTCGTTTTAATATCATAAAATATTGTTTCACACTGTTATAAGATTTTGTGTTGGCATTTGCAATACCAATACATATGTATATTTTAGTAATTGCTAGGATTTAGGTCTAGTGATTTGAGAGTTTTTTCCTTTTTTTATTTGTGTGAATCTTCAGAAATATTAAATTTTTGAAAATTTAATTTAACGTTTATTAGAAAATACAAGAAATATTTAAATCTAATCTTGTTTTTGATACCCATTGCCACCGCAGGGTATTGTGTGTTTGTACTGATGTTTGTAACATACCTTTAAATATACTTTTCGTCTTGAAATCACTTTCGGAGTCGATTGATGTCCGTTAGTTTTGTCTGTCTTCGACAACTTACAGGTCGAAATTTTTAATGTATCTAGATGAAATTTGGTTTATATTAATATTAAGGCTCAAGAATGAAGCTTATTGTAATTATTCCTTTTTTTCCCAATATTTGATGTACCTCCCAATCTAATTTTCTTCGGAACGAGGTTTTAAGCTCATGGAATTCCAAAATATAATGTGATTTTAACGAAATTTGGCATTCAAAAACGAGGCGCTAAATTTTTCGAAAGTCGATTCATTATTTATCATAGATCCCATATAACCCCTTGCTAAATATCACTCTGAAGGGCATAAGTCTTATATAATAATTCTTCAATTAACGAATGCAGGCAACAATCGATGTGCAAAATTATACGAGAGTCAGCCTACAATCTTATCCAGCTCCCTTATACACATACAGCATACCATACAGCAAAATTCATTTAAAACGGACAAATTTCGCATAAATGTTAGTGTCTCAATAATGTACTGCTCATTTAAGAATTAATCAAAAAAATTCAATTATACGATAGTCGTTCATTAATTTTATAACCAATATTGTAGTGTACGGTAAAGAATTCTATAGTCAAACTTAGTCGACTGTAATATTCTTACTTGTTTAATGTTTAATATTAATGTTATTTCAAGATTTGATTTTAGTAGTTGTAATTTTATTTTTCAATTACATTTTACAACCTGATCTCATTGTATTTAGTTACCGTATGTGTATTTGTAGTTTTTCTGTTATTGGTTCAATTTCTTTCATTCTTTTTTATTCAATTTAAATACTACCTTTTTTCTCGTCTCGATACTCTTGATGCAGTTTTTGTAAAAAAAATGTTTTTCTTATTTTCCTTTCAAATTTCATTACAGAGGATTTTTACCATTTTTTTCTTCTTATTTTTCTTTAACTCCTTTTTGATACCCTACACTGTCATGGGTGAGCAATGGATCACATAACTGGATGTTAAAGTAAGAACGTTAAGTAACTGAAATTAATATGACTTAAATATATTATGAATTGAATATGTCCTTCATATAATTGCTCTGACAAACTCATCACAATGAAATCTGGTATTGAAAGGATAATCTCTCTTAAACTAATGCGCCGTAGGAAGCTATATACTATAACGTTTCCCATGGAATAAATGATGTCAAATTATAGACCGTAAAATTAAAAATAGAAGAGGATTTGCGATGTTAAATGATCTTGATTATTCAGATGATATTTGTCTGCTATTTTACAGCTATTAAAATTTTGCCTCGGATTTACGAAACATAACATTGACAGTGGAAGTAGCAAGTTTGAAGATAAATAAAACCTCGTCGCGATAAAGATTAAATTGTGGACGGAACAAACAAAGAAAGTCATGTCAGATAATTGTGTCATCTTGGAAGAATAACAGTTATAAGATCTGATTTATTGATAACTTTTTGCAAAAATCACGCAAAACAGGATGGTCAAACATGATGGGAAGCTACCACTTGTGGCATGTAATGGACTGTGATAGATTTAAACTCTGGGATGCATACATGATTAAAGCTTAATAAATCGGAAGGCAAAATCCGAGGCAACATTTGCGGAAGTGCTGTACAAAAAAGAGACATACTTAAAAAATACTAAATAAGGTCCTACACTTGATATAGAAAAAAGGAAACTCTTTTTAAAATTATCAGCAAATTCGTTCAAAAGTTTCAAAAGAGAATCTTTGTTGAATGAAAAGAAGGTACCATATCATTTTGGAATAGTTAATCTTTTGGTATTTAATGAGTCCGTGCGATATTTCAAACTGTGATTTTAAGCCGTATTAATAAAATTTTATGCCGAAAATGTGTGGCAATATGAAACAGCTCACAAAAAGTCGCAATTTGCTACTAAAGGTAACACTGCATGCTGTGTCATAACGTACAGTCTCTATAGATTTTGAGCAGCTACATGTAGTAACGCAAAGACTTGACCCATCTTCTGTCAAAATTTTGTTTCAATCAAAAGGAATATTTGTGACTTTCTAAAGTTCGTAGAGTAAATTTATTTCTATAGGATACATTCGTAGCGTTGTCCCAAAGATCCAAAATCTTACTTTGATTAGCTTCAATTGAACTTTGTCCGATTAATATAAACTTAATTTAATTTTGTCAAAGTGTCAATACTATTAATTATCATTAAATAATTTTTTTTAATGTTATAATTAAGATTTACCATGACCGACTATAGAATTCCCAATTCTCTCCTTGTTATGTTATTCTGTTTTTCTTTCTTCGTTAGAATTAAACTTAGCAAAAGTCCAATAAGCTAAAATTGAATAAATCGCAAAAGAAAGCATCAGAAAAAAACTCATCTTACCGTTAAATCTTTTGAAAACTATTGAAATTTTTTTGTTTGTAGGAAAAATATTTGAAAAGCACAAAAAAAAAATCACCTTTAAATTATATTTCTTATGTTGTACAAACATTATGTCAGCGATTGGTTCAAACTCAATGTTCCATGTTATTTTGGTAGTTCTCTTTCTCATTATTTTGATTTGTTCCTTATTTTGTTTTCTGTCATTCTTCTTGGAGCCACAAACTATGCTTTTTACATTAAAAAACAAAAACACAAAAGAGAGGAAATCCCCAGTCAAAGGCATTCGACATTGATGTTGACAATACTGAAATTTTTAAGTGTTGTTTAATTAGAATTCACAAGCATTCGATAAAAGGAATGTTAATCGATTTTTTTCTCTCTCTGAGTGTTCTCTTTTTAGCTTATTTTGGTTGTCGTTTTTTTATTCCATGGTTTATATTTCCGTTTCTATGTAATTGGAAATGTAGTAGTTGATTTCATTTATTTATTTTTTGAACAAAATTAATTTAAACGAAATTTTTATTTTATATAAATTTGAATTTTTGTGAAAATTTTAGATTAAATAAGAAATTAAATCTTTTTGTATAACTTTGCTGTAACGAAATGATACAAGAATAACAATAACTGAACTAGAACTGAGCTAGAACTGAACTAGAACTGAACTAGAACTAAACTAAAACTCAACTAGAACTGAACGAGAACTGAAGTAGAACTGAAATAAAACTAAACTGAACTAGAAATAAACTTAAACTGCTATATAAAATTTAATATGAATCTGCAAAACCGATCAAAAGCTGAATACAAGAAACCCCACTGTGCACCATTGTTTATACAAGATATATTATTTTTATATTACATGCAAATATTACTCATACGTACCACAGTTCAAATTTTCATTAATTATTTCACAGATAAAAGTTTTATCCAAAATATGAGAGTTTTCGCATTTACTAAAAATGTAATTCTTATTACTCCGAATTATATCTTTTTTCATTTTATAGTAAATTCTCTCCAAAAATTCAATTCACATAATATAAATAGGTTATGTCAATAAAATAATATCATTATATTACACACAAACACACACAATCTTTTGCATTACATGCACAATCTACATAAATTTATAAATAATAAATGAAAGTTATAAAATACTTTCACCCCGAAAAATTTTCTAGTTAGAAAATTGTTTTTCTCATAATTTTTTCAGATTTTTTTTTTTTTTTTGGTTTGAGAATTAACTAAACAAGTTTAAATTAAATGATAAACATTTTCGCACAACTTTAGTACGTGTTAAAATACACGCTTGCGCCAAATATAAGTATAAGGAACTAAAAAGGATGAACAAAAAAATAGAAGCAAATCTAGAACGTTTTATAGTTTAAAGCCGTTGTAAGTAATTTCAGAGAACTAAAAAGAAAAACAAACAATTTGTAGTTTATAGATGCACTATGTACCCGACACTCTCTGTATCTAATGCTATTTATTTTTTCATGTTCTTAGCAAAAAAGGAAGGAAGAAGTCAAATCATATTTTCTTGTGGTTGCATGTTTATCGTTGCAATGATAATAAAGTTGCCTCAACGTGTTGTTACATTTTCAACCAAGTACGTGCGTATACAGACAATTTCCTTTTTTCTACATTTTTATAAGTGAAGGGATAAGATAGTAATACATTCGATATTTTTTAGTAAAAACTGAGTGCTAAGTTTTTGGATGAAACAGTATTTCTTCTTCAATATTTTTTTTTTTTAACAAAACTTAAATCTGATCCAGAATCTTATCTAGAATATAAATTAGAATATGAATTATAATCTGTATCTAAATCTAAATGAGAATCTGAACTGAAGTCTGAATAAGAATTTGAATTTTAATTTGAACAAAAAATTGAACTAGAAGTTGACCTAAATTCTAAATTATAATCTGAAGTGAAATGTGAAATACAACTTAATTTTAAACAGAATCTGAGTCAAAACCTTAACTAGAATTTGAAATATAATCTGACTAAATTTTCTAAAATATGAATTTAAATCTGAACTATAATCTGAACTGGAATCTGAATAATAATCTAAAATGGAATTTGCGAAAAAATCCAGAATCTGAACAAATATATTAACTACTGTCTGCAATAATCTGACCTGGAACTAAAACCACAAGCTGTACTAGAATCAGAACCGAAATTTTGACAAGATTTTAAATTATATTCTATCCTACATTTCAATTAGAATTTGAAATAAAATTTTAACTAACTCGAGTCTGACCAATAATCTCTGAAAAACTAAAATTAAACTACATTCTAGACTAGAAATTGAAATAAAATCTAAATAACAGTTCAAACTGAACTTGAATAAGAAAAAGAATTTGAACCAAAAATGGGCTGGAACCTGAATTGGAATTTAAACTAGAATCTAAACTGGAATATGAGTTAGAACCTGAACAAGAATCTGAGCTACATTCTGAATTAACTGGAACTATAAGCTGACACAGGTTCTAAGCTTAAGTAAATTCAGAACTAGAATTTGCATGATAATTTGAGCTCAACTATAATCTGATCCAAAATTTTAATTAGAATTTGATGTTGAATTTGAACTTGATACTGAATGTGTGAATATGTTAAGAACGGGATATGAAATCTGAACGATAATTCAAATTAGAATTCGAAACCAGAATATGAATTGTAATAGAATTTGAGCTACATTCTGATGAAGATTCTGTTGAATTTGAAATCGGATTTGAATTACAACTAAACTAGAATCTGGAACAAAAACCGAACTCAAGTCTGAACTAGTTTGGACTGGAATCTGAACTAGAAATAAAATTGCAATCTAAACTATAATCTCAACTTGAACCTGAAATAAAATTTGACTTGAATAAAAAGTTTTACTGGAATTTAAACGGGAAATTAAACAAGATTCCTAACCAGAATATGAGCTAGAATCCGAACCGGAATCTGAAATTAAATCTAAACCAGAATCTGAAGTAGAATATTAACTAGAATTTAAACTGAAATCTGAATTAGAATTTAAATTGGAACTCTTTAGTCATAAAAGGCTTAAATTTCTAATGAATCACTATTTAGAATAAATATTAAATTTTACAACAATAAAATATTTCACAGTTCTTAAATTATTTTACTATTTTAATCTTTTTCTTAATATTTTGTTAACAAAAATATTACATAAAAATATATTTTTATATATATATATCAATGTAAATAAGTACAGTTGTTATATTTTTGTAAAAAAAGGGAGATAAAAATATTTATTCGTTATTTTTATTTTTTTATGAATATTTTACATTTAAATAAACAAAAAACTAGAATTTGGCGTAAAAATATATAGAAACTAACACCAAATGTGTTGGTGTAACTAACTTCAATTTCTGTTTCTTTGTAACAGTTATAACGCTGAAATTCTCAACAAAATACTAAAAAATGAAAAAAGTAAAAAAACAGGGATAAAACAAAATTAAACAAAAATTCTGGAAATGGTTAACTAAGCCACAAATATAACTAGACTAATTTAAATGCAAACAAGTGGAAGATACAGTTTTTAAAATAAATACGAAGTAATTTTGCTCTACAAAAATGTGGAAATTTTTATTTCAGGTAAAATTTTTAACAATTCTGGTCAAAAAAGCTTTCAGAATATTTTTAAATGTTTACATGCTGGTCCTTCCTTACTACCGAAAAATTTGTATTACTGAAGAACTAATTCTTGATGTTTTAATTAAAAAATACATATAAAATAACAAAAACAACATATTTGGATTTTTATAGTCCATATTTATTTGAAATCTCAAATAACGATATTTTATATTCCTGGTCCACATTCAATTTTTAATTTTCATTACAAAGAATCATTTTTACATCGTTTCACCTGCAACATTTTGACAGTGAACAAATTTCACAAAAAATCTCTAACCGTGGGTGACAGCGAAAACATGATGAAAGAACATAATGAAAACTTCATACATAAATAAAACAAAAATTCTTATCAAAAACCAAAATTCGTACTATCGAATAGAAAGTACTGGCTCCCTATTTGCACTATAGTGTAGTCAATACAATACTTTTCTCACTCTCTCAAGTGTTATTGAAAGTTCGTAATAATGGTACTTGTACTACTGGATGTCCACTGTAATTTTTTCGGACATTATTCCGATAATTTTTTGTCTTTTGGTTTCGAACACCAATTGTCTAGTTAAAAATATCAGAAGCCTTAGAAATTAAAGGTAAGTCTTCAGAAAAGATAGGACCACATAACGCTTCTCACTGATCTAGTCAAAGAACTCATCAACTAACTGTGAAAGATATCACTCATTCACAAAAACAATAATAAAATCAAGAATATTTCACTCAATCTAACAGTTCTTACATATTGTAGGGTATTGAATTATATAAAAATTGTAGTAGCGTATTTATGTATTTGTTTTATTTTTTTGTTACTAATTTAAAAATATAAAAAATAAAAATAAAAATTTACATAACTGTAATAACAGTAACGAATTAGAAGAAAAAAAGTGGAAACTTCCGTATTGCAATCGGAATATGTAAATTGCTCGGTGTTAAAAATAAATGAAGAAAAATTACTAAAGGAACTTAATGGAGAGTAAAAAAATATATATTTGTAGAATCCAACTTAAATTCTAGTTCCGATTTTAGCTAAAATTCCAGCTCAGATTTCAATTCAGATCCTAGTTCAAATCTAATTAAGTTTCAGTTAAGTTCTAACTCAGCTCCAGTTCAGTTCTAGTTGAGTTCCAGTTCAGTTCTACTTCAGTTCCAGTTTAGTTCTGGTTCAGATCTAGTTTAGTTCCAGTTCAGTTCTGGTTCAGTTCTAGTTCAGTTCTGGTTCAGTTCTAGTTCATTTCTAGTTCAATTCTAGTTGAGTTCTAGTTCAGTTCTAGTTTAGTTCTAGTTCAGTTCTAGTTCAGTTCTACTTCAGTTCCAGTTCAGTTTCAGTTCAGTTCTGGTTCAGTTCTAGTTCAGCTCTAGTTCAGTTCCAGTTCAGTTCTGGTTCAGTTCTACTTCAGTTCCAGTTCAGTTCCAGTTCAGTTCTGGTTCAGTTCTAGTTCAGCTCTAGTTTAGTTCCAGTTCAGTTCTGGTTCAGTTCTACTTCAGTTCCAGTTCAGTTCCAGTCCAGTTCTGGTTCAGTTCTAGTTCAGTTCTAGTTTAGTTCTAGTTTAGTTCTAGTTCAGTTCTAGTTCAGTTCTAGTTCAGTTCTAGCTCAGTTCTAGTTAAGTAATAGTTAAGTTCTGGCTCAGATTGTAGTTCAACTTCTGGTTTAGATTATAATTCATACTCAAGTTTAGATTCTATATCAGTTCCTAGTTTAAGTTGTAGTTCAGATTTTAGTAAAAATTCTATTTCACTTCTATTTCGGTTTTACTTTAATATACTTCTCTTCCTTTAGACTCTCTTTTGTATAGATTTTCTAGCATATTGACTACCCTTATTTTAAATGAAATGAAAAATGAACATAATGCCTTTGATTACTTTATTATATGATTAACCTTGACCTCTGCTTGCTCTATATACGCCCCAATTTGCAATCAATTATCTATAAAAAAATAAAGCAAAATAATAGTTTGTTATAAGATCCCTAATAAAACCATTGAGTCATTTATAAAGTTTCCTGCTATTAAAACTAAAAACAAAAAGAATAAAAAATAAAAAATGAAAGGAAACTTTAAATATTTTAAATTTGACACACATCTTTTACCATGATTTATCTACTCTCCTGTCAATCAAGAGAATATTTCAACCAACACTTTTACACATTCAAGTGTTGCCCTTAGAAACCCCAACTAGAAATAAAAAAAAATATATAAAACTCTGTTGCTTAAAGATCTAAATGTCATACATATATAAAACTTTTTTTAATCTAAACTATAGTATAAATGTGAGTAAGTAAAAAATTTAGTTTATAGTCGTAAAAAAGCAGGAAACTGCACCAGATATAAGTATAAACTTAGTAGTGGAAGGGTAAAATGTATGGACAAAAAAATATTTAATAATATTTACATTACAATAAAGTTGTTTCTAATACAAATTTTAAGTTTTAAAAAATATCATAATTAAAAAATATAAATATAAAAAATTTCTTTTACCTACACTGCAAATAATTAATTTTAAGAAAACTATATTAGTACTAATTTTTTCATATTTATACCCAGTATAATGATTTTTTAGTAAAAATATGTATGAAATGTTCATATTTTTTTAATATTAAAGTATTTTTAAGTACATTCACGAAATTTTCGGCACCGAAAACGCAAATTTTTCCAAAACAATTTTTTGTACTTAAATTTGTATAATATAAGAGGACATTTCCAAGTTTTTCTTTTACCCATACATTTATTAAAAATATATGTAACTTTGTGTGGGTAAAAGATATTTTCCTTTAATGCACATAAATCATGTTTTAACTACGTGTCTTGCAGCCAAAATATGGCCCGAAAAACCTACTTCATTCATTGTTATTATCCCTTGTCGTTGCTACAACAGTAAATGTCAGAAGTTATAAGAAAAAGAAAATAACTAAAAATAACCACAAAAAGGGAAAAAAAACTACTTCAACAACTTTACTACACTACAACTACCACTAACACTTCACTTTAACATGCACATACATCAACTAATACTTATGCAATGGCAGCATTTAGAAAATGTCTATCTCACTATATGTCTCAAGTTGGTTATTTGTAGTCTTTATTTGTTTTTGTCCTTCCTCTCTCTACTCTTTTTTTATTCTTAATATAATTTGCTTTATTTTCTTCCTTTTGCAAACATTCAGTAGAGCATTATTAAGAGCACGACTTGTGGTTTTCATTGAATTTTTATTTTATTTGTCAAGATTTCATTCATTTTGAAAAATTTAGTTTAAGTTGGGGGGAGTGACTTTACATATTTTTTATTTTGTTTGTCATTTTAAATGTTACTTTTTGAAATATTCAATCAGCATATTTCTATTTAGGACAAGGGAATTCTAGGTTTGTTAAAGGCTTGTGGATATGATTTAAAGGATTTCATTGGTGTAACATTTTTTTGTAACTGAATGATGATGATTGATTTATTTCCAAGTCTGAGAAGATATCAAATGTTATATATAATTGGATTTTCAAAAAAATTACCAGGTATATAGTAGGATTAGAGGGGAGAAATATAGGCTACAGCATATTTGAAGGATAAGAGAGAAAGTAATTTGTACACATATAGAAAAATAATATATTCCATTAATTAAAATTTTACTGCTGACTAATTTTTTATCCTTTTCTACAAGTGATGAATTGAAAATGGTAACTTGGTCAATCGTTTGAAAGTGAGTCTTCTTAGACCCCATAAAATACATACACTAATTCATCAAATGCATCGATCGTTAGAGTCGATTAAGTAATGAAAATCTCTATATCTGCTGTTTGTACGTCTACAGCAAAACTTATTGAGAAATCTCACAGATCCCTAAGATTACTTTCTACATAATTTGTAAGACAGGGCACAGGGAAATGGTTCCGCTTATAAAATAAATTTTTAATTCCGTATATCATTGCAACTGTTTCAGTAAATTTCATGAGATTTCATAGATAAAGATTGATCAACAAAATATCATTAAGAATTTTGGATATATGAAATATGCAAAAATGGAGTCTTGAAATAGATCTAAAAAGTCTTGTGGGAAGTATTTCAAAAAAATTTTAAAATCTAAACTAAAATTCTCAATCATTCTTGATTATCTAGAAGTAAAATAACCAGTATTTCGGCCTGTTGTGTGTTAAAAATATTACCTGAATTTAAATGTTATGTATTTTATGCTTTAATGCACAAATCATTTACTAGTGACTACTATTTGAGATCTTAAATTATTTACCTATTTATGGTTTCCTAAATATTTTCATTTTATTCCAGGTAATTTCAAACCATTAGAAATCTCTACAATGGAAAAATAATACAAACAAAAAAGCTTTTATTGTCATAATTACAAAAAACTTACTTTACTTTGGTAAAGAAGAAGACATAATTCCATGTACTTTTACACTTTCATAACTTTTTTCTCTTTAAATCAGGAACTGTAAAATATATTTCTTTAAAAAATAAGGAATTATTATATTTTTGAATTAAAATTTTTGTATATTAGTTTTTATTATTATACAGGGTGTATACTTCTCAAATTGATGTTATATCATATTGTAATATTAATCATACGTTACTCGATGTACAATTTTAAAGGTGAATTAATTAATCGGAATTAATTGTTCAAAATTCAAGTGCAACGCCGAAGCCGAAACCACACAACGCTAAAAATCAGATAGATGTTTCGAGATTTTTTTTCTTAATAAATCAAATATTAAAATTTCCGTATAAAAATTCAGTTTTCAGATTTTTACTAAATATTTAAATTTATGTTTAAAAATTTTCATTAAAAAATAAAATTTCTGCTCAAAAGTTCAAATTTCCACTAAATTCACCAAATATTCAAATATTTAACAAAATTGAAACTTTCACTTAAAATTCAAATTTTCATAAAAAATTCAAATTTTGACTAAATTCACCAAAAAAAAAAAAAATATTAAATTTAAAATTTAAAATTTTCACTTGAAATTAAAATTTTCATTAAAAATTCAAATTTTCACTAAAAAAATTCAAATTTTCACTAAAAATTCACATTTTCATTAAAAATTCAAATTTTTACTAAAAATTCACATTTTCATTAAAAATTCAAATTTTCACTAAAAATTCACATTTTCATTAAAAATTCAAATTTTCATTAAAAATTAAAATTTTCACTAAAAATTCAAATTTTCACTAAAAATTCAAATTTTCACTAAAAATTCAAATTTTCACTAAAAATTTACATTTCCATTAAAATTCAAATTTTCACTAAAAATTCACATTTTCATTAAAAATTCAAATTTTCACTAAAAATTCACATTTTCATTAAAAATTCAAATTTTCACTAAAAATTCACATTTTCATTAAAAATTCAAATTTTCACTAAAAATTCACATTTTCATTAAAAATTCAAATTTTCACTAAAAATTCACATTTTCATTAAAAATTCAAATTTTCACTAAAAATTCACATTTTCACTAAAAATTCACATTTTCACTAAAAATTCAAATTTTCACTAAAAATTCACATTTTCATTAAAAATTCAAATTTTCACTAAAAATTCACATTTTCATTAAAAATTCAAATTTTCACTAAAAATTCACATTTTGATTAAAAATTCACATTTTGATTAAAAATTCAAATTTTCGCTAAAAATTCACATTTTGATTAAAAATTCAAATTTTCACTAAAAATTAAAATTTTCCCTAAAAAATTCACATTTTCACTAAAAATTCAAATTTTTACAAAAAATTCAAATTTTCACTAAAAATTAAAAATTTTACTAACAATTAAAATTTTTACCAAAAAGTCAAATTTTGAAGAAAAATTGAAATTTTCAATATAAATTAAAATTAAAAAAACTTAAAATTTTTAAGAAAAGCTCAATTTAAAATTTGAATTTTCACTAAATTAAAATTATTAAAAAAAACTCAAATTTGTCATAAATTTTAAATTTTAAGTACAAACAAGATAATAATGCTAAGTTTTACGAATTTAAAAATAATTGTAGGAACATGCATCAGTTTTAAATTTTATTTTTACAAAATCGATTTTGAATGTTGTAAACATGTAACTTCTTACGACAATACTTAGGTAAAATTTTATTTAGATCTTTCAATTGCTGTGGATGTGAGCGTGCCAAAAAGAGAAACAGAAAGACAAGCATAGTTAAATTAATTCAGATTTTGATTAAATGGAAGAACATATATACTTTGAATAAAAATATTAATGAACAAAAACACAAATCATTATTGGGTCCGCATGACGCCACACACGGAAATGGTGGTGGAAGGTAAATAATAAAACGATGAACCAGCAAGAATGAAATGTCTGGCTGTACCGAATCTTTAATTATTTGATGTGTGAATATATATGAATATGATAATGAACCATAAAATTACACAAAAGTTCTATGTTAGTTAGATGACGCTCAAATGGAGTACTATATCTTTTAAACTACTCAATTGATTGAGCTGAGTATTTTAAATAGGATACTTCTGAAGACTATAAAATATACTCTGGCCAAATTTCTTTGGTCACTAATTGTGGATGTAAGGATGCCAAAAGCAGACTATCGAACATAGCTAAATTGACTCAGTTCTAGATTTGATACAAGAATATATATAAATTACGGAGTCTTAGTCTCTAATTTTTGTTGTTTAAATACATCCTTATCATCAGTATTAGGAAAAAATCTTCTACTAAATTTATTTAAGAATAATAAGAATAAAAGAAAAAAATTCTGCTTAACCACAATATTCATTAAGACTAATTTACATAACCATATTTAGAAGAATATAAGCATTTTGCTAAATAATATAAAACAATAATTCATAATTCACAGATTTAACCGACAAGTAGACACAAGCAATTACCGCAAAAATAATAAAAGGCATTTTATTTATTATATTAACAATTTATATTATTTACTTTTACACTTTACTTATGCTGGTATAAAAATAATCTTATATGTGTGCGTTTGTATAACATAATACATCTTTATATTCACACATCAAATAATAAGGAAAAACCACTGTTGCAATTTCAAAGCAAACATATACATACAAATATAATCATAACTGATAAGTGATTACACTCATGAAAATGATACGAATAAATGAGATTCAATAAAAGTTGTAAATGATATATAAAATATAAGTTTACTAATAATTGTTACTAATATTTTAGTTTGAGTGTTTCATAAGGTGTGGTAAGTTCTTGGAAGAATGTAGCAATTTAACAAGTACAAAATATATGAAATATTGTATCTTTTATACGCACAATCATAAATCAAGATATTATTTAATATTCTTACACAAAAAAAAAAAAAAAAAAAAAAAAAAAACAAAACAGAGGAAAAGGATGTAAAATAGTTTGAGTTGTAGAAGAAGACATAGACTTAAAACAAATACTAATAAATCATCAGGTTGCAAGTATGCACTATATTATGTGTACTATAATACGAGGGGTAATAACATTTTTAAACATCAACCATGGAAATTCAGACAAAAAGATAATTATATTCAATATATATTTATTGTCTCACATATGGGAAGATTCTTCATTTAACATTAATTTTTATTAGTAAAATTAACCATAAATTTATAGCTTTATTCCAATATTTATAGGTAATTTCAGGAAAACCTTGCCATATTTCATAGTAGGAACTTTTTCCGTAATCAGCATTTAAGCTGATAAATGAATGAGTTTTTTGGCATAACATCTTCAATTCATGCTAATTTTTGAATAATGTTAGTGATGGTGGGTATTTAAGATTCGGCATTATCGAATATAGGAATCTTAATTGTCAACCGTTCTTTTAACTTAAACTTTTAACTTAAACGACATACGCTGAAACGCATTTTATAAAATTTATATTATCATATGAAACTTATTTATATGATAACCCTCTTAGTTTGTCCAACATACCTGTGCACTTTTTCTTAACATGTTTCTATTACGTAAGTACCGAGAATTTTCAATAAATATTTCTGTATTTATATAGAATTTATCAAGGATGTAACACCAGTACAAGACAGAATAATAAGAAAGTAACCACTATCAAATATGAAACTTATATGAAGAAAATACGTGCATGTCAGTCTGCCCCACTTAGTGTGTGTGTCTACTTCTAATAAAGTATAATCATGCATATTGACAGTTTTAAGCCACAGTAAAAATAACAACTTTTTACAAGAATACATACATTTTAGGGGAAAGTGTAAAATGTACACAGAAAAAAGATTTTAGCGAATGAAATTAAAGAATTGAGAATTTGGTAATATATGGGATATTCCCCGCAAGTATTACAATAAAACTTTAAAACTTTTTTAATATATTTTTAATATACACAGACTTATAGATCAAAAATCGAAAGAGAACAGCTGCCACACTTATAAATTAATAATCGATAGAGAACAGCTGTAATTTTTTTGTTTGAGAAAAATGATTTTTATAAACGAAACATTTACCTACAAAATAAAATTTTTCTATACAACACCGAATTTTTAAAAAGGTAAAACCTGTATTTTTTAATAAGATTTTATATTCAAATGTATTATTAGCGCTTGAAAAAATAATTTATAGAAGACTTAAATATATATAAATATTTAATTGCCGATGATGAACTTATTTCCTATGATTCGTTTAACTGCTAATTGAAAATACTACATAACTTTTTTTAATATTTTACATTAAAAACATGAAACAGGAATGCATGAGCGAATGAGTTATATTAGATATTAAGTATACGCCCTGTACTTTAAATATGAGTACAATTAAGTGGTTAGTTAAAAGCAATATTTAAAAATAAAACGAATTTCACGCATATCTTATAAAGATTATTTATGACAAGAACCAGTATCCTATTCCCGATTTAAGGGAAATATGTATTATATAATTGTGTAAACATAAGAGACAAAATTACAAAACTTCATATTTTTCTGATCATAATTGTGGATATTTAAAATGTCAACTTCACCCTGAAGTTGAAATCTGTAACATCGACAATATGTTTCTTAATTCTTGAACCGATTCTGAACAAAAAAAATATAATCATAGGTTACTAAAACAATTCAGTACAATCAATGAAAGTGGTTCACCTCTAATGCCAAAGGAACAACAACAGCGTGAGTTTTGTTTGAGTTTAAAAAAACAATCACTTTCTCAAAACAGTTTTAATGGATAAAATTTAGGACAAATAGTAATGGGAGGAGATGTAGCCCTGTGCAAAAGCGAATATTAATTATAATATATCTAAAGAACTTTTAAGGTGAGAGTATAAAAAATTTCATCTAAATTGCTTTTCCAAAAAACAGTTTCACATGAGAATATAGAACGTATAGGATCAGGGAGAAAAGTAGTCCCCATGCAATGCAAATATTAATTATCGATTATTACGTTTAATATTAAAAAACTGAATAATTACATTTTTAATCTAAATTTTTTTTAATAATTTCAACAAAACCCGACATATTCCTACAAAAAATTGGACAAGCATTCAAAGGTCTGTCATTAAACTCTTTCTAATATAATTAAGCAGTACCAAGAGAACTTGTTCGTTGATAGAAAACTTGGTTCAGGTAGAGAAAATGGTCAACACGAGGTTTTTAAAACAAAAAATAAATAAAGCATTTTCAAAAGATATCCCATCAGATATGGTAGGAAAGTAGCCCGGTTAGCTTAGGGATCGGACTATTTAGTACGAAAACTTAAAGGTTACGCTGCTTTAACAACAGAACATAGAAATTAAAGTCAAGTTTTATAAACATATTCTTGCAGGTTAATGAATGAAGAAACTGTCAGATTTTTTTTACATCAAGTAATGTTTACCGAAAAATCAAATGATTTTTAATTTATTTTATAATTGAATATTTTTGGTGTTATTTTTTCTGTGTGTCCATATATTTTTTAACTGACTTGATATCCTGTCACTATGGTAGTTAACCAAGAGAGGAAAGTACTCCGAACTGCCCGAAGGTAAAACCAGTGGAGAGATATTGGTCTCTTCGAAAAAAATTGAAGAGCACAAAAACGGTATCCAAATATATGGTATATTTAAAACAAAATAAAACCTCTTCGAGCAAGGTGACAGAAAGTTCTATAAAAATGTAAATGGAAATGGAAAAAGGCTCAAAATTTCATCACTAGTGATTAAAGCTATAAACTTTTAATCAATTAAAAAATTAAAACTGCAACTTTGTGATTCATTTTTTATTTACATATATGTATGTATGCATGTATGTATGTATGTATGTATGTATGTATGTATGTTTATAGATGGAAAATTATATCAAACTAATTAAAATCACGTAATTTCGCTACCTACTCAATCATTTCTAGCTCTTGTACTTTGTCTTTAAAAATCATTTGTACAATCTCATATTATCATTATGTACCACTGTACAATTAAAAGTATTGAATTTATTTCAAATTCATCATATTTTCTGTATTAATTGAATTTGAATTTCAAATTTTGTTCGGTGTATCACAATGAATAAAGCATCAATTACAAATACACCTACATATGTAAAGAATAAATTATACTTGTATTCAGATCAGAGTATAGAGTACAACAAAAACCTAAAAACAAATACAAATAAATGTAAAATACAAATGAAGCAAATGAAAAATAAATAAAACTGAAAATCATTTATGATATTTACACGTTTAAAAGACAATGACATGCAATTGTTTCATATATTTTCATCTATCTACCTATATAGATTCATATATATATTTCTGATGATATCCATATAACAATTTATTAAATCAGAAACCATAACAAGATAGAGAATCCAACAACAATAATAACTACAACAACATAAAATAGAAGCAAAAAAATATAGAAGGTAAATAGAAATATTGTCATTTAAAGAAGACATGAAACAGATAGTTAAGATTTATGGTTGTAAGAAAACTGAAATGTTGATTGTTGCAATATGCGTGTGTGTGTGTGTGTATGTATATATGTTTAGTGAAGGAGAATCTATACAGCACCTGACTTAAATAATCATTAAAAGTTTTGATTTTTCAATATCAAACCAATATTGTATGAATATTGAATACTAAATGTTTACATACAATCAACAATGAGAACATGTTAAGAATTTTAAATATTTAATTTTATTAAACGGAAGAAAATAACTAGAGAATGAGAAGGGAAGGAGAAATTTAATAAATAATATGAATTGTTTTATGTTGTTCCAGGAAAAATATTTTTTTTTTTTAATTTTTTTCGAAATCTTTAAGTTTTTATTGAAAATTTAAATTACAAGGACTTTAAATGCCTTTCTTTGGTTATAAATGGTAGTTAATGAACAACCCTCGTATAATTTAATTTTCTGATTTATTCTTAAGTGAAATTTATGGGAGTTAAAATGATTTTTTAGGGCGAAATGAGAGCTATAGGAAATTTTGAACCGACACTTGTATGTACTAACGTAAATGTGAGATTTATGCACTTCAAAGTGATATTTTAAGAAATGGAGTGACCCTCGCATTATTCTGCACATCGGTTTAAAATATCATAAGTTCTATTTCTATTAAATTTCGTTAAAACTGCTTTTTGTTTAGGATTTTTATGAGCTTTAAATCTCGTTCCGGAAGAACATTTGCATGAAAGGTACTTGAAATATTGGACCAAATATTATCAATTTCAATAGGCTTCATCTTGCGACCCTTAGAGTGTTCAAAATACCTACCTACGGTGATATATAATGCAACACGTAAATGCTCTACCCCGAAATTATAGAACGACCTTCCTATCATATAAAGAAAATCAAGTGTAAATTTATGACCAAAAAAAATGATCAGACATCAGGAGTAGAAACAACGAAAAGGAAGAATTATAAAACATGCTCAAGTCTAGACAAGCCGAGGCTCTGTACAGTCTTGGCAAGACTGCCAAGATTATAGTAAAAATCACATTTTATGGACGTGTTAATTACATGGCTAATAGAATATAGAAAGCTCTTTGACGCTCCACCAACTACTTGCGATCTCTTCTGCAAGTGCAAGAAGAGATCGCTCTCTCAGTTAGGCAGGTAGTTTGTCCAAAACTATCACAGGTTCTACATGTTTGCATTTACACAGGAACCGGGTCACATACAATTTCTGAATCATAGCCTCAGGGATATAATAGTGTTGCTCTCAGTAATAATGGGCTACTGTGTGGGTTACTTTGCAATTAAAAAGGAATAGATTTCCGGAAATTACACAGTAGAATCTCTTTTTGTGAAGAATTACAGGGCAAACTAAATGACCAACTTAGATACCCTATGTTAGCGAGATGGATCTTGTACCTGTAACTAGTGATAGACTTACACTAGACACTTATTTTCTTAGGTGTTATATGGTCATGAATGTGCATGACAGTTCATGTTTTTTTGAAGTAACATAGGAATCTAACCTAATCTAGTACTGTTCAAAATAAAAAACAAGTTTCCAATCTTTCGATAAGCGTTTAGGTAACTGCGAAGTTTCTCTTTTGAAGTGGCTACTCTGAATCATGCAGGCAATTCCATTACAAGCACTTTATTCTGCTAACATTACGACTTGATATATTTAGAAGAATATAATTCTACATAAATTTTCAATTATGTTAAAATTCGTCCTTGGGAATGGAAAGCATTTTTTCTGTAAAATTTATCTTAATCAATTTGCAATAATTTTACCCTGCATTTTAACTACTGACAATCCCAGAGGCCTTAGACACAACCACAGGGTTATAGAACCTCCATATGTATGCACCAAATTTGTAACTGGTCAACGTAGAACCATCAAAATTTTAAAAAATTTAAAACGTATTTCATTTTCATCAAACTCTAAACATATTTATATTAAAATAAAAGGATCAGAAGGTTTCACTCCTTATACGTTTTTAGTAGATATATTTTCGAATATTTAATTTTTCAACGGTAACACTGCAGATAGTCTAACACATACAGTTCGTTATATAAATTAACACATTCAAAGCAATATTTTAGTTACTTTCTTTCTCGCCATACACACACTTACTCACTCAAACACCGTGCATTACACAATGACATACAGACATGCGATAGCTCTGGGAGTAAAACTTTGTTAACTTCATTGACAGTTTTATTGCCTTAAGGTTTTGTGTTGATGACATTTTAAAAGGTGGCATGAGTGGACATCATATACTTTTTTTACACTGCCGATCCGGTTGTTTTACACTTGAAAAGGTAGTGAATGATAAACAAAAACAAAAAGCAGAAAAAGAATTTGCGGGTGTCATCTGTCATCGGTATCAAAATGGTTTATTAGGGCGTTAGTTCAACATTTTTTTTTACATTTTCCACAACTTGATAGAAATAAATAATTTTTTAAAATATTTTTGTCTGAAAAAATGAATTTTCATGTGACATTTTTGGTTACTTTGATGATAATTTGGATTCGCATGGCTTTTAAAATTATTAGATTATTAAATGATTTTAAAGGGCCTTTGGCGATAAAATTAAAATACTACAAAATATTGTCTTAATGGAAAAGAATTTAAAATTAAAAAAAATTATACGTTACAGACACCTGCGTTTGTGCAGATGTTTGTAATGTACGGAAGAAATAACTTTACCTCTATTTTAAACTAAACCGATTTATTTCATTTCCTAAGTCGATTTAACAACATCCGTCTGTCCTTGTTAACACTCTATGGGCCACATTGGAATAGAAAACTTTTTGTGCTAAATTTAATTAAAATATATTCATATTCAAATGGCTTTCTCACTTGTCTGTACTTCATTTTATTTTTTAAATAATTTTATAGTTTAGCTGACAATTTTAGAGTATCTTTCTATAAATGCACTTAAATTCAGCAGTCTATACAGCATTATTAATAATGGGTATTTTTTAAATTAGGTTATAATTCTTTCAGAGTCATAATGCCTTGGTTTGGGCTTTGGTATGTTGTGTTCGTTAAACCATGATTAAGGCTGCTTTGAAACTCTCTGCCAAAGGAAATTCCAAAATTTATAATGTACTTTCATCTGCTGTCATTATATTGCATTTCAGTTTCACTGTGCGGTGTAAGAACGATAGTGAATCATGTTCAATTTATATGAAAAAATCTCTTTAAAATATCCTTCTTTGATCTTTAGTGCAACAAATTTATGTATATTTTAAAGAAATACTTTTCTTAATTAACAATACCATTTTATAAAATAACACATTATTTAAAAATTAATTTTAAAATAAAATATTTTTCCTGCACTTACATTTTTTTAATTATATTTTCTTAAGAATTTCTCGAAAAAATTTACTGCCAACAAAATTAACAATAAATGCCATGCAATACAACCAAGAATCGACCGGATGTCAGGAAATTGGAAAAAAATCGTTTACACAACAAAATTATACAGAAAAAAAAAGAACAGAAAAAATTATATATAAATAAACAACTGTAGAAGGCAGACAACGATGAAGAAATAAACTGATAAAAAAACTCTATAATAAGAAATAACAAATATCCGGGTCAATCATAACGTGATAGTAAAGACGACAAGATGGCCAAATGTTGCATGAATTAAAATTAAGAAAAGTAAGTATGTTATATTCGAATTTTCAATACCCTTCACTACAAATGCATGTAAAGTAAATACGTACACATACACATTCATATATAAACGTTTTTTAAAACAATACTAGAACAATTAATTAGTCATCAAATTATTAATATTTTTGGCTATAATTTTTCTAGTGAACCGATTTTGATAATTTTTGGACTGGTAATGAGGTATATTAAGCTTAATATTATGTCGAAAATTTATTATAATTTTTTTATTTATAATTAAAAATTGTGAGAGAATTTTAGATTAAATTTAGAGGTTGCTTTAGATAACGGTCTATATCCTTTTACATATAACAATTAACTAGGCCAAATTTCATTGACCTCTAATAATTATTTTGGATACGAGCGTGCCAACAAGAGACAAACGGATTTTGATTTGATAAAATAATATATAAATATTATTACATCTCAGATGATTCATTCTTAGCGTTACACAGGGAATGACAAAGTTATTTTACTCCCTTCACCACTTGTGGTGGAGAGTATAACAAGTAAAAATGTTATGTTTGGTTATGCCGAATCTTCAATACCCTACACTACAAGTGCTTGTTAATTAAAAACGTTTTCTTTGAATCAAAATCACAGAAAACTTCATGACTCATAAAATTAGTTATATTTTTGGCTGAAACATTGTTTCTACTAAACCGATTTTGAATGGTAGTGAAACAGAATTTCATCCTATATTTTTAATATACCAAACCGATTTTACACTTGTACATAAGAAACTTCTCAGGGTTAAAAAAATATCAGGCAAAATTTCAAGCAGCTCTGCCAATTATTGTGGATGAGAGTATAAGAACAACTTACGGACAGACAAATAGATAGACGGACAGACAGACATAGCTTAATGGACTCACATTGTGATTTGATACAAGAATAAATATACATTATGGGGTCTGAGGTAATTCCTTCTTAGCGTAAAACATGGTGGGACAGAGTTAATACACCCCTTTTCATCACTTGTGGTGATGGAGGGTATAGAAAAAAACGGATTTCAGCTTAAAAAAAAACTCTGGTAAAATCTTTATCTTATTCCGTTAATAAGGGCGTAAAATAAAATTAACTTATGTATTTATGTATGTATTTGTTTATTTTTTGTTGTTAAGTCTTTTTCGCTCATTCACTCAATATTTTACTCAATAAACTGTTAAGTAGCGAAACGTGTTGCCTGTCTTCCGTAAAAGTTAATATGTTGTAGAAAAGAAGGAAGTCTGCTTCATATCCCCTGCAGTGGAATTTAAAAGTAATAATAAGATTATTGTTTTTATATTTATATTTTTTTGCTTTCGTACTTGGGTTTTACTTGCAACTTATAATTGAGCATTTTTTGTATTTTACTTAAAATAAAAAAATTTTAATTTTAATTTGTTGTAAAAAAATTGGAAAAATAAAAAATTATACAGAATGTTAAGGGATTAAATGTAAACAATCAGAAAAACATATTGTAAATGTCAATAACATGCATTTTTTATTACAATTAAAGATTTTTTGATATTAACAGTAAAAATAAGGACACGATTTTAAAGAATTTCTTCAGTTTTTTAAATCTATAAATTTATCTGTTTTTAATTAAATCGATAAAAGATAAGATCAGGTGATAGGTTGTTTCTATATAGAGCAATTATTCATTATAAGATATCTACAAATATCAAAGCTTAAAAATTTAGCATCAATTACATAAACGTTGCACAGTGATTCGTCTCATGAACAATATTTCTTACATATTCAAAAAGAAGTGAAATTTGTAACATACAAATTGAAAAATACAAGTAAAAAATTAAACAAAACACAAAAACATACACACTTAATAATATCTTTGATATGATAATGAAGTATATTAAACTTAAAATTATGACAAAACTTTTTTCTAAATTTATGAAAATAAACATTTTAAGGTTGTCTCAGATATCGATTTTACTGGTTTTAAATAGAAAACTTCTCAGGAATGAATGTGAGTGTGCTTACAAAAGACAGACATAGCTACGTCGACCTAGATTTGATGTCATGCAAGAATATATATACATTATGGGGTTTGAGATGACTCACTCTTGCCGTTACATACAAAATGACAAAGTTTTTGGTGGGTATTGAAGATTTGGCATAGCCGAGTATGTTATTCTTACTGGTTTAAGGTCTTTCTAATTTGTGAATTTCTTATTGGGTCAGTTAATTATTTTTTCTGATGTCAAAAATGTATCAGAATGAAAAACGAAATATCATAATAAATCTATATTTTTATGGAATCAAAAATGTTTATGAAAAAAATTTTCTTCTAATTATTTATCTATAGTTATACATAATTAATGCACATCAAAAAATTTAAAAAATAAAAGTTCAGATTTAGCTTTTTGTTGAAAATTCATGTTTTTGTTAAGCTTGTGTAGAAAAAGTTAATTTTGTATTAATTCGACATTTACAAACAAAAAAAATCCTAAAATTCGCAAATTTAAGAAAAACTGGCAGCTGTACTGTTAAATTAAAAGTGTTAGTTAGACAAATAAAGTTATACTTGTGGAGATAAAGGCCATAAATTATAAAAGATAAGTCAGTCAGTAAGTATAAGTCCTTATTTAATACCTAGACTACCGCTCTTTAAAATATATATGATATATAGACAAAATTTGTTAAAACGTACCGAATAAGAATGGTTAAATAGATGACATTAAAAAGGCCGATCACAAATTAAAAAGTTAGATTCTATTGCACTCGGTACAACCATTCGGATATTAAGATAGAATTCTCTTTTTAAATTCAAGTTTTTCATAACAATTTTAATTTTTACGAAAAACACAAATTTTACTAAAAATTCATATATTCACTTAAAAACCCAAATTTTCGCTAAAAATGCAAATTTTCACAAAAATGAAAACTTTCATTATAAATTAAAATTTCTACAAAAAATTCAAACTTTTTTTGCTTACAATTCAAATTTTTTGTAAAAAATTTTCTCTCAAAAAAAAAAAAAAAATCTCTCAAAATTCGAATTTTCACTGAAAAATTCGAATTTTCACTAAAATTCAAATTTTCACTAAAAATTCTATTTTTCAAATTTTCACTAAAAATTTACTAAAAAATTCAAAATTTTAACTACAAATTTCAAGCATTCATAAAAATGTAAATTTTTACTAAAAATTCAAATTTTTACTAAAAATTCAAATTTTCACAGAAAATTCAAATTTTCACAGAAAATTCAAATTTTTCAATAGAAAATTAAAATTTTCACAAAAAATTCAAATTTTTATCTAAAAATCTATGGATCCTACCATCATAAAAGTATAAAAACTAAAATAAAACAGACTTTTAGAAAACACTTCCAGAAATAAGTATCTCCATTTTAGAAGTTCCATCAATTTGACTTCTCTGTAAAAATTTTAAGTTTTCACTACTTTTAATTAACAATTTATGTCAAACAAATATGTTAACGAAGTGATAGGAAATTATATGCCCTTTTTCCAAAAGCTTTGCAATTTTTATACGATAAAATAGATATTTTGCAAACAATTTTTTTCATATGATTAAACAAAAACAAAAGAAGATTTAAGAGTGAAAAAGTTTAAATATCAAACTCACTCACACAAAGCCAACCGTATGACCGAACAATCAACCAAACAACAAACCAATGTTAGTTAGTAACTTCATCATCATTATTGACTTGGCTATTCAATGGACACACGAATGTTCGGACGGACGAAGAGATTGAAAGACTTTTGAAAAATAGCAGGAGTCTATGGTTATAGTTTATGAGTATAGAATACACTGGCAAGTTTGAGTTAGTTTGAGCAACAGCTGCACTGGACATGTCTTTAGGTTATGAAAAATGGGAGGCAGAAAAGAAGGGAGGGAAAAAGTTATAAATGCCAGAATATCATCATCATCATCATACAGACAGCAAATGTTGTATTGTTTTGGGTTTTTTTAGATTTGGTTCCCTGCCTTCTGCTTTCAATTGTAACTAGACTAGAAACAACTAAGGAATTTTAATATATTATTAATATCTCCTCGAAAGATTTTTATCACTTTTTTTATAATTTTTTTAACAATATAAGTGGTGAAAGGGGGTATAGTATGATTGTTATTACGTATGTAATGCCAGGAAGGAATTATCTGATATCCAAAAATATATATATACAATCTAACACCAAATAAAAATCAGAGAGGTCTTGTAGAAAAATTACCACTTGCTTGCTTGTTCTAAGAAATTTCCTATTCGAATATATCAAAATCAATTCAACACAACTAGAGTTATGGACCGATATCTTAGACAAATATGAAATTTAAAAGCAAACCTTGTCAAATTTTGTTAATACGTGAAAAATGATTGGGTTCAAATAATATTAAGTACTACAAAATTGTGGGAATGGCAAACGAAATGACAATGTTCTATATACTTTTCTGACCTTGTTAGTTGGAGAGAACAGTAATTAGATATATTATTGGCGTTCAAGCCCGACTGTTATTGGTTGTAAATGTGAGCTACGAAAATGTTATGAACAATCCTCGTATTATTTGCTTTTCTGATTTACGCTTCAGTGTGCTGTACGTTTTTATAAAAGAAGTTATGGACCGACTCTCGTATAATATTGCATATTGATTTTAGATTATATTTATCTTAATTTGATCAATTATGCCTATAAAAGTTATATTTGAAGGGGGGTTGCATAGAACCAATGAGAAAAAGTGAACTAATTATAATATAATTTGGCATATCGTTTCAGAATATCATAAGAATTATTTGTTTTGAAGTTCGCAAGTACATACCAAATTTCATGAAGTTATTCCAAAAATTCTACCAGTAGAGTGTTGAAAATATTTAAATGAATAACCAGTCGGACAGACGGACACTTTTAAATCGTCTATGTAATTCAGAGCCGAACGGTATACTCTAGTGGGTTCAACACCATTTTTTATGTATGTTACAAACATCAGTACAAACGGCCATTTGCGGACCATAATAACTAAACATTTTAATGAAGAATTGGAGAAACAAAAACTTGATTTGTGACAAATTAAATTTAAATATATTTATACCTAAATTATTGGACCGATCATTCATAGTTGAAATAGGTTTTGCTCTTGCTCAAAAAAAAACTAATACGTGTCAAATTCATCCAGATATATCTAACATTATGACCTCTTACATTGTTACACGGAATGCCGCTGCCAACTACGATGTTGGCAACATTTGGATTATGTTTGGACCATTACTTGAACTAGCTCTACTTCCAAATTGTAGTTTTAAGGCATTAAATTTTATTGAAATTTGTGCAACTTATTTTCTGTCTATCGTTACCATTAGACTCTTCCGATCTTACTTATCAAAATTGGGTCCATATTTCATTCCAGCTTTCTGTAATTGCTACTGAAAAATTCAGATACTTTAACAATATACGACTCCACTAACTTTTTTCGTTAATAATATGTGAAGGGAATTTCGAGAATATCATAGTATATTTTTCTGCAATTTATATATTTCTCGGAATCGGATTTAAACGGCTAAAACTTCTGTTTTTGATTTGTGTAAAAATTTTAAATAAAAAGTACTGAAGAGAATTTAAGATTCGTCTCAGCCATACATATAATATTCTTTTTTGATTTTGCTCATTTACTCTGACCCATAGTGTTGAAAATTATTATAACAAAAAAGAAAGCAAAACCAAGTCTTAGTTGGTCTATCTCTAGGAATATTGTTGGGCATTGTTGTTATTGTTGTAATTTTTTATCATTGTCCCTTTTAATAGTCTTATAATAAACCATTCATAACAGCCTGCTGACATTCTTAATATCTTAACAACCACCTTCTTTGAGTCATCAAATACAGGAATGACTGTTGTATCAAAAAAATTTATTAACACCCACCCATCCATCCATCCATCCAAAGCGAGCGACCAACAATTGGTTGATGGTCTTCTGTTTTATTTATTTTCTATTTCTTATTTCTTTTACATGTACATAAAAAAAATGTAAAGAAAGCAACAAAAAAGATTTTGGCAAGCGACCGGATGTATAAAGGGCACAAAGTCTTTTACTTAAACTTGTCCGGAAATTGTCTGTTGTAGCGATATCCTACTGAGTTTTATAACAAGTTATGAACTTCTGTCTCTCATTTTCAATAACACACTCACTCGCACACACGTATATAAAAAAACTCTATGCATGACTTTATATATCTTTTATATTTTCATTAATGTGTATTTGTATATGTTTTTCATTGTGTATGTGCATTTAATAAGAACAAAGTAGGAATTTCGAACGTCAAACATTTTGTTCAGTCACTATATTATCATCATTACAATCGCACACACCTCTCATCATCCTCGTCTGAAATAGTTTATTTTAGTTGATTATCTTTACATCAACGAGAGGGCGAAATAACATCAGCTGCATTGACTTATAATTTTATAGGAATCTCAATCTATAAAAAATATTTCAGTTATTTTTGAGTTCGAGTTATGAAGAATTATAGATTTTTCTCTTGGCCTATATCAACTGGAAGATGTGCACGAAATATATGTTTAATATAAATGGAGATTTAACTCTTTTGTAGCCTACACCATCATTTATGGTAGGGGTATTATATTTAAGATGAAATCTTCTTTAGAAATTAAGAAGCAATTTGTGTATTTACGATTTTGAAGGTTATTGGAATGTGCTACCGGACGCTCGTATAATTGTGCATATAAATTTCTGCTTTTATTTAAATTAATTTGACAAGTTAATTTATGCAATACCAAAGTATATGGTGAGATTAATACCCTACAAAAATATTTGGAAGGGATATTGTATGGAACCCATAAGCGGTAATGGAGCGACCATCGCATTAATTGACATATCGTTTAAATTTCGTTTAAAATCACTTTACATTAGAATTTTTATGATCTAAAAAACTCATTCCGGGAGGGACATTTGTATGGGAGGTAACCGAAAATATTGGATGGAATTAGGCCAATTTCAACAGGTTTTCGTCCCTGGGCCTAAGTAATAACATGTACCAAATTTCATCGGGATATCTCAAAAGTTATGGACCTGTAGAGTGTTCATAACGTTTGCATAAACAGCCATCTGAGCAGACAGTCAGACGTCCGGACATCGTTAAATCGATTCAGAAAATGATTCTGAATCGACGTCCGAACGGTATACTTAAATCTGGTTGTATAGCCGTTTTTTTCTGTATGATACAAACATCAGCACCTAATGTGGTGTAGGGTATAAAAAGAAACTTTTATAATTTCAACTGTTAAACACCTGTGTTTATCTGTGTGCGTGTGACAAAGGTGTTATTAAATGTTAAAGGTGTGTCAATTGCAAAACAAATAAATAATAACTAACTAATTGTAATTGTTAATTTTCGAAGTTATAAATTAAAAATTAAAATTTTCTTAATTAAAGTATAAATACTTTTAATCTTTATATGATCGAATAAATATTAAATTTAATTTTTATTTAGTCAACATTTTTAATTTGAAAGACTTAAAAGTTCATAAATAAATTCAATATTTTATACAGCTTCAGTGAATCTATAAGACTCTTCACCATTTACTTCACATTTTCTTTAAGTAATTTCAGTTTAAGCATTGATTAAATCTTAAGTGATTTATGGGCTTTTGAACTTTAACAGATTCTCATTGTTGTAATTTAGGAAGAAGTAAAACTCTTCTTAATCACTTTAATTATAAATTTAAAATTGTTAATTTAACTATAATATTTAACCGTTAGAGTTGTTTAAACAATCTGCCATTAGAAAATGTTGTTTACAACAAAATTTATTAGTTTTATTACGTTTACTGGTTGTCAGTAATTCAACTTTTTACAACTACAACTACAAACTACAAGTTTTGTTTTATGTTCAAGTTGTGTTGTATATTTATCTTTTAAAAATAAATAATGTTTTGAAGTTTTTATATCCTTCACGACCATAAGTGGTGTCGAGGGTATATTAATTTAGTCATTCTGCGTGTAATGCTTAGAAGTTATTATTCAGATCCCATAGTGTATATATATATTCTTGCATCAAATCAAAATCGGAGTTAATAACGCCCATATCCACAATAATTGACAGAGCTCGGTGAAAATTGACTAGAGTATTTGTTAAAATCCTGAAAAGTTTTTTTATATAAAATGAGGAATATGGGTTCAGTAGTATATTAAAAGATATATACCGATACAATGATAAATCTACAAATAAGAATAAACTTTTACCATAAAATTGAGCTATAAGAACTTCATTACTTTTCAAAAAATATTAAAATCGGATAAATAGAAAAAAATTACAGTAAAAAAATATAACTAATTTATGTCTCATTAAGTGTTCCTGTGAAAGTAAATGTGTGCACGTATTTGTGGTGGAGGGTATTAAAGATTCAGCATAGCCGAATATAGCATTTCTACTTGTTTTTATTTGTTGTTTTCTTTTTTTCAACTGTAGTACACATGTTGCTTGTTGCATTACATATTTCAATATACAAATACAAACAAATAAGTTTACTTAAATAATGTGAGTGTGTGTATATGGAATTGTAGAATGTAGTTTTGTAGATTTTAAAACAATGTTTAACATTTGACCTGTTTTAAAAAAATCTCTTACGGAAATTAAACTACAATTAAAACTTAATACAAGCATCTATATATGTATAGTGTACATTTATAGAGAACTAAACAAGATATGGGAGTATATGTATATACATTTTTAATTTCTTACAGTTGTGAGAATAAAAGAGGCAAATTTAAATATTCCTCCACACATTTGTACTTCGAAATTCAAAGAAAGTTTTTCTCTTACGGTATGGACTTCTAATATCGTATTGTAATTTTTCTTGGAAACTAAAAAGCTCTCAATATATTTTAATAACTCTAAAATGTTAGAGTGCAGGGATGTTTGAAATCAAAGCACTTTCAGTACAATGAGTAGACATACTAAAACAGAAATTATTGCCAAATATAACAGACTAAAAATTTGGAAAAAGAGTCGTTTTTTATCACTTTGAATTTTGGATATTTCGTAATAATAGAAGGAATATGGTTAAAGTACTCTGCTGTGGTCAATCTTGTTCACAGTGAAGTATAAAAAATTCTAAGGTAAATCTGTAAATAAAATTTCAATCAATCAAATCGCAATGAAACGTTGAAGATTTTACAGATTTCAATACCAGAGATTAACGAAACCCATTCCCTCTACTAACTGCAACATTTTTCTCGTCCATAACAATTAGAATATGCCTCAAGATTGTCCATGAGAAATTTTATTAAAATATATGCGGAACTTATAAGTTACAGATTTATTTAAAAAAAAGTGATTTGGAAAAGCTGGAAAATACTTTATCCTCATTCGAGGATAATCCTAAAGTCCAGCATGAGAACAAATATGATTTAAAGTACTTTGAATTGCTTTCGTTTTCTATTATTTTTATCATCAGTGTATTTTAAATTAAACAATAAGCTGCCATTCAGCCCAATAACTTTTTTGTGTGTTCTCCCCTAAAACTTCTGGTAAAACATTGACCAAAATTAGTTTTAAATCTTTGTTAACAATTCTGAAATTACAAACAAGAATATTATAAATTCATATAATATTATACACACATACACATATAAACATTCATATTTAAGTTTAAATTATATAACTGCAATAACACATACACACTTGTACGTTTCTTAAACTTTTCATACATATTCATAGATGTATTTATATTTATGTTTGTATGTGTGTATACTTTGTATAAAACTTTTTTTAACTTTAAAACACATTTGACTTCAGTATACAAATATACAATGGCCCTCATAATATTATACACATACATGTGTTCATGTGTGTATGTGTGTTTGTATATATTTATCCTTTACTTCCATATAGTAAAGTTTTGAAAATTGTTGTTTTATATTTTAAAACTAAAATTCTTATACTTATGGGTAAACAAATGATTTATTATCCTTGTATTTTTCTTGTATTTACTGGTCTTAGTTTATTGTCTTATTTTTGTTCATTTTTTTATAAAATAATTTTTTCTTTTTTTTCCTGCTCGTTTTTCGTAAAGTAATATATTAATTCTTGTATAAAAATTTTACTTGTAAAATTTTCTTGAACTTAATATTTCCTTATTCATTTTCTATAAATGCAATATTTAAATTATTATCCACAACAGCCAACCCACAATCTAGAAAATTCGTATCTTCGTATGTATTTTCATGTCCAAATGCATAACTTAAAGCGAGAAAATTTTAGGTTTAAAGTTATTGCTAATATTAAGCATTTTTCCTCTATAATCTTACACAGGGAAAAAGAAAGAGAGAATAAGATTTGTTTAAGACTCCTTCAGATAAAGTTTATTAAAAAATATAAATTTTTATATTTAACTTGTTTTGCTACTTCAGAACAATGGGATAAGGAATATTGAATACAAATAAGAGGAATACTGAATAAAAACTGAACAAGACTTAAACTTGAACTGAACAAGAACTATAACTGAACTAGAATTATAATAGAAGTGGACTAGAATTGAACAAGGAATTGAGCTTTGAATTCATTTAAAGTCCAAACTAAAACTGAACTTAGATCTTAACTAAAAATTAAATTAGAGGCTGGAAAAGAAACAAAATTTTGAGCTTTATTACAACCGACACTTAATTATGAACTAGAAGTTGGTAGCTATACGTTGGAGATTATAAGTATAATAATATGAAGTATAATTTATCTTACATGTTTAAACTTATCATGCCATAGTGCACATATTTGTTGTCTGTTTTTGTATACGATTTTCTTCGTTTGTCTTTAAACTATTTATTTTTTTAAGTTCTCCCAAGTTTTCTTTGGTTATGTTATTGGAATTGTTATTGTTGTTGTTTTGTTTTTGTTGGTTACTTTATTTTTGCTGTTGCTGATGCTGTTGTTGGTTAGTGTTGTTGTGGTTTACACTAAATGAAGTCCTTGACATGTGGTCTGCATACCATGTTGCATGCATTAATAAATATACGTTTTGTTAGTATGTATCTGTGTATATATATTTGCTTGTTTATGTATGTAATTGTATTTAGTTAGGTTTTGCTTCTTTGCATTTTCATGTTTAGATGTATTGTCATTTCATTGCAGATTTATTACTGCAACAAATTAGTCTTATGGTATGCTGGCGCTTATATAAGATGAAACAAAAAGGAAAATTAAAAAATAAACCTAAAGAAAAACTAATTTAAACAACAACAAATTTGAAACTACAATAAAACTATTTACACATATTTTATCAAGAGTTAAGAGGAAACTAAATAGAATAAGCTTTGATTTAAAGTTTTAAGCAAAAAGAAATGATAATAAAAACTCTCTCTAAGAAAGTAGTTTATACAATTTTGTAAAATAAAATGTTAAGAAATATTTTTTAAATATTTTGTTTAAAATTAAAAAAATGGAAGCAAATAATCTTAAGTAAAATGCATCTGCAAATATTTTTTTAACTACAAAAGAAGAGGAACACCAACAAGTTAAAATGTCTGTGAAAACTTTTTGTATGAATTTGTATGCTTTTTTTTAATTTCTTCAAATATTTAAGATTCTTTAATTATATTAAGACAAATGCCAGATTCATTGCAGGCTAATTTTGAGTAATAAAAGTCAAAGACACAAGATGTGACATAAAGTTGTTGGAATTTTTGAAAACTTATTTAATTTAATTTTATTGCAAAAGAAATATATTTGAATGTTAATTAAATTGTAAGATTAGAAAAAATCTAAAATTAAAAGTTAGATAAGAACTATAAAATTATATTAATTTTTGTATTAAATGAAAACTTTTTCTTATATACATTGTTTCGTACTACATGAGGTTTATTATATTTGGTCTCAGAGAGACAAAATGTACTTTTCAAAGAAAATATAATGAAGACATAATACTGATATTATAAATCTATTGAATAAGGTTATCATAAGTATATTTATAAATAAGTCAGTCCTAATTTAAAGTTCAAGTTAAGTTGACGTACTTTTAAAGAACTTCACCTCATCCACAAGACCAGTTCCATCATATTAATTGGAATGCATTTCGTCATTGCTCGTGTAATATTTAATGTATATAAATTCAATATTTCGAAGTTATTTCCAATACAATTTGAAAAGCGAAATTAATTCCTTAAATTTTGTATGCAATCAGCTCATATATTATCATAATGCGAATTCTTATGAGATCTGGTGATGCGGGTGATATTTCAGGCCAAAATTCGATTTGTAATACCATTGTAACTTGCTGTCATCGATTTAGAATATGATTAGAAGACAAATTGGAGTCTCTAATTTTGCTTTTTAAGGGACCTATATATTGATCTCATCTTATCTTATAGTCTCGCTTTAATTGCATTAAAATAACATTGGATTTTTTGGACTTGTATGTTGGAACTCTTTAGTTTTAACTGCTGTATTATTTGCTTCCTCGTTTCTAGCAAAGCCTTAATGTTCAGATTCCCAGATTAAGTTCTTCTCATCTTATCTTATTATAGTCTCGCTTTAATTGCATTATAATTTTATATTTAATTTTATTGCAAAAGAAATATATTTGAATGTTAATTAAATTGTAAGATTAGAAAAAAATCTAAAATTAAAAGTTAGATAAGAACTATAAAATTATATTAATTTTGGTATTAAATGAAAACTTTTTCTTATATACATTGTTTCGTACTACATGAGGTTTATTATATTTGGTCTCAGAGAGACAAAATGTACTTTTCAAAGAAAATATAATGAAGACATAATACTGATATTATAAATCTATTGAATAAGGGTTATCATAAGTATATTTATAAATAAGTCAGTCCTAATTTAAAGTTCAAGTTAAGTTGACGTACTTTTAAAGAACTTCACCTCATCCACAAGACCAGTTCCATCATATTAATTGGAATGCATTTCGTCATTGCTCGTGTAATATTTAATGTATATAAATTCAATATTTCGAAGTTATTTCCAATACAATTTGAAAAGCGAAATTAATTCCTTAAAATTTTGTATGCAATCAGCTCATATATTATCATAATGCGAATTCTTATGAGATCTGGTGATGCGGGTGATATTTCAGGCCAAAATTCGATTTGTAATACCATTGTAACTTGCTGTCATCGATTTAGAATATGATTAGAAGACAAATTGGAGTCTCTAATTTTGCTTTTTAAGGGACCTATATATTGATCTCATCTTATCTTATAGCCTCGCTTTAATTGCATTAAAATAACATTGGATTTTTTGGACTTGTATGTTGGAACTCTTTAGTTTTAACTGCTGTATTATTTGCTTCCTCGTTTCTAGCAAAGCCTTAATGTTCAGATTCCCAGATTAAGTTCTTATACATTCCAGGATATTTTTAAGCTTGGTACCTTTAGATAAAATGGCCATGGCTGCCATTCCGCCCAATCCCCACATTTTGAGAAAGGAAAGTCTCCACAGGCGTACGTGCCATGGATCCGTTTGGCCAGGAGTCACGATCTGGAATTGGATTAAAATAATAAAATTAGTTATCTAAGAAAGTTTATGAAAGTTTTTAAACATTAAGAAGTTGAAATTATTGTGATGTATCGCACATTATAATTTTAGTACCAAATACTAAATGATTTTCTGGTTTTCTTTCTTGCACTTTTATTGAGGAAAATTTCCAAAAAATGATATGAATTTGAATAATGAGTTACGATAATTGTCATAAATAGTAAGACAAAATAATTAAGTGGATAATTCATGACTTCACTTTAAATTGGAGAACAAGAGATAATCACGTCTTCTCTTTATTTCAAATTGTTTCGCAAGAGTCATATATTTTCTCATGTATGCATCCTTATCCTTATTACGAAAGTTCCTGTAAGTTTCAAAAAATTCGTTAGAAACGTTAAGTTAGTATTCCCTATATAATGTTCAATAGCCTTTATTACTCACGACAGTCCTTTTAAATATGTCGTACGTTATCGGAAGACCGGTAATTTAATACTTCCGTCCAATTATGGTTAGGTTGTCATGTTACTTATATATTTTCAATTATTGTATCAAAGTATCTTTGTTTAGGAGTCTTAGGAGTTATTCAATATTTGTCGAATATTACGCTCACTATAATTATAAGTTTTGGCCTATCAATTTTCATGTTTGATTTTACTTTATCTTAATGGAAACGTGGGCGTATGAATTATATCAGTCAATTATATTAAGTATACGTCTCCACGATCCTAGAAAAACATGAAACTTTAATTTAACTTTCTTCTAAAGATTAAATAAAGTTCTGAAAACAATTACAAAAATGTTCAGAGGTTTCGAAAAACGTATGAGTAATATAAAATATTATATTAAGTATACGTTTCCACGATTTAGTATTTTTGTAATCTGTCTAAAATTTTTATAAAAAAATATACTGTAACGTTGCAATTGTATATACCCTAATATAACACTTTATACAAACACACACACACATATATTCCATTAATTTTATTTCATGCACTTCGTTGATCAATAACCAGTAAATATTATTCCCATTGAGTTTATTTACACTTAAGTGTTTAAAGTGTGACTCATGCGAGATAAAAAATGGCAAAACACGTCTCTGAGATTATTTAATAAAAGAGCCTACAATACACTTGACTTCAGTTAAGTGTTAATCAAATAACGAGTGTCTTCGGTTGCTGCGTTCTCATGAATAACATCGGTTACTACGTTCTCACAAGCGATTTCGGTCGCTGCGTTCTCGTTAGTGTAAGAAATTATTGTAAGAAACTAATACGACATCTGACTCGAGGCTGTACCCGACCCCGAAGACGGTTGTTAACCCAAGCCTAATAAGTCTAGTTGGAGAGAAGAAACCAATGGCTCCCTAAGTTAAGCCGAAGTAAGACTAAGATCATATTATCGATTCCCTCTAATCAAAGCCGAATTAAACCAGTTGAATTAAAGAAGCCAAAAACCGATCATATTCCCGATTCCGGCTAATAAAACCGAAGAAAACCTAATTAAAGAGAAGAAGCATACACCGAACACGTTTCATATTCTCGATAATTAAAGTCGAAGTAAGCTTAATTTAAGAAAAGAAGCCGAATGCCGCAATTTTGTACAGTATAATTGAAAATGAGGTAAAGAATTTAAAAGATTAACCTCTTGAAAGCGAAAAATAAATGACTTATTAATTAAGGCTTGTGGATCCGTAAGTAGTCGCCGGTAGCCACTGAAATAACGAAGAATATAACTACGCTACAATAATATATACATATTCTGTATAATAAATAAAATCATTTTCTTTTATAATTTTATTTTTCTTTAATTTTCAATTCGGTTCAATTAGTAGAAGAATTTTTTTGTATTTAAACAAAATACAAATTTGCATTTATATTTACATGTCTCATTTTTTTAACAATTTAATTCTTACGTAAATAATCTTTAGAATTATTTACATAATTTAATAACAAATAAAATTTAATTCAAGTGTAATAAACTTTTGGTTTAGACTATAAAAATTTTGATTATTTTATTATAAAAAATAATAATTAAATTAAAAAGTCTGATATCATAAATTATTCAGTATTTAAATAAAATGACCGAAATTTTTTCTAAATTTTAGGTTAAATTCTAAAAAATTCTTTAATATTTATTATACATTTAAATTATTTTGTAAAACATAAATATGTCATGCCATGAACAACATTTGCTCTTTTAATATGAGTTACTTTTGTGTTTTTGAAATTGAAACAATAGAAGTTCGGCAAATGATGATGTCAGAAGTTTAGTTCTAGACGAATTTAATTAACTGTAATATTATTTATTGATATTGTTATCGATAAAGTTGAAACAATAGTAAAGTTTAAAGAAATTTGAATAAGAAAATAAATGTTCGTCTCTCTGCTAAAGTCTTCATTTTAATACAATTTCAAAGTATACAACATCTATCTTAATCTGTTTTCTTTAGATATACTTTGGATTTCCTTATAGGCCAATTCTGGTTATGTCCACAATTTAATCACTAGTGATGCAATTTGGTACCTTTTTCAGAAACACTTTCAATTAACGTTTTTATAGTCCTTTTTTATAGTCCTTTTTGTCTACCACAATTTTGGATACCTTTTTTACGTTCTTCAATTCTTTTTTGGCGAAACCCGAATATCTCTGGAATGTTTTATATATACAACCTCCCGGATTAGATGAATTATAACAGTTAAATATCGGATTATTAATAAATCACATTTCAGTGCATCAGTAGTAATGTTGTCCCTGTGTTGAGGGTTCTAATGAAATTATCAATATTCATTAATCTGGAAGAATTCACACACACACATAAGGATTATCCTTATGTGTGTTATCTTTATTGAATTTAACTTCTAATAAACTGTTTCTTAGTTCTCCTATATATAAAGTCGTCTCCCAAATCTCCTTAAAATATCTTTTACATCATTTTTAGGGTCTGCAAAAAGAATTCATTTCTAGTCGATATTAATAAAATCTAATAAAACTGAATAAAAATTCGCAATTAGATTTTGAAAAATCTCATCAGCAACGCTGAGAATAATTATTCTCAAGACAACAAGTCATTGGATAGTTCTTGCGCTTAATACCTCTTTTAATTTGAATTAAAGTCTTATAGAACTTAGGCTATTGTAGGGTATTCGAAAACAATAGCAATGAAAAAACAATTACAAATAATTTTTCATCATAAAATTTTCAGAAATAAAGAAAAAACATTGTAATTATATAAATAAATACATGACTATAATTACACTCATACACACACTTACTCACATATATGCAAATATTTAGAAAGACCAATCATCCATCCATAGAATATTCCATTTACACACACAGACTCTTATAAAAGTTGTATGTGTAAATGTTTACATTTGTGTACATACTACACAGACGTATATCAATTTCATAAAATAAACTTTGGCCTTTTGTATGTGTATGTGATTTTTATTCTTTTAGTTTTTAAAACGAACAGGATAAAATACACACACAAACACACACGCACATACCCATACACAGACAAAATAAAATTTTGTGTAGTACATTTCATCTTTATTTTAATTAAAATTTTTGTAAGTAAATTTACTTTTCTAAAATGTATTTACACTATAAATGTTTGTATGTAAATATACATATAAATGTATGTAAAATTTTATATAACATAAGTTTTGTTAGTTGTATATTAATGTGTGTGTGTCCTTCTCTATTTTGTGTCCTTATATAAAACAACAATTACAAACAACCAATCGACTATAAAGAATTTTTGTTAAAAGGACATTTATTTTTTTACAATTTTATATAGTCCTTGTTAGTGATATTGTTAGTGTTGAGAATAAAAAACTCTTTTTCATGTGTATATATCTATGAATTATAACAGAGTAACATACTTTTTGCTGATATTTTAATATTATTATAATTTTGTAGGAATTATCATACTTCTCCCTGTTTAATCAAATTTATTTCAGAGTATCCCCAGCTTTATTTGTATATTTAAAACAAAGTTCTTGATATATGAACACAAACAATATTTTATTTTTTTATTTTATTTTAATTTTTTGTTATTTGTTATCAAGTGTCATGACAAGGACTAAACTTACAGTCCGTTTACTATAATGAAACAATAATTGTCTGCTATAAAAAATAAATTTTTGTTTTTCTCGTTTAGTGTTCAAACGACCGACTAAATGACTGAATAGATGGATGAATGGATGACATTGTAAACAATTAAATATTGTTAATTTTATGAACCATTAATAATGGAAAAAAAATTGTTACATGTAACAATATTTAGTTTACACTTTACAACTATTTGTCTGATGTCGAAAAATATAGTGAAGGTAAATTTACAAAAAATTTTAACAAACGTATATAAGAAATGAACTGTGGTGTTAACGAAAATGGAGATTAAAAGTGTTTGTCCTTTGCTAGTGCAATACATTTTGCTTTGCATAAAAGATGTTATAAACCAGTCGGTTCCTCCTTTAAAGTTGGATTTTAAATATTGCTAAAATGAATGAAATGAAGCTGTATAAACTTACTGATTTGTGAAATTAGATTGAAGTAACTTATCAAAGAGTTTCTCAATACTTGGAGACTGCTAATTTTGCACTGCCCCACAGTGCAACGCAATGAATATAAATCTGATAGGTTGGATGGATTTGTATGAAATTCAACATAATGATAACAGAGCAGTCTTGTGTTATAACATCGTTTCTGCTCCATGGACGGAGTTATAGGGATGGAAATTCGGGAATATATGACCTTCAATTTTTTTTAAATGCATGCCAATTTTTTATTTCTTAATTAATTTCAAAAATAGCCCATGTCTTTTTTAAGAGATGCTTACAAATATCTCTTACAGTTTTCGAGTCTTTTGCATTTTGCATATGAGTTCTTGTTGAATATTCAGCACCTGTCGAATATGGCATCATTACTTTTTTTTTTGAAAAAAAAGAAAAATATATATTATAACTACATTTTATTTTGAATAAATACAAACGAATTCGAAGATTTGAACGATGTCATTGTGATATTTTTAGTTTACTGAGTTCTTGAATGAGTTTTGCGAAATATTGAAAATTAGAAACCGAAATTCTAAAATGTAAAATTTTAAATGCATTTGATTTAAAATTGCCATTGAAATTTTATGTACCTTCAATAATAATAATAATAATAATAATAATAATAATAATAATAATAATAATAATAATAATAATAAAAATAAAAATATTAATAATAATAATAATAATAATAATAATAATAATAATAATAATAATATGGTCTCAACTTATACTGACTTCAATGGGACAGGAAATATAATTTTAAATTAATATTCCATTTAATTTGCCTTTCAAAATTTATTGTCACAATTTGAAATACTTAATGAATTTAGGGATTAGAAATTAATTTTGTTTTTCTTTATTTTTTCTTTTAAGAATATCTCAAAATATATTCCAAATAAATGAAACCTCAAGCGTTTTTATTAAATAAAACATTAAGAAAATTGAAAAAAAGCAATAACTTCAACTCCCTATGGCAACAAATCATAAGAAGGAAATTTAAATATACAGATAAGTATAAGTTAGTTTTTTTATTTATTTTAAACCCCTTGTCTTTGCGTGGTACCTTTGCATGTGTTTATATATATACTTACACATACATATAAACATTATATTTAAATGTAATGCTAATGATGACACATTTACAACATTTCCTCTTAACACACACAAATTCATTGAAAACTTGAGATCAAACATGCGTCTATGTCGTTGTTAGTTAGTTAAGTGTGCGTGTGTTTCTATGTCTATGAAATATTAAACAAAGAAATATTTCCTGATTTTTTTCTTGCTCCTAAATATGTTTTGGTACAGATACGTAACCTATATTGAGTAATAAAGTGCTTCAGGTATAAATTTTAAGAAAACAAATCAAAACTCTTTTTAGTATGTTATGTAGTTATATGGATCTGATATTAGGAACTGACATATAGAAAAAATTTACATAAACTTGACATACGTATTGATGTGAAAAGTATATAATTTGTGCACTGTGGGAAAAATGTAAGACATTATATACATGTTAAGAAATTAGTTTGTGTACAAAATGAACTGTCATTTTTGTTTATATTTAATAAAATAAAAAATATATACACATTGATTAGTTCGAAATGTGTGACTTCATTTTCGTTCTGACCTTGAGATTTGTATGAAATACATCAATCAAATTAAACAATATAGCTTTGGAGTCGTGAGTAAAAATTTAAAAAAAAATCATCTATTCCGAATAGTACCAAATCGCAATTTTCACGAAATTATTTTCATTAAATGAATTCAATACTATGCTATTGAGATGACATTAATGCAAATTTAGGATCTATTGTTAACGAATATTGGACAGTGACAAATGAAACCTCTGACTCAAAGTACGTGTTGCTCTGGTTTAAACTAAGATACTGCGATTTTACAATCAGTGACATATCTTGGCTTTTGGCTCTTCCATATAAAGACTCAATCTTGATATACACGATCTGGTATCAAATCATTGATACGTTTTTCAGCATGGCTTCGAATCTTTTAGTATTATACGTAAAAACAGCTACCTGTAGTTTGTTCACAAAGTTAACATTAATATCAAAGTTTACATCATTTAAATCAGATCAGAAGGTGATTCCAAGTCGAACGGTAAATTTAGCAAATTTAGTCTGGTAAAAACACATTTTTGATGTCTATTACAAACACCCGAATAAATCTCTAACCATCGATGTAGGTTTAAATCATATTGAAATACAGAAATTCATTTAAAAATATTTTATTAGGACTTTCTAAGAGGAAAACAAGATCTTAATTGGTGTTTCGACAAATTTATTTTATTTCTCATTTCATTGATCTCCAGTGGATTTGCATTGGCAGACTGGGCCGGCCATTTCATTGGAGTGACTCTATTATCCCGACACCGCTTTTTAACTATTTTGCTATTACGTTTTTGGTCATTGTCTTGTTGCATGGCCCAAATCAGAGTCATTTCTTCAGATGCAAATGGTAGCATTACTTTGTCTAATATTTTCACATATTTCTACACATCCACAACAGTTTCAATACCATAAATGTGCCCAAGACCAAAGTACGTACCTCCTTAACTAATACTAGAATCTTCGTGTTTTCAAATTTTTGTTGCAAAATTTTTATTATATTCCTTGTAGGGAGGCCAATATGCGAAACTAAGTAAATTTTAGGAAACTTTAATCTATTTAAGATATGCGGAGCAGTTAAGAGGGGAAATTTTCATGGTCTATGGACTTTCAAATTCTGTATTATTTGACGTAATATACGATGAACCCTTTAGAAGTACATAGTATATTACGTTTCACTTTTTCGTCCACCACTCCATAGTTTAAGTTTGTAGTTTATATTTCTAATTATTTTATTTGATTATTTATTAATATTTCTTATTTTCCCATAAGCTTCTTCATTAGAACCATGACCCACCCAATATTTAAATTGTACTTACATGATTCTTGAAAACTTTGTAAATTATTAAATACAGAAAGATCTATACACCCTATTACACTAAATGTTACAACAATTGTTTGGACTGTTTATATTTTGAGGGTCCCGATCTGATATTTTGTCTTTTCAATTTTTTATTGGAATACTCGTGTTAATTTAAAAGAATGCATTAATTTCTTTCGAGAATATACTTTAAATGACGGTACCACAAAACTGTGTATAAAAATATTCATGAACAAAAACTCAAATTAGCAACGAAGGTGTAACATGTGAGTGGTGCTATTATTTTGAACGCAGCTGTATGTATGATGAGTCTTAGATTCATCATACATACATCATTCTGTTACATATGAAATGACAAAGTTTAGAGTTAACTTTACAAATATCAACAAAACCGTCCTATTGTGAAAGGTTAATTTTTGCATATATATGTGTATGTATGTGTGTTTCTGTTTTAATATTGACTGAGTTTTTGTATTTGATTCAGTTGATTATATTGTGATGATATTTCTGTTTCTATATTTTTTTCGCTGTAATTCATTGTTAAAACACATACTCACCCAACGTAACTCATGTAGTTACTACGATATTGCAAAGGTTAATTTAAAACGTGTGATAAGAAATTCAATTCTTCAGATATTTATTTTCTCTTATTTTTGATTTTTTCTGCTCATTTCAATTTTTTCTTTTTAAAATACATAAGAGACTATAACATTCAACATTTGTATTAAGGAATACATGCACAAACAAACGGATTTCCTTAAAAGAGAATACAGAAAATACAGTGAAGGTGAAAATATCTTTAATGTAACATTACAGTTATATTTTAAAGAAAAAATGATTTAAAAAAATAAACTCTACCATCAAATATATTTTTCAAATACACCTTTCGTTTTGGTTTTGACTGTTTTTCATCACAACACAAAATAAAAATCTCATGACGAAAATCTAGTTTAAAAATGGTAATTGGGTATGATTTTATATTGTGTAAGTTTGAGTGAGTTGCTCAGGGTGTTTTCTGTGTGAGGGTTTTGTGTTTCCCATATGCGTGTTTGAAGAAAAATACGAATATTGTTTTGTTTGAAAAATCAAAACTACGGAAATTCCCTGTAGACATTTAGCTTGTCAACAAGCAAATGTAAAATGTAAATAAATAAGCAAATATCATTTGTGTGCAAATGTGTATCCATGTTTGTATATACAAAATATAATAAAAATGCATACACACATATATGTGTGCACGTAAGTACAGTAGGCAGCTCTTATTATTAAATGATTAAAAATGAGGAGAAGCAAAGAAATTAGCAATTGAACTGGAGTAGAACTGGACTTAAACTAAAGAGCAGAATACCCACAGAATTAAAATCCTTATTGGAGTTTGATATATATTCTGGAATTAAAACTTCTTGTTCTTCTGAACAGGAATATGAATAAGAATGGGAACAATCATTTGAACTAAAATATAGACTGAAATCTACAACTACAATTCGAAGTGGCATATTAACATGATATGGTATTAGAATCTGAAATAAAACCCTAATTAGAATCTTGGGTAGAATCTGAAATAGAATCTAAGAAGTGAGATGGGATAATTGTTACACACACAGTATTTATTAAAGCTTTGCAAAACATGTCAGTTTTTCAGGCCAGAAAAATAGGCGTAATAATGCGTGAATAATTTTAGTTCGATATTTAAAAAAACCCAACTTGGTCATAATAACATTGGCCAAATATTTATAGGTCCACCGTCAAGCTAATAAAGATTCTGATTCAGGCAGATGGAATGACCCACATAACATTTCTAAAGCCAAAATAATAAAAATCCTTTTCAAAAGAGCTTCCCAAACATCCGATAGGAAAGCAGAAGTGTAAGCACAGTGCTTGAACTATTTGGTAAAGAAAGGAAAAGCCATGTGTTATTTGTACGAATACACCGGAACTAAGACCAGTGAAGAGATATTAGACTCTTGTTAAAAGAGAGTTGCAGAGCACAAAAAAGGTGACTCAAAGTTTGGTAGATTTGAAACGGAAATACATTAACTGTTCAAGTAAAGAATCTTTGATGAAAAGGTTTCCGAAATTGATTCAAAATTTCATCACAAGTGATTTAAACTTTAAAAATATTTGTTTCTAATTTTTAAAAATAGTTTCCCTCTTTAAAATAGAATCTGGAATAATGTCTGATGTAGAATATGCAATAAAAAAGCTAGAAAATAAACTGGAGCTAAACTAGAACTATTCATTTGAACTAGAACTATAGAGCTGAACTAGAACTGTAGTAGATTTTAGCTAAATGTGAATTAGAACATTGTGTATAATCTATACTGAATCTGAAGTAAAATCGGAACTGGAATCTGAAATAAAATCCGAAGGGAAATCTGAACTGAAATCTAAACTATGATCTGCAGTAGAACTAAAATAGAATTATAACTCGGCAGTGAACTTTACTTTGTCCCACTGTGTTAGGTATGTGGCTGTTTATATATATTAAAATCATTATGTTCAGTTTATTTTTATGTTTCCATTGTAATATAAAACGAAAAAAAAAGAAATGAATAAACGAAATCCATTCTTCTTCTGACTAATGCCAATTTGAAATCTCTTTTTAAGAGTTTTCATCTGTTTGTACTTTTCAATTTTTAAGTGTATGCTTTTTTAAGAATGCGATGAGTTTAAAATCCTTGTGTTCATCTGATTATATGCTCATTAAATTTTTTGGTTTATACATTTTACTGTCAATCAAAGCTTTTTTATGCATTATTTCTCCCTCGTCTTGTATTAATGTTCTTTTTTATATTTACGATTTATTTAAATATAAATGTTATTTTGTTTTTATTTTTTATTTATTCAATTGCGTATATTGTTGTCCTTATTTTAATGACATTCAAATTGTCATCAAATCTGTGTAAAAACATGTGTTCTACATGTTGTGTAATATTAAAATTTTGGCAATTTCGAATTTATGTATGAGTTTTTATGTAGAAAGATGAGTGTTTATATACAAAAGATATAAAATTTCAATACTTAATTAGCAATTATTATAAGTAGGTTTAAGGATATAAATTTTAATTTTTAGAAACTTAATGCTCTTGTTCGTTTTTTTATTTTTAAATAAAAGTCTATCAGGTATTTTTTGCACTACTTACGCACGATCTAACAACGCTATGGCCAGATTCCATTTTGTTTTAGTAACTAATTCCCTTAGAGAAAGAGTAAGTGATTTAATCAGAAAAAAATATGACAATTTTCAATTCACGTTACTGAAAGAAGGTAACCAACAGCATTACCGTTGAGAGTTTTTGAAAAGTCTCACAAAAAGGCAGTTTTGGAAAATAAAGTCGTACCTAAAAGGTGCACAAATATGCTTTATTTCCTCAATTTAACACTATTTTGATTTTCACTATACATTTCGTAGAAATGCAGTTGATGATTTTTAGAAGTGCAGTTGATGATTTTTTATGATTTTAACCTTTTTATCAACAATTTATATTAAATTTATTGATATGTCCTTTATTAAGCCGAATTACCGAAATTTCATCAAGTTCTATGCCGAAAATATCAAAAGGGAAAAAAGATGGAAATTTCAAAGAGTACACAAAAAGTTACACGCAGCTGAAAATAATCGCAAAACTGGATTTTCGGTCGTGTATTTACTTAACTAAAAATCAACATTAAATTATTCAAATTTAAATATAATGATGAACTTAACTTAATTAAATCAATTAAAAAAATACTCCAATTTCAATTTTTACAAACATTTCATGAAGTTCGATATTTCTCATCATAAGTATAATATTTTCGGAAGTTCAAATTCTAATATGAATTTTAATTCATTACTTAGTATTTAAAAATTTTACCCGATATCATATATGTTCTTCCGTAAATCCATTTTTAACCAGAAAATAAGCAAACTCAAACAAAGAATTAAACGGAAATCATAATATATACCGGAAAGTTGTTATTTACTGAAAATCAAATATGTACCGGAAAATTTATTCTTTACTGGCAGTAAAAAATCCCCGGAAATCTAATCTTTTACTGCAATTTTCATCGGATATTCTATATACGATTTTGTAACTTAAATCTTACTTCCAATCTTCACTGAAGTGTCACCGGAACCTTTATTAAACGAAAGTAAATTTTCACCGGAAATTATATTATATACTGGAAATAAAATTTTATATTGTAAATGATTTACTTGACCGAAGGTGAAATTTTCATGGGAAACGAAAATAATTTTTTACCGGAAACAAAATTTTCCCAGGAAATAATATTTTTGACCGGAAATACAATTTTTAAACGGATATATTTTTTTAACCGAAAATTAAATTTTTGTCGGAATTCAAATCTTCTTCCATAAATTTTAATTTTTATTAGAAATTTCGTTTTTTCTACAAAATCTTAATATTTTTCCATGATTTCTATTTTTATCAGAAGTCTAAATAAATTACTTTTCTATTTAATTTCTACTCTAGAATGAATATTTTGAAACTATCAGAAACGTAATAAAAAATAAATTTATTTTCAAAATAAATTTAATTTTAACTTTGAAATTCAGCAAATGGAAAGAATATTATTAGGATGCTCAGGAGGACGATAATCTCTGTGTACTCGAAAATTATAACATTGTGTACCTGTGAAATTATTGTAGCGCATTTCATAAAATTGGCACTAGCTTTAATACTATTATAAGAAAATATTATAGATAGAAATGTTTAAAGATAAGGGAGAGGATAGCGTTATCCTGATGTTTGACAAGACATAACCCATAAAGCATATTTCATGAAGTTCAACATTTAGGGAGCGATTTGTTGATAAATATTATAAACTTGAGATTTTTTTGGATAGGACGTCCCCGTGCCCTTTTGTTTGCTTTTCCCAAACAAACTTAATTTTTAACTTCGTAAATCGTCGAAACTGTCAGAGCAGATTATATAAAATTCACACTTGTGGAGAACTTTCATCAGAAATCATGCTATATTATTAGAACCAAGAATTATAAGTAATGATTATAATGTATTTATTTAAGTTGAATTACGTATATAGATTTAAATATTTACGGTTTCAACGAAAATTCGAGCTCTCTTCGCATTTATGTCTAAATTAACATTGCTGAAGGGTATTATCAATTTGGCACTACGAATTTAGCATTTCGGATTATAATTGATTAAGTACATCAAAAAGAAAAAAAGAAAAAGTACTATAGCCGTACAAGCCCAACTATATACACTACACTATGTACACTACACCACACTGTTGGTGATTGGCGACAGCTACGAAAAACTTATGTACGGTCCTGTATTTTCTTGTTTCATTTATGCTAATGTGTGCAATGGATTATTACGATACTATTTTAGCATGAAATTTGTGCGTTTTAAGAACATTCTTTTCTGGAAGTTTACATGGGAGTAAGAAAAAAATTATGGGTCGATCCTTGTACAATGTCGCATAGCGATTTTATTTTATATATATCTAAATTTGACGTAAATGAGCGATTTATGAGCTTCAGAGTGATATTTGAATGGGTGGTAGTATTGGTAGTTATGAGAAACAATGGAGTGATCCTTATATAATTCTCCACACTGTTTTAGAATTAAATGAAACTTATTTTCCTATTTCATAAAGATATATTTATAAATGTGAGCTTGTTCGCAAAGTACAAGATTTATATGGACAGCCAGCCTAACGGACGGGTAATCGACTCAGAAAGTGATTCTAAACTGATCAGTATACTTGAAAGTGGAGGAAGGACCTTTTTTGCTAGTTAGAAACATCTGTAAAAACACATAATACCCCGACCATAAAATATTAAGTAAAAATTCCTAAGAAAATATAATTTTGTTTCTTAAAATTCTTTAGAATTCTTAAACCAAATTTTTTACTTCAATAATTTATCTGCCGTTTTTTGTAGTTATATTTTTTTCATTTTAAAATCTTTTTTATTTAATATTTCCTTTAGTCATAAAAATATTAATGGCCCTCTAATATATCAAATTTCAGTATTTAGAAAAAAAATAAAACTTTTTTATTCAATTTATTTCTTTGTCGAAAATATCTTTTTATCGCTAAAAATTCAATACCGTATTCTAATGGCAGATTGAACTGAAATAAAATAATAAAAATAAAATGAAAAGTTTTTTCTTTGTTTTTTTATTTATATTTATGTTCAGTTTATAAGTCTATTTAAATAATATATTTTATTGAATATCAAATCAAATTTTATACATACATATTAGGTTTGTCTTCTCTTTTTGGGACATTTACTTGTCCATGAATATTTAATAAGAAGTCAAGTAACCCATAAAAAATTAAATATCGTAAATTTGCACATTGACAATTGAATTTGCGACAGAAAACTATATGTGAAGATTGCTACTAGTAGTTATATCTCTGCAGATTTGTATACGAGGGTTGGTATTCAAAATATATCTTAAAAATACTTAGTGTTGATACATCAAAAAGCGAGACTTTTGTCGCAATTTTTTCTTCGATTATATCATCAAAACAAAAAAAGTTTAGAACCGGTGAAGAGCTTTTAGGCATCATAAAGAAAACTGAACTAGAACTGAACTAGAACTTAACTAGAAATGAACTAGAACTGAACTAAAATTGAACTAGAACTTAACTAGAACTGAACTAAATCATATCTTAATTGTAAACTATTATCTAAACTAAAATCTGAGGTTGTACCAATATTAGAATCTGACGTGGTATCTGAATAAATGTTTAAATGCTAATCAACTCTAGAATTCAGAACTGGAATCTAAAATTCAAATTGATTGGTGTTTAAACTTGTATCTGAACTTTGACTAGAGCTGGAATTTTAACAAGGGTCTATTATTTGAATTATAATCTGAACTAAAATTTGAGGTAGGTTCTATATTAGATTCTGAAATAGAATTTTTAATTAAAGCTGAGCTGAACCTAAAATTTAAACCGGGACCTGAACTAGAATGTTGATTAAGATTCGAAGAAGGAAGTCAAGAATGACCTGAACAAGCATATTAACCTGAAATTTTTCAGTTAATGAAAATTCTTAAGTTTTTGTATATTGTCAAGTAGTTAATTTCATATCGACATAATTTTCTAAATATTTTCCAATATTTCATCTGTAACCTTCGTATCGCTGCTGTTATTGCCATTTTCTAAGAAAAACATACAAATACATATTCATATATTTATATATTTTTACATATTTATAAATATGTGTGTTAATATACAAATATATATGTAGGCAAAACCAATACTAGTTACTTTAAAGTACACAAAAAAGAGAAAGAAAAGAAAATAACAAAATAGCAATCACAACACAATAAAAAATATATAACAAATAAAATAAAACTAAACTAAACTAAAAAAAGTAATAATACTTGTTCTGTCGTTGTGTATTAGAGCATAAAGTTTACTTTGACTGGGGTTGTCTTTGGTTACTTGCTCCACAAATTTTCACTTTTTGGTCATACCAAAAACATATTAACACAAACACACTTATATATTAATAAGTAATGTATTCATATATGTTCATAACAGAGTTGGAGAAATGAAATTTGTATTCATATTAATACTTGCACATTTATGTACAAGTGACAATTTATATCAAATGTTGAAAATTCTGAAGATCCTTACAGAAAGGCATTTTGAATGGATTAATTTTAAAAAGTTCTTTGTCACATGGAACTGACAGTAATAAAGTGATCGTCATAGGACGTTTTTAAATTGAGTAAATATTATTCCGATTCGTGTCATTTAAATTATATTAAATTTGATATTAATTTATTTTACGCTTAAAAATATATTTTAAAATGTTAATGAAAGTGAGAGTACTTCCGATATAACAAAAGAAATTTGAGAAAACATATGGAAAGAACATTTATAAGGATTTAGTATAAAATTTTTGATAGGACTCGAGGAATGATATTCTCTATACATTTGAACATTAAAACATCGTGTATCTCTGAAATTATTGAAGCAAATTTTATAAAATTGGCACTTGAATAAATCTATTTCAGAAAATACTGTAAATAGAAATTTTTTTAGATAAGGGACAGAGAAGCGATTTTCTTTAGAAATATTACAACATTCGAATATTTTTAGATATGACACAGGGACGATATTCCCCAAAACAAATACATTTTTAATTTTGCATATCTTTGAAACAAAGTTCATAAAAGTCGCACATGGAGAGAACTATCATCAGAAAGTACTATAGAAATATCGTATTGCAGAGTATTCAGATGGAGCAAGGATGAACTTGTTATACCACAAAAAAAGAAAAAAAATCACATTTAATGCTATAAAAAATTTTTGCTTATAAAAAATTTTTGTTTTTTACGGATTTGATTTTAATATATGCTAAAGTATTCTATGCATAGATTCGACTGGTTTTGATAATACTGGTCGATTTTGACTATTCATTAATAGTTTTTAACTACGTGTCTTCTACTAGTACATTTCCTCATATTCTTTCAGCATATGAAAAAGTATCAATTCCTTTTACGTTTCTGCTAAGCGATCAATATGAATGTAATGTTTTAAGTTCTAAGATGAACTGTATATCCTTTTTTGAAATCTTAACAGAAATGCTCTCAAAATTAATTGGAATAAACTGGGAGAATTATGACAACAAAACCTATTAAAAATTTATCAATTAAGAAATATGTATGTCATTTTCTGAAAATATATTCTGGTATGTTTAAAAATATATTTAATCAGACGCCTCTTTTACCCTCACGATAAATATGTATTGGGATTTTGGGTATATACGCACAAAAAACTATATTTTTTAGATGATCTGATTTAAATTTGTCAAAGCTCAAAAAATATTTTTTTCAGAAGTCCTATAGTAGATTAGACTTTTATTTTTTGACAGAAACATACTTCTAGGATGCGCTGTCGGAGTAAGGCTTTATTTCTGGCACTAAACAATAAATTATTGCTTCCTGTCTGAATATTAATGACTCATTTACATGATGTTTAGTGGAAACTTGCGAATTTATGTTGTTTTATTAAAAAAAAACATTAAAAAATTAACAGCTGCTATTTAAATTCAAGCTTTAAAGGAGTTATTCTTGAGATGTTATTCACTTTGATTTCAGTTTTCATTACCCGCAACTCTGATCTAAGTACATGTAGTAATAGTGAGTATTTGTATGTGAATAAAGGATAATTGGTTAGTTACAAGCCATAAGTGTCACTACAGTTTTTATTAAACTTTTTTATATATTTTCTTTGTTCAAAAATATATTGTGGTCATTTGTTGTTAGATATTCAGTATGGATATTTGTTTAATTTTATACGATAATATTAGTTTAATTAAAATATTTTGCATTTTATTGGCAGATAAATCAATGGGTCTGTGTATATAAGGAGATAATGGTTTTGTTAAGGAGAGATCTTGCAACTGATGAAAATTATGAAAAAATATTACAATAATTTTGAAACATATCACTGTTTGGGAAGAATCTGAGTCAAATAGATTAATTTCTACTTGATACCCTATGCGGTTTTGCTTTCTTCAACTAATATCATCTTTTTATACCCAGAATTTCCGAATTATTCATTCGTTCGTAACACCAAAAGTGATAAATTCGAAAAAAAAACATAACAAAAGCAAAATGTACGAGGGTCGTTTAATAATTTTCCGATATTAAGTTTAGAACATTTTTTATTGTATGAATCAACACGGATGGATAAAAGATGCGTATACTTAATATCAAATATTCCATGTGATAAAACGTAATACGCCCTCATATAAGCAACTAAACATACTTTTTAAAAAGTGTTGCATATTTTTGGGTGCACAAAACCTTGGATATTTTTAAAGATTTTTATTTCAAATGATCTAGAGTAGTATAAGTTTTTAGTAAGTTCAGAGGAGAAGGATGAAATTTGGCCACATCGCTGATCAAATCAAAACATCTGTAACATTTTTTAATTTACAGCATAACAGCTGACCACTAATGCATAACCAAATATTATTAGAAATTTTTAATTTACTAATCATTTTCTTAAAATCTCATCATATCAAATTAACATTAATATCATAAGAATAACTATGAGGACTAACAAAGAGTAACCGAAAAATAAAGAATTTTTCAAGATCTATTTTTTTTTTCGTCTCACCCCTTATATCATAAAAATTATATTTACTTTTAAAATTCAATTTTCCAAAAAACACTTGTCTATTTTTTAATTTTAACCTACATATGTATGTATAATCAGTTAAGTTGTTTCAGTTCTTCCACTTTATGCTTGTGGTCCATGGGTTTAAAAAAAGTTTTTGAAAACGCATTATGCTGGCTGAGCATCCTTTTTCCTCTATTTTTTCACTTTTGGCAGTATTACAATTATTTTTCTCTTTTTTGTAAATATTTCTTATTGAAAGTAAAAAAATAATATATCATATTTATTGTTGTTGTTGCTGTTCTTGTTGTATTTTTCTATGCCATCATATTTTTTTAAAAGCAGACATTTTTCTGCTGCTACTCACACAAAGAGACAAACATTACAAATAAAATAAAAGTAAATGTTGGGAATAAAAAAGAACGGACAGAAAAATAATAACAAAAAGAGGGAAAAGTATTATAAGCGAGCGACATTTATTTATTCATAACAGAAAAATAATAACAAAAAGAGGGAAAAGTATTATAAGCGAGCGACATTTATTTATTCATTCTTCATCATTTGTTTGGTGAATGACTGTAGAATGGCAAAGAAAAGTGGAAAAAGAACAACAAAATGGGCAAAAATGTTGACAATTCTTTGGCAAATTAAATTATTGCGGGTTTTACGAGTTCTAGAGGACAGAAAAAAATTTCAAATAAAAAAGTACTTAAAGGGTTATAGTTTTTTATTTTATATTTTTGTAAAAAAGAAAATATTTAGATTTTATTTGTAATAAATTTTGTTAAGGAAAACGAAATGAATTTAAGGAAGTTTTTAGGCCGAATTTATTACTAATAATTGTGGCATGTTTAAAATATTGAAAAAAAAAAAAATAAAAAAAAATAAGGTTAAAGGACTTTAAATGTTACAGCTAAAAAACTGTGGAAATGTATATTATAGTAATATTTACATAGGCTGACATTCGGAGATATATGTAGAAATCCTAATACGAAAAATATAAAATCGAAAAAATGTATATGAAACTTGTTAAAATACAGTCCATTAAAATTTAGGAAGAATTCGATAATATTTAACATTATTGAAATTATTGTTATGATAACATCTCGTTAATTAAGCAAAAATCCCAAAACTTAATTATACATATTGACAATTCTTGTGGTAAATTCTTATAAAAATTTTTAAAATGGCTAAAAATTGACTGAAAATGTATTTTTAAAAATTAAATTAAGTTATTTATTTAAGTATTTGTTAAAAAAAGATTTTTAACTGAGATATTTAAGCGAAAATTATTATATTTTCATAAGTAATTTTACACAAGAAAGAATGATATATGCCGATATATCAAAACCCTGCACCATAATGTTTGAGTCAACACATTATATTTCGTTAATATACCCTCAAATATATACGTTTTTTTAAAATTATCCATGAGTACGTCTTATTTATACAAAATCCTAGGAGCAGAATTTTCAGTCTTCTTTCAAATATTTGTATTGATCCTTTAAGAAAAAAATTTATTCTTTATTTATTATACAAAAAAAAAAAAAAAAACGTTCACAGACTAATTCGCCGCTAGTTACAGAGAATGGTATACATATTTAATCAAAATTTAAAAAGATACTTCCTTTTTAAGTTTTTTTTATGGATACTTTCATGTTTCCATTAAGCCATTACAGAAATGGCTAAATGTAATGAAAAATTACTAAAAATATTAATTGGCAAATTTAAATTTTCGATATTTTAACGCTAAATTTAGCCAATAAATGACTTAATTGGCAACACTGCACTGCATCAAAAAAATGATAATGCAAATTGCGTATAATTAATATTACATAACCTACTAAATAATAAATATACGCCTCCTTATGAATAAATAAATAAAAATACAGTAAAAAGTATTGCATATTTTAGGGATGCAATATTTTTAATGTTCTGCATCAACAATAATTGATGAAGCAAATTGCGTATACTTAATATTAAATACTCAATTACATAGTAAGTATACGTGTAAATATATTAAAATAATATAAAAAGTCTTGCATATTTTAAGGATACGCTTTCTTCTTTTGGAAATATTTCTGTAGTATAAGAATTACTGTTTATTTTTGAATGAAATTCTACATGAATATAATGGAAGTGTTTATAATAATCGACCCTGATTATTTTTTTATCAATGTTTGAAAATAGTATTCCTCGCTTTTAGGCATTTTCATATAAAAAAGTGGGAATAATCCTGAATTGTGAATACTGTGCAAATAATTCTTAAAATAAAAAAACTAGTTTTATTTAAAGAGATTTCTGTTAAGATCTAACAAGAAAGAACCTCTGCAGGACTATCAAAAATTAAAGTAAATGCGATAGTCTACTGAATTTCTTCAAAATTTACAACTTAATTTCATATTCAAATCAAAATAAACATTTCCTTATTAAAATTTTTAACCGAAGTATTATTTCATTTTTTTCTAATGAAGTTACCTTCGTAAAACATGACAGTTATTATTAATCTAATGTGTGAAAATATGTCTACCGGCAAAATGGTTCTACAAAATGTTGTCCAATCATTCAAACGACTGCCTTCAAACTTTTTTCATTGTTATTAAACAGTTCTAGGGAAACTTGTTCGTTGATTGTAAATGTGATTCAGGTAGAAAAAATCCACATGATGTTTCTAAAGCCAATAAATGGGAAGCATTTTTTAAGGGCTCCCAAGAACACCACATACGAAAACAGACCGGTTAGCAGAATGTTTGAATCATGGTAGATATCTTAATGAAATTTAACACGACTGTAGCTTAACTACCCTATATTAATTTAAGAGGAGTTAATGCTTTCATCTGGTCATGGAGATAACATAAAAATTGGTATTTAACTTTTCAGTAATTCAATAAAATTTCATTAATATATGAGATAAATGAAATTTTGTAAAAAGATAATCTCTACAAAATATAAAATTTTTGTTTTTTGAGATATTCAAGTAGATATAAACGTTTAATCCAGTTAAAGCCTAATTATTTTTTTCTTTCAACTTTGTTCTAAAAAATGTAGCTAACTTTCATCTACATACTTGAGAAGGCAAATGGGAGACCATGTACAATTTCGTTGAAGAGGTGAGGATCTGTAATCACGTCAATTAAGAAATACCTCACTTTTAACACATGACACAAAAGCTAAAGTATTATTTCCAAAAACATAGTTTTGGGACCACTAAGTTTTGGAGTCAAAGATGATGGTCTGTAAGCGACATTAATACTTACGATTATAGTATTGATTATAGTTCATAAGAAATGAATTCACATACGGCTTAAGTTTATACGTAAATTCAATTTTCATAGTATCGCCTAAAGTGCAGTTCTGCAAATCACAATTTAAATTTTGGGATGAGGTATTTGTCGTCTTATTGAATGAATACTCAGATTTTAAAAAAAATCTTGAAGAATTTTTAAAAAATTTTTATTTTCACCTAAAAAATTTTATTCAAGCTTAATAAACCCTTATATAGTTTAACTCCATGCTTCATATAAAGTTATTAACAATAATTTATTATATTTTATTTACCATTTGTAAGCTCTTCATTATTGCATATTTAACAAAATTGTTTTATTAGGAAATTTTGTTAAATGCCATATTAAATGATACAAAGTCTTCATATATGACTTCTAATACAACTCCCAAGAGTTTAGTAATTATTCATGCAACATAAAATAACAAAATTTCTGAACAAAAATCCATGATGGATCATTAAGTTTTGGTACAATTTTATTAACCTCAATAAAATCGTTAAACATAAATTCGCGTAATAAAATACAAGCGAAATTAAAAAAAAAAAAAAAAAAAAAAAAAAAAACATATAAACTCGCTTATATGGCAAATAATACTGTAAGTGTTGGTACTTAATTGTGATACTCATACATATACATAAATAACGACATGCATATTGGGTTATCCTTATGAAACAAACATGTATTCAAAAGACTTTAATGGATAAAACTGATATTGACATGAATGTCAATATGGGATGATATGCCACTATTACTGTCATCCATTCATACAACTATTCATACATATATACATTCATCCACCAACTAACCAACTAACCAAATATATTTATGACAAACACCAAGGTACTGATGAAAATCACTTTTGGGTAATACGAGTATGGTGTTGCACATAAAAATGAACACATTACTGTCAAGTATAAGATTTAAAACATGAAAAGCGAATGGAAAAAATATATACAACAAATATTTATAAATGTACAGCAAAATACAAGATCCCAAAGGTTTAATAAAAATGTTGCACTCCTTACTGAAATAATGATTGTCATACCAGATGTATGTTGTTGCAAAGAGTAACAGAGATGAGGACAACACATATATTGATAAAGCAATTGCTACCAAAGTTGCAGTGCTGAAACAGTTGTGTCTGTTGAAATACTCTAGTAAGTGTTGCCAGATTAAAAGAAAATTACATTAAGCAATTTGAGTTTGGCACAGTTACACTGTGTCAAGATATAGACAAAATGAATGCCATACAACAGTTTCCACTAGATAGTGGCTGCAGTAAAAATAAGCAACCGCTACCACAAACTACCAGCAACATTAACTTTAAAGCATCAGAATCATGCATCAATATAAGCAAAAGCAATTGTAGCCACAACAAGTGAGGCATAATACTATAAATAAGTTTTTGTATACTCAAATGCACACAAATGTATATATTGCACTGCAAGTGTGCAAAAGACAATATGCAAACATATAAACGGAATTATATTGAACTTAAGAATTAAATACCAGGATATACAAAATGTAATCATTTGCTAATTAGTTTAATTTAATTCACTCCTGCTTCAGATCTAGTTTAGTTCTAGTTCAATTCCTAATGTGTAATAGTTCAATTTTAGTTCAGTTTTACTTTAAGTCACTAATACTTCAATTCTCCTTGAATTTTACTGAATATTTTGTTTGTTTGTCTGCTTAAATCTCTAATTTTGTTATTTTGTAAATATTTCGATGAAATATAAATTATTTACTAACAATCATTCAGTGCAATTGTTGTGGCAAGTCCCTGTGGACAATAACAACTATCTCACCACACACACTGTATACAAGTACAAATGTATATGTATTTATTATAATGTATTGTCAACTCTTGTGCGTGTAAATGCGTGTAATTTTAATGTTGTTGCATTTTCATATCTACCAGCATGAGTTACTTTTTTTGCAGCTTTTGGTTGGAGAATGTGTTGCAAATAAGGCTGTTGTTGATAATGAGTCCAATGTTAATATATTGGTGGTGGCATTGGTAGTGGTATTGGTAGTTATGGTTGTTGGCTGGTGGTTTGCTCACATATATACATATTTATTATTTCTTCTTTGCGATGCTGGTACTTTTTGTAAAAAAAACATAAACTCAAAGAGACATTTGTTGCAATTGCTGTAGTTTTTTTCTTGTTGCAATTGAGGGCAGTGGTGGCTGAAGTCTGATGTTAATATATAATATTGTTGCATATGATTTTTTAAATAAATTTTCATCATTATTTGCATTTATTCTCATGGTAGTTTTTTTTCACATTTTCAATTTAAAGCAATCAGAGAGTAAATGTGGAGAAAGTAATATAAAATGATGATGATGATGATGACAAGCGTTAATTAACAAATGTAATGCGTAATAAATATGAGTGGTGGTTTTTGGTATACATGTGTGAGTTTAAACCATTTATTATAATTATATACTGATTGAAAAGGGATAATAGGTAACATAATGTGATTTTTTATTTATATAATTTATATATTTTTTATTTTAAACTTCTTTGTTAAATATTTTGACAAACAAAAATTTAAATAATTTAATTTATAACTTGTTTTTTTATTAGTTTCTCTTTAACAAAATAATGTATAAAAACTCCTATTAATATTCACATATCCTTTATAAGGAATACGTTGTAAAATAAATAAATAACTAATTTTTCATAGTTATAGAGTAGTGGGAATATAATAAAATATTTTGACTATTTTTTTTAACTATGAAAAACTTAATAAGGATAAAAGCAAAGTTTTTAATACCCATTATGATATATCCTTTTTCTATTAAACTTATTTATAGTTATAAAAATGATCATAGAAAATTTTTTCAAACGCATAGTAAAGTGCAGCTGTTGGTTTTCTATTACTATTTAACGAAAATGTTAAAAAATTAATAAGGACGACAAACATGTAAAATAATTCATAGAATGGCAGTAAAAGTTTAAAACATTTTGTTTTAACAACATTAAAAAGCCGCGAATATGAAGCAGTAAAAAATGTTGGTAACCATCTAAAAAATGTTTAAATTAATTTTTATTTTTTTATTATGATTTTTTAATAATATAACGTATGAAAAAAATTAAGGACAACCTTTTAGCTCACTATTAATATTGGAATCTGTATTAATATTAGTTATATTAAGTTTAGGTCATTTTCTAAACTCCTCCATCACAAGTGATTACGCTAAGAAGGAATCATCTAAAATCTAGATAAATTTAAAATATGAAACGATTTACCTATGCCTATTTGTCCGTCTGTTAAAAACATGGTTAAACAATAAGATGTTTTAGCGGCTACAACTATAAGTTTGTTGAAGCACAATCACATTTTGTGATATTGCAAACAATTTTTTGTTGGTTTGTGGCAAAATATTATTTTGGAGCCACAACGATAATTGTTTACTATAGTATTTTGCCTCTCAAATATGATTACAATAAACATATTATTTTTTTTTTTTTTTTTTTTTTTTTTTTTTGTAAATTCATTTAATTGGTTTTTAATTTAGATTTAAATTCTTTACTCTGTTCATTTCCAAAATCAGTTAAGTTTAGATGTCAGCTTCGTTCTTCTGTTCTTATCATAATTCTTAACTCAGTTTCAAATTCATTCGTTAGATCATTTTTTAGCAGGGTTTGGAAAAACTTGAAGCAAAATTTTTATTTTCTAATGATTTTAATTTTTACCCTTCTTTGCGAAGATTAAAAAAAAGTTAAACTCATTATCTTCGCTGAAAAAGAAACACTTATTTTACTCTTCTTTTAGTTGAGAGTAAAATAGAGGATTATTTTTTACTCGATCAAAAATGCCAAATATTTGAACAGAAAAAAAGGTATTTATACAATAAAACTTAATGCTGTAGTTTTATATAAAAAAAATGTAATAACAAAAACACAAAAAATCATATAACGAAAGTAAACACATCCTAATATGTGAGAACATTTGTATATTTATATAAAAGATGCAAACATACAAACACTCCTTTTTCAGCTTAATAAAAAATATTTTTGACCGCTACACATGACTTCAAAACAATTTGTGCATATAAATGATTTTTTAACTCTATTTTTCGACTTCGTCCCTTTTTCATTTTTATCTTATGTCTTATCATATTTTAGAATTATACTCTTTTCAAAGAGCGATAAAAAAATAAAACTCTTTTTAAAAAATTAAATTTAAAATCCTTTAAAGATTGAATCTTACAAAATATAAAAAAGACCTAAACTGTACCTTTTTTAATATAGTTCCCTAATCACTTGTAGGTTCAATTTTTAATCCATTTCTTAGTTTATTTCTAAACTCAGTATTATTTTAAGTTTTCTGATCTTAATTCAGTTCAATTTAAAGTTTATTTCAAAGCTTTTAGCAAAGCTCAGATTCTGAATCATTTCAAGTTTAGTTCTTGAGAATTTTACATTGAAGTTCTAAAATAAATGTTGTCTTCACAGAGTTAATTTTATCTCAAAATTGGTCTCCTTTTCCTCACTATATTTATGGTATGGGTTTAAACTCCCTTTTCACAAAAAATCACCATAAAATTAAATAAAAAAAATAAAAACCAGACACAAAGTCCTTTTTATTGCTTTTAACAAACTACAAATACGATTCACCACAAAAGCTGAATTAAGGAAAAAAATCTAAATAAAATATTATAAATCTTCTAATAATTTGTGTATTTTGGTCTCTAACAAGCAATTTTCTATAACTCAAAATGCCAATAAAAGAATTTGTAAAAAAATACCAAAAATGCATTCATTTTGTTCAAAAATGTTTACAAAATAATTTCATTTGTTTACAGAAACATTTAATATGAAATTTTATGATATTTTTGGTTTTTATTTTAATATTTTGCATATGTGACTTAGAATTGTTATGATTTTTAATCTTATTTTGAGAGGTTTCAAAAAATTTGGATATTTGATATAAAATAGATATTTCAAATTGTATCATTTTGTAAAATAATATAAAAATACTTTTATTCATCACATAAAAACCAACAATATGAAAGAATAATTAAAATAAATTTTAAAAATTCATAAACAAAAATATAATACGCAATTTTTCATACGAACATATTTCTGAACTTAGAACAGAAAAAGAACTGTACTAGAAATGAACTCAAACTGACTTATAACTGAACTAAAACGGAACTTTTGAAGTCACATCGTGTTAATGCTTAGAGGTACGGCTATCTTCAATGGCTTTCAAATTAAAGTTCTTTCAAATTAAAATTAAAAAAAATTAACACAAAGATTTAATGACGCACAATCACCAGTCTCTTGTGTTGTTGGTTTCCCAGTTTCCTTAAATGAAATTTACATTTTGATGTCCATACCACACGTGAGCGATTATAACATTAAATCAGCTTTTAATTAAAATCTATTTATATTTTTCAAAATATAAACAAAATTTCCATACACAACAGTTTCGAATAAAACAAAAAACATAAAAATGAAATCACCCTCATTTATAGCAACTGATGTGTAATAAATTTCATTTTACTAAAAAAAAAAAAAAACATTAATAAATGACAACATTTAAATTGTTATCTTCATTTAAATATAAAAATCTATGCAAATGATAATATAAAATAAATATGTAGAGTGATTTTTTTGGAAAATAGTGATATACACAAACACCACTTAACCAAAAATGGTGGAAAAAGAGTACTTTACCACACTTGCAATCATCCATTATGGCAAACGATGTAATTTAGATAAAAATTTACATGTGTGCAAGATCATCACATCGCATCAACACAAACAGCAGTCAACCAATACAAATGAATATTATATTTGGTAAATACTACAACTAGTACAAATAGAACTACTTGCAGTATTAAATGTAATAGTGTTAACTAAATTACTATATTTTTCTTTTAAACAGTTACAACTGAAAATAATATTTTGTTAAATTAAGACGAATATTTAAATCACTATACTACAGTAGAAAGAGAAGGATAATAAATTGTTCCCCCATTGATTGATTTAGATTTGTAATCAGTTTTTCTGATAAAATTAAATTTTATCATACAATAACAAAGAAGTAAGAAATTATACTCGGTCAAGATTTAATATAGTACAGCATGTTGTAGGTTATATGTGGTAGCTACCATAAATTAATAAACTACCTTCGTATAAAGTATTTTTTAATTCATGCTTAAGTATACAATATATTATACTGGTACCTACTTCTATGTGGGATTACTACGTTAAAAAAGGGTTTTTTTCTGTGGGTGTTACATAAGAGCTAGAAAAAATTATGGAGTGTAATAGTTCGCACATGGATTTTTGCTAATACTGTCTTGGTTTGACTAATTCTTATTACAATAACAAGGTATTTGTGAAATATAAGCCCTTCAAAGTGATATATAAAGGGGGGTTTTATGTGACCTATGAGAATTAATAGACCGATCCTCATACAGTTTGGCTCATCGTTGAATTGTGCAAAATAACACTAAAATAACTTTATATCTTTAAAACTGCGGCCAGCATTTTGTTCACAAGGTTAACATGGACAACAAGCCAGCCGGCCAGATGGACGGACATCGTTAAATCGACTCAGAAAGTGATTCACACATTCACAATCGAACGAGATACTTTAAAGTGGTAGTAGTGTTTTTTGTGCCTTAGGCCAATTTGGAGAATTGTCCTCTCTTGGTGCAGATACCACATAATTGTTATTGTACTGCTCAAGGGCTTATTAATTATAGTGACAGGATTCAAGTCAGATCGAAAATAAGTATATACATTTTGAAATCTATTGAATGGGAGCAGCCTTTATCGTAAACATTTACTGATGTAAATTTCGGTATTTTAGACCCCGTTGATATAAGTATTTGGCTTATTTTGCCGCAATTGCATTTTGCTTTCCTTAAGCTTTTCCTTACCATTCTCTCAAGCTTTAGAAACATACACTTTTTGTCCAGTAATTACCGAAATATCTGCCAGTACATACGTTTTATCATCCATTTTGCAGCAAGAATATTTTTTAGAAAACTTAACATTAATTTCTCTGTTCTGACCCCCAAATTTTTAGAATCGTTCCTATCAGAAACTATTTCAGCCTTGTATGCTTTTAAACCTACATTAGCATTAACTTCTAGTATCAAAAATGCAAGGATTTAGCTAACTATGCTGCTTTCCTAGCGGATGTGTTAAGAGCTTTAGAAACTTCATGTTGACTATTCGTTCTACCTGAACCAGGATTGTTTCATCGTATAAGTTCTCTCGGTAATAACATTGGAAACAGTTTGAAAACAGACCGGATTTTGTTGAAATTATTCAATAACTTTAGTGCCTAACTTTTTCATGTAAATATGTTTGACATAACCAACGTAACGTAACTCGTTCAAAAATTAATCAAATAATACTTTAAAGTTATAATGGAAAAGGAGAGTTAAACATTTTTCAATCTCAGTCCTTAAATATATAACTAGAATATATAACAGAGAATTTTGAGTATTTTAGACAAAATTGATTTTGTGCTTTTTATTTTTGTTCCTGTTACACATTTATTAATTCACCAATCAGACTTTACTAACATCTGTAAGGTAAAGGGGTTACAAAAAGTACACATACATATGTAAAATAGAACTTTTTACATATATGTTAACAATCATGTTTATCCCCGTTTTCAACAGTAATAGCAACAGCTATGGCAACAGCACTCAGTAGCTGTGGCAGGAGCTAAAATAGATTTACCACGCAATTTAATAATGATTTCCGTTTATAAATGTTTTAAAAAACATATGCTTGCAAATATTTTCGACAGTATTTGAATGGATTATATTAAAAACATATACAAACAAACAAAAATATGCACATACATACATATACTACCAAACATCCACAAAACTTATACACCCTGGAATAAATACTTAATAAACGTGTATTTGTTGGTACTTATACAAGTATAAATTTTATTTATATGGTTATGTGCGTATTCGGTAGTGTGTTTGTTTCTATATGTATGTTGTTTTTTTATTTTTATTCTATATATAATAAAGTTGTTGTTTTGGCTATTTCAAGTGTATTTACATATGTATGTGTATATGTAGATTTGGATTTTTGGTAACATATTATAAAAGCTTATATGAAATATTGTACATAAAAGATTAGACTTTTGATATAAAAAATACCAAATAGGGTTACCATTTGTGAAAATATAATTTAATTGAGTTTTTCAAATACTCAAATGTCGTGTCATAAAATTTTATTGAAGAATTTTAATTATGACCAACAAATTTTATTTATTCATGAAATATTAAATATTATTTTTAGTGTTCGATTTGTTATTCAAAATTGTATCAGTTAATGGTTTTTAATAAATGTACATAACAAGCAAGAATGTTACATTCGTTCGTGTAGAATTTTAAATACCCTACACCATTTAGATTAAAGATTTAGCTAATAAAACCCATAGATATTATTGTTAATTTCTGGGGTTTAGTGAAGAGGCGGGTGAAATAAGTTTTCTGTAATTCGACTGCAATTGAAAATAAATTGCGCCAAATTTAATTTAAAAACTTGAAATCTAAGAGCTTTTTGAGCTTAAAACCCATGAAGGGATCCTATTTGGGAATAGAAGTTTAATTTTAGACGACATTAATGAAATTAGTTATTTAAAGTTAACCCAATTATTTACCATATTTACGGATCTTGAGATATGAAGACATGAACCTGAAATATAATCAGTAAAATAACTATGCCTTCTCTCATATAATGGGTCCTTAAACTTAAAAGTGTTGCAAAAGAAAATCATATATGATAGTTATATCAAAATTGATATAAGTCAAATTGCACAGGTTTATCTTTGAATTGGTTCAAATTTGAGAGTTTCATAAACTCAAAAGCGTAGGGAATATAAGGCTTCTAAAATGCGGCCTATATAACACACTGAATTTGCAACCTATAAATTTTTTTTATATTTTTTATATTGATATAATTTAGAAGATTTTTGATGAATTCAAAAAATTCTTAACATACATAAAACACTGAATTTACAGTTTTAATTTTTTGCTTGATTGACAAAAATAATGTTTTTATAGTTTTAATCACTAGTGATAATGTGTTGAACCTCTTTCGAAACGCTTCCATTAACATTTGTATAGTGCTTTTTGTCACTTTATTCTCCATTTTAAATTTTCTAAACCTTTGAACACCTTTAAATTCTCTTTTAGGAAGAGTCAAATATCTTTCCACTGGTCTTAGCTGCTGACAGTTTAGAGGATACTGAACTGCTAGTAAATGTAGAATTACCATATTATTATTCTTTTAACACTCAGGGTCTTGTTGACCATAGTGACAGGATGCCAAGTGAATCCCAAAATAAGTCGACACTGTGAAGAAGTGACTATTAGCTACTGGGATAATATTGGACCTCTTTATGCTTTATTTATGACAAAGCTTTGGTCTACTAAGTTCCAAATTCGCCGAAATTCTGCTAGATCGTCTCGTATATCTTTCTAATGTCAGAGTTATTAGCAAAAGTTCAAGTCGCTACTTTTGGCTTATTTACGGTTATGTCTTTTTTCCAAGTTCTATTTGTTTAGATAGAAATGATGTAGGGTTGTAGAAATGCCGCTGGTAATTTACCAATACATTTCGCGCCTGCTCCTTTGATGTTTCTTAACGTCCAAATTGTCATACTTAAGAGTTACATGATAGTCGTAAAATATTTTCGCGATTATTAAATGATGTCTGTACATCATTATTCAGGTTACTGAATGTTTGGCTCCTGTGTTTACAAAAAATTTTAATAAAAAAAGAATGGGAATTTACAATTCGGTTATAACACTTTTAGGCACAAATAAATTATTCGTTTTCGATCAAAAATCTCATTTCCCGGAAATGTGTGCTAATTGATACCTTGAAATTGAAGAAAATTTAAATGTTGGCAACCTTGACATTCACACAGAGCTGTTAGTGTTGTCTATCATTTTGCTGACAACATCAGTCGTTTGCTCTCGGTTGCAAAAATGTCAATTTAGTATTCAAGTGATGAAGATTTATTATGATATATTTTGTATATTTTTTTTGGAACTCTACTCTTTGTGTGTGTTTAAGCCTTGACTAAATACGCATACTAGCACAAATTTCTATATGTGTATAAATAAATGCGTGTATATGTATAGGAATATATTCATATGGTATTGGTAAATAAAAATGCATATGATGCAATATATAAAATACTTTTTTCGGGTGTTGTGACAAATGATAGCATTGTGAAAATAGTATAGTATTTTTTGGGAAAATACTTTTTAGAGGTTTCATTGTGGTTTTCATATTTGGTCGCTTGTCTTTGACAGAATTGTGGTAAAGATTTTTAACATTTTTTGCAATTTGAATTCGCTTCAAGCCGCTAAGCTTAACAAACCAATATATGCCAATTTAGTGGATATATTATTAAATAAAAATATTTAAATAAATTTATTAGAAAATTTATTATTAAATCTTTTAGCGAAAAAAAATCTATATAATTTTTCCGTATTATGAATTATCATTTTTTCAAAAGTATTAAGATTTATTTTTAAATCCATTATATATTAGCATTATTGTCTCTTATTATCGTAATAAACGCATATAAGTTTGCACATAAAAAAACTAAAGAATCATTGCAAAATTTAGCAATTGACCCAAAAAATATACGATTTCCATGCAAAAGTCACCATCAGCATTATAATGTCGATTTTTTTACATTCATTTCTCTTTATTAGAATTGCAATTTTATTTTAACATTTCAAATTTGTTGAAAATTTATTACCAACAATTCTATACAAATATTAACAGCATACATACATACATACATACATACATACATACATACATACATACATACATACATACATACATACATACATACATACATACATTCATACATTCATTCGTACATACATATATGATATTTTTATTTTTTTTGTTTTGTTTTTCGCTTGTGTATTGGATACACTAATATTGTGAAATAATCCCGAAATATAAAAAAAGGAAAATTGTATACACTAAATTACGAGGACATTGGAAAATTTATTCTCATCCCTTGTTTCTATTTAAAGTTTTATTAATATGAAATTTTACATAACTATGTCAGTAGAAACATTTTTTTTTCACGAATTATAACTGATCTCCGTAAAATGTTTTAAATTTTAATTTAAAACATTTTACGGAGTTCTGGTTCAGTTCTATATCAATTCTAGTTCAGTTTTGGTTCAGTTTTAGTTCTGTTCTAGTTCAATTCCTTTTCAGTTCTAGTTCACTTCTAGTTTAGTTCTAGTTCAGTTTTAGTTCAGTTCTAGTTCAGTTCTATTTCAATTCTAATTCAGATCTAATTCAGTTCTAGTTCAGTTCTAGTTCTATTTCAATTCTAATTCAGTTCTAGTTTAGTTCTAGTTCAGTTCCAATTCAGTTCTAGCTTAGTTCTAATTCCGTTTTATTTCAATTCTAATTCAGTTCTAGTTTAGTTCTAGTTCAGTTCCAATTCAGTTCTAGCTTAGTTCTAGTTCCGTTTTATTTCAATTCTAATTCAGTTCTAGGTTAGTTCTAGTTCATTTCTAGTTCAGCTTTAGTTCAGTTCTACTTTAGTTCTATGTCAGTTGTAGTTCAGTTTTACTTCAGTTCTATTTTAGTTCAATTTCAGTAATAATTCAGTTGAAATAATTCAACAAAACAATTTGAAACAATTGTTTTTGGTTATATTTTATTCAAAACTTTGGACAAAAGTAACTTTTGTACTTTTAAATAATATTAATAATCTTGATGTTCATATAACAAATTGTGTCTACTAGACGCATCGAAATTAATATGTCTAGTGAGTTTTATTTCATAATTTTGATGAATAATCTATCATTTAACATTCTACGTGTCTGACAGCAGTTTTCTTTAGCTACGAATAATGTAATTTACAGTCTAATTTTACATTTCAATATACATTTTTGTATAACTTTTGAACTTTCATCGATTTAAAGTTGTAATTTTTTTACGTTTTTTTATAAAATTATGAATTTTGTAACTTCAAAAAGTGTTTTCTTATGTTCAATTCGGTGATATCCTTGGCAAATGTATAAAAGTGCAAATGTATTCAGAAAGGTTTCTTTTTTTCTTTATAAAAAATTTTGGTTATTTGGTTTTTACTTCCACGAAAAGAGCAGTCTTTTCATTATGGTTTCTTATCTCTAGTAACTTTTAACTTTTAATCAAAAACTACTCACACAAATTCTTTACATTATAAAAATTATTTAAATTTATATCCGAAATCCTTCCGTAGGGTACATGAGATTCATTTTAACTGCATTTTGTTTAAATATTGTTTTATTATTTTTTTATTTTATTCATAACAAGCTGTTGTTGTTGTTAAAAAAAAACTTTTGCAATGAAATTTATATTTGCTACTTTCATGTTTCTTTCACTTTACTTTTCTTGCTTCATATTTTCTTTTTTGTTGATGTTGAAAAGTTTTTTTTTTTTTTTTTTTTTTTTTTTTTTTGAAAAATATTCTTTTTTCAACTTTTACGCTTTAAGCACATTTTTATTATTTTCTTGCAAAAAATTGTAAGAAAAAATCATTACTTTTTTCCTCAAATTAAAAAAAAGAAAATTTGTATATTTTACAAATTATTTTTTATTATGTTTTCAATTACAATTTTTTATTTATAACCTTGAACTTGAAATCTTCGTTATCTTTTTCACTCTTCTTGGGTTTTTAAGTCTTTTGTTATTCTTTCACTAAAATCGTATTTTAATTAAGCGCCTAGAAATTGGTATGAAATACAAACAAAACTATAATTAAAGTTTTATATTATTTTATTATTTATCATAACATTTAAAAAAATTTAAGTCATAAATAAATAATATTTTTATTTAACAAAGTTTTAAATATGGTATTATAACGGTTTATGTGATTTAGAACTGAACTAGATTTTAAATTTAAGTGAATGAAAACTGTACGAAAACTAGAACTGCAAAAGAACTGAACAAGAACTGAAGTAGAAATGAACTAGAACTGAACTAGCACCGAACTAGAACTGAACTAGAACTGAAGTAGAATTGAAGTAGGACTGAACTAGAACTGAAAAAGAACTGAAGTAGAACTGAACAAAAACTGAACTAGAACTGAAGTAGAATTGAAGTAGAACTGAAGTAGAATTGAAGAACTAAACTAGAACTGAAGTAGAACTGAACTAAAACTGAACTAGAACTTAACTAGAACTGAACTAGAACTGAACTAGAACTGAACTAGAACTGAACTAGAACTAACTAGAACTAAACTAGAACTGAAGTAGAACTGAACTAAAACTGAACTAAAACTGAACTAGAACTGAACTAAAACTGAAGTAGAACTGAACAAGAACTGAAGTAGAACCGAACTAGAACTGAACTAGAACTTAACTAGAACTGAAGTAGAATTGAAGTAAAATTGAAGTAGAACTGAACTAGAACTGAAGTAGAATCGAACTAGAACTGAAGTGAACTAAAACTGAACTAGAACTGAAGAAGAATTGAAATATAACTGAAGTAGAATTGAAGTAGAACTGAACTAGAACTTAACTAGAACTGAAGAAGAACTGCACTATTTTTTTGGTTTAAAAATTGAAAAATTTTACTGAAAATTAAAAAATAGCATTTTTTTTATTTCAGCATTGAATTTTTTAATAAAAAATTCTCAAAATTTCCTTAACGAAAATTTTTGAATAATTTAGAATTTATCTCATTAATAGAAGTTACATTTAAATAATGCATTTTAACTAAAGATAAGAATTTTACTAAATATCGAATATTTACTAAAAAATTTTATATTCCACTAAAAAATAAATATTTTTCTCAAAAAATGGCCTTCATCTTTAAAAAGTTTTTTTATCGATTTAAAAAAAATTTTATGAATAAAATTTTTCAATTAAAATATTATTTTAAGTAAGCATTGCAAAACTCTTGTTTTTACTAGATATTTATTTTAGAAGCTACATTGTCTTTAATAATAAATTTATTTAACTCTGATTAAAAGTGCAGAGTCCACCAAAAAATTGTCACTTTTATTTTTTTATTGAACAATTCAATAAAAACATTTCTAAGCTACAAAATATTAACAATTTTAAGCCCCCCAAACGCTGTTAATAAGTGTTTTTTAACTATTTTTTTCTGGAAAGCATAATAATCATAGTTTTTTTTTTTTTTTTTTGGGCAACACAGAAAATTTGTTTGGTCGTAACATCAATATGTAGTTTGACCTAAACCCTCATGGTCTTTTTGACACGCTCAAAAAGTATTCACTTTTTGAAACATCTGTGTGTGATACAAAATATGAGTTTATAAACAGAATGTTGTATAAAGTTTATTTAATGTTTGTTTTTGTTGCTGTTGTTGTTATTATGCTTGTTATTTTTACCGTTAACATTTATGATACGCAACAGCAGCATAAGCAGCAAAAAAAAAAAAAAACAACGAAATGTATTTAGCATAAAAATTTACGATAATGATATACCAAAAATTAGTAGCAATAGAAAAATTATAACGACAAAGACCAAATACAAACACAAACACCAACAAGCAATATTATTGACATCCGCATTCACACAAATACACATACACACTCCAACTACCATACTACGCCACACCGCGACGTCGAACCCGAATAGAAAATCTAGAGACTTTAGAGAAAACAATTCAAAAAATAAAACTCGCACTGACATGACAGTGAGTGAATTTCAAATCACATTAAGTGATGATATGTTTTTGTAACGTAAAAAGCAAACAGGTTTTGCCAAGTGGCATCAACTGACATGAATAATAAGGAAATAAAAACAAATACAAACAAATGAACAAAATATGGTTAACATCAGCAATACCGATGTTTTTAGAGACTTTTGAACTGATTTATACTCCAAAGTATAAAACCATGTTTGAGCATAAAAATGTACGAAAAAATATAGAAAAGGAAAATAGTCGCTGATTTTGGTATAAAAAGTTTAAAATGTTAATTAATTCCTGGTTTTTTAATAAGGAATTTGATTTATGAGGAATTGATTTAGGTTAGAAATTTTATAAAAATATTTTGAAATTGAAAGTGAATTACTCGTAATCTGACTGATTATGATAACAAATTCATTTTTTAGAACTCTTTTAAAAGGAAAACTTTTAAATGTTTTTTAAATTCTTTATTAATATATTAAATTTAAAATATTTTAAGATTGCTGTTGAAGCAATTAGTGGAAAGAGCCCAATTAGCAATATTCAATAAATAGAAGACTTCAAATCCTGAAAAGCACCAACATTTCCAACACTTTAGGCTGAATAATTTTTGTATGTGGCCACTCTTCCTCTAAAAATAGTATCTAGTCAGAGATTTGATCAATAATCGCAATAACAGCAGAGATATTAAGTACATACATGTCTCAAAACTCTCTAAGCAAAAACTTAAAATTTTTTTGAAAATTAAGCACCTTTTCGAATGAAAAGACAAACATTAATTCGCTTGGTATTTAAGAATTTTGTGATCTTAAACCCACATTTCGGAGAGGAACATTTGTATGCGGGCTATTTGAAATAATGGACTTATCATCACAAATTTCAAATGACATCGTCGTTAAGCTAAAGTAATGAAACATACCATTAAGATATATCCTGCCAGGCGGATGGACTGTAATCGTTAAATCGACTCAGAAAGTGATCCTGATCATGATCCTTGTACTATATATGTGAATACGTATTCCGTTTGTAATGTATTTGCATCAAATCAAAAACTGAGTCGATTTGGCATGATCGTCTGTGTGTCTGTTGGAAACATTATTACTCTGACAATTACAATTCAAATGTTTTCCATTTTCGTTTTCTTTAGTTTGCCATTAATATCGTTAATAAAATATATTAATATCTGTTCTGTAAATAACTTGATAATTATCAGTTCATGTTTGGTTATAACTCCCATGCGGAAATGTATTTGAAGTTTTTAAAATACTTATTTATGGATCGATTTTATTGCGATTTGACACAATTTAATAAAGAGCCTTTAACTGTTGGTGCACACTACATTATAGCTCTAATAAAATTCTTCTTTCTAAAATAGGTTAACTCTTTAACGGTTCTTAAATTTTAGGAAATATTTCCTAGTAAAAGCAAAATTTTTGGTAAAAATTAAGCTCTCGACTTAGTTTTTGTCAATGTGAATTTGATAATTGCACAGCAGACAAAAAAGGACTATAAAAATTTCTACAAGAATTTAATCCTTAATTTTTAAAAAAGACTTTACTTCTTTATAAATAAATGCTTAAAAGCAAAACAATTCCAATATTGCCAACAGTAAAATTTATATTAAAATATTTAAGAAATAATAAAATGAATATTGCATTTTAATGTAAAATACATTTTAATGAAATATTTTAACTCTACAAATAGTAATAACTATTCTAATTGCTGTTTTTATACACAAACACACACATACACCCAAGTATTCACACACTCAAATAAATAATATCAGGAAATACCAGATGTTTTAAAATGATAAACAATGGAATGCTTGAGGAATTACAAGTAAATAAATACCAAAATAATTTAACCTTAGAAAATATTATGATTGTATTGGAAAATTTCTCATTTTGTACCAAAGCAATTATTTTTCATTACATTGGTATGCATCCAGTGCAACAAATTGCAAAGACATACGAATATGTATGTGGTTCAACTCTGATACTAAAAAGGATTTGCAAATGAAATATAAAAAGGAAAATAATACAAGAGTGAAAAAACTTGAATCCTTTGCTGACCATGTGTCATACAAATGTTGTAGTTTCCAACCACTAGATAGTAAGAAATAGGAGGAAAAATAAGAAAATTATTGCCAAGTGTCATAGTAACATCCACTTGTACTCATACACTATTCATATTCACACTTATACTTCTGCATATACAAACATAAAATAAATTCTTATACTCAATTTTGTTCATAGGATAAATCAGCTCTTATGGACATCAACCACATTTAAACACATACACAAATACATTTGTACACTTGGTCACACACATACACACATTCTCACACTTATTTATTTACTTATCCTGTGTGCACTGACATTGACATGCTTATGCGCTGATTCAGCTTGATGTTTCAACGCGTTGCTTATTTTATTTGTATGTGGGAGTATGCGAGTGCAATGCATGTATGTGTGTTTATTTTTTTTTTTCTGCTCTTCATTTTCAATTTTCTCTTAAATAAAAAATGCTGCGTTTCTTATATCGCAAGCAATTCACTACAATGGAGTAATATTTTTGCAAGCCTTTGCAAATATATTACAGTCCACTTAATCTAGTAACAATTTTTTTGTTTTGTATCTATTTCTTTTTCCTGAAATATTTTGCTACATAGTGGGGATTTGGGTAGAAGGTTCGATAAGCAAATTAAAATAAAGAATTACAACTAGAACTGAACTAAAATTGAACTAGAACAGAAATAGAACTGAACTATAACTGAAGAAGAAATGAACTTGAACTGAATTAGAACTGAACTGGAACTGAACTGGAACAGAGCTGGAACTTAACTCGAATTTAACTAAAACTGAATTAGAACTAAACTAGAAATGAACTAAAACTTAATTAGAGCTGAACTAGAACTGAATTGGAACTGAAAAGGAACTGAACTGGAAGTAAACTAGAACTGAACTAAAACTGAATTAGAACTGAACTAGAACTGAACTATAACTGAACTAAAACTGAATTAGAACTGAACTAGAACTGAACTTGAACTGAACTAAAACTGAATTAGAACTGAACTAGAACTGAAGTTGAACTGAATTAGAGCTGAACCAGAACTGAATTAGAACTGAACTGGAACTGAACTAGAAAAGAACCAGAACTAAACTAGAAATGAACTGGAACTGAACTGGAACTGCATCGGAACTGAACTAGAACTGAACTTGATCTCTCCTTGAATAATTTTCAATCCTCCTACTCTGCAATTTATAAAATAGTAACAAATGCAACGGAAGTTTAGTTTACATTTTTGAACACAGCTTGTGTTCATTTCTATACATAAAACGAGAAGATAGATTCATGCATAGATAGATATGAATGTATAAAAGGCACTCGTATGTGATAGAATTTGTATGTTTGTATTATCTAGTTTTGTTTATAAGAGTGGAGGAGTGTATGGATTGCAATTGCATATGGAGTACATTAGTTACTATATGTATTGCAAACACGAACAACCATTGACATTTCAACATTTGTTGCATATAGTATTTTTTTTTTTTTTTTTTGCTATCTACATATTCTTTTTTTTCTGCTTTTGCTTTTGATATTATAAATGCAATATCATTCTGTCATGACCAATGCCAAAGCTATTAAAATATATATTTAAGTTCTTCTCAAAATAGATCTGTTTAATATAAAAACAATTTATAATAAGTGGTCATTGTGTTTTTGGAAAATTAATGAAATTTAAAGGGAATTAACTTTTTGGATAAAATCAAGAAATTTATATTTTAATCTAATTTTTATATAGAAATTAAATGTTGAATCAGTTTTTAAATAGTTTTTTTTTATTTCATATATCTAGACAAAAAATTAGATTTGTAGTTGGTACTTTTTTGCAATTTAAGCTAATATAACACAAGTATGTAACGTATTTATTTTGAATTTTTATTATAAAATTGTTTTAATATAGAATGTTTCAAATATGTTGCATTTGCAATTTTTATTTTTTGTTGCATTTTGTTTTTCTAAAATTTCGATGACTTGAATTCTTAATACGGAGCAAAGAACTTTTTATATAATAAAAATTGCAATAAAATATATCAATATTGAGGTGTGGAAACAATAAGGATTCATTTGAAATTTGAAATAAATTTGATATCGAAATTGCATTGTGACCATAAAATGTTTTTTAAACTTCTTTTATTTTACTTTATTGGCTCTAATATTTGTTGGGACTACAGTCGAGGGCATTTTAATCAATATGATTTAATTCATTATTAGCAACGTTGCCCTTGAGATTTTTCGAAAAGTCGCACAAAAATGGGATTTGGAATATAGAATCGCATCTAAAGGGCGATTTGAGGAACAAAAGTCCCCATAGGTTTAATTTGCCAGAAATTAACATTTTGTGAATAATTTATAAATCTGAATTTTCACTCTTTCCCGTTTAATATTTTTCTTAAATTTATCAAAATTACGATTTTCATTTTTATTTCGTAGAATTATATTTAAGGAATTTTTACGATCCTTTCGTTCATAATTTCAACTTTTTTCATCCATAAGTTATATAAAATTTATTGATCTGATCTGTTTGAACCAAGTTAATGAAATTTTGTGAAGTTTTATGCCGAAAATCCAAATAATAAAAAAATGGGTCAAAAAGGGAAAATATCAAAAAGTGCATAAAAAGTCACAAGCACTTGAAAAAGTTGCACTAACGGTAACATTGATTATTAGGACTATAATTAAGTTTATTGTCTAAAGTCTATTTCGTTGACCAAAAATTTTGTTGATTATTGTGCAGACTATAATTTGTAGATTAAATCAAAATGTAGTTCATAGTTAAGGGTGTATAAAATGAGCAATATTAATATATTAAATTATGACCAATATTGCCTAAGGCCTCTCAAATAGTATACCTAAGTTTAGTTTATCATTCAAATTTTAACCTAATTCCATACCTTGACCAAACTTTTGTATATTGCAAAATGTCCACTGTGCAGGACCGATTACACATAATTATAGCAGTAGAGCGTTGCAATATAGCTTTGGAAGCCTGGGCCAGATTGAGTCCTTCTCGGTAGAAGTCAAAGTGAGTGCTCGAACATTCAATTCCAATGTGTCGAAACATTTACCAACTTTTGTTTTTTTATCATTCAATTTCAAAAATTATAGTCTTAAATCCCTTTATGAGACTTAGATTTTGCAAGATCTTGGGACAGTTTTTTAATCTTATATATCCGCAAATATTGTCCTGATCTTGATAAAAAATTTATATTTAATAAATAAAATTAAAAATGATGTGTTTTTTGCGTCTTCACTTATTTTCATCTAAAATAAAGTTTGTTTATGAAAACGTTTGAACATATATATTTAATATTTATATATTCCTGAAGACTTAATTAAGCAGAGTGTTTTAGTTTAAATTCTGTATTGAGAAATCCTATAGGCCTTATTCCAGACCCTATCGAATTTTACCCATTTTTAATAAACATTTTAAATGTAACTTATATGTTCTAAAATCCTAAAGCCTAAATTTTTAAAACGGAATGTAGCTTCAGAAACTTCAAATTGTTTATAATTGTTTGGTATTGTCTTTTTCAAGATCTCCTATAAATAGAGAAAAAAATAATTTTTGGGATATTTTCTCACATTTTTTGGAATATAAGAAAATCCTTTAAATAAATCAATAAAATATCTAGATAATTTCGTACATTTTTAATTTAATATTTTATTGGTAACAAATTTCTAAATACATCCATAATTCATAAAAAGTCGTAAAAATTTAGTTTATTTTTAAATAAAAAAATTCAAAATTTCAAAATTTGTTTCCAGATTTATTATAAAAAGGGTTCTGCCCCACTGTGCGTAGTATAAACCAAAATGAAATTTTAGGATATTTTTAAACCCTTAGCCTAGTTCAGCCTTAAGATTAAAGTATAGTTCATTATCCAAATATACTCTTTTTCAGCGTTAAGACTAAATTCCATTTCCTGGTCCAGACCAAAGGCAAATTTGTGTTTAAAATCAAATTTTATTTAATCCTCTAAACCTAATTTACGTTATTGATAAAAATCAAAGTTTAGCCGGAATTAAGCGCGTTGGAAAGTCTAGTTCACTATCAGAATTAGAGCAAAATATAAAGCATCCTCCAAACTATATATTAGTTATCATGTCTAGTCCATCGAATAAGTCAAACCTAGACCTCATCAAAATTTCGAAAATCGTGGACTATGATGTGAGATCAAACATATCTTTCATTAGAACATGATGTTTCTAAATCCAAAAAACGTTTAAAAAAGCTCCAAACACTTGTTTCTTGGTATTCAAAGTTATGCATATTTAAAAACCTACAAGAAGTTCCCGGAAGGAACGCTGCTAAAAATTATGAGACTAACATTAGAGATCGGAATTTGAAATCACGTTTTCAAAAAAATATTATTTCTAAACAATGGATGACGAAACGTATATTCTGGCAGATTTTTGCAACTTCCTGTTTAAAAATTTAATGTAATTGATGCTCGAGGGAATGTTGAAGAAAAGTTTGGGAACAGAAGGTAGTCAAATTTTTCAAAAAAGTTCTTCTTTTTGCAGTTGCGGCAAAAGAAGCATATCATTTGTTACAACGGTCTCTAATAATTATCCATATTTACATCAAGAAATGTTAACAAAAAGGCCACTTCCATTCATGTGCCTTCATTTGGCTTGAGTAAAACAAGAATAATATTTGTGGCAAGAGAGGCAAATTGCCCGAAGTTAAGGCTAGTGGAAAGATAATGGGCTTCTTTAATGAGAGAAGAGTACAAAAAGTGGGATAGATTTTCAGCGGAGATGGAATACCCATTCGAGCAAAGTGACAGAAAATCCAATAAAAACGTTAATTGAAGAGTTTTCATAAAACCTCCAAGAGTTGAAACTATAAAAATATTTTGTTTTGTAAATTGTAATATTACATTCTATCAAATAAAAAATAAAAATGAATTGAGTGCTTTCATTTTTATTGACATACATAAATGTTAAGAATTTTTCAATCTCATTCCCTAATTTATATTACTTTTCGTTGTCTGGACCAAAGTCTATTTCATCATATATATCAGAGTTAAGTTTATCGTCTAGACTCTGAACCTAATTCAAATAAATCAACTAGATCAAAATTTGGTTCATCGTCCAAAACAAATTTAAAGACAAAATTTTGTGTCATTTTTTAGACCAAATATTAGGGTATCGAATGGGACTAAGTTTATCTAATTATCCACAATTTTATTTCATATTTTAAAAGTAAAGTTCGTCAAAAAAACTCATTTCTTTGGGAAATTTATTTTATAGAATGAAGTTTAGATCAACGTTGTAACATGTTTTTATCTAGACTAAAATCTAGTTAATCAACAGGACTTTAGTTTAGTTTAAGTCCTGTTAAATGATCGGACTATGTATAATATAGTTTACTGACTATTGAAGTTTTTAGTAATATTGAAAGTTTTTGTTTTATTAAAAGCCTTTTGTGATATCCTGTTTTATAATGTCAAAAAGGAAAAGAATCAAATTAATATATTTCCCCTGAAAAACAAGTAAAAATCTGAAAAATATAGAACAAAATATGTTTAAAATACGTAATTAAATATGCCTTCAACATGATTTTAGTTTTAAATTAAAATTAAATTCGGTGAAATCTTTCCTGCTAGAAATTTGGAGTCATAAAATGTTCATTCTTTTCTTCGTAATATTGTACAGATGGCACTTAAAGAAAATTTTATTTCAAGATTTTTTTTCTCTACATTTGAAGATACTTTTATTATTATTTTCTTCTTTAGCTCATTTTAGTGAAATTTCTCCTCTTTTTATTAAATATGGAAACAAAAATATATAAACTGCAATAAGAGTAGTTGTAATAGACAAAAAATGAAAAGGAAAGAAAACAAGTAAGAATACTTTATTCGGCTATGCCGAATCTTAAATACCCTCCACCACAAATTCATGTCAATTAAATACGTTATGTTTTGAACAACTGAAAATAAGTTATATTTTTTCTATAACTTCATTTCTGTTGGACCAATTTTTTTGGAACAGTAATTAGGTACATATAACTTAATATTTTGATGAAAATTTACAATCATTTGTCGATTTATAGGTGACATTTTTACGAAAGTTCTTTGCTTCCACTAAGAGGTTGCCTCAGTTATCGGTCTACGTCTTTTAATATACTGAACCGATTGTGCAGATTTTAAAAATAAACCTTTTCAAGAATATAGCAAATACTCAGGCCAAATGTCATTAAACTCTATCAATTATTGTGGATGTGAGTGTGCGAAAAACAGAAAGACTTACGGACAGACAGATGGACATGGATAAATCGACTCAGATTTTGATTTAATACAAAAGTATATATATAATTTATGGGATCTAAGGTAATTTCTTCTTAGCGTTACACACGGAATGACAAAATGAATACATCCTTTTCACCACTTGTGTCAGTGGAGGGTATAAAAATAGAAATAGAGAATATTCTTGGCAGTTAAATTACACATTAAGGAATAAAATGTTTTTATAAAATAAAGGAAAAAAATATACCAAACGAATGAAAAATATATATGTATATGTATGTGTATAAAACTATTGTATATGTTTATGTAAAGTAAAATAAGGAAAATATCTAACAACTATAACAAAAAGTTCCTTATTGTTACGCGCTTACATTTGCTGAATACAAAAGTGCAAAAAAGTGAAAAAAATAGTAGAAATAATAAAAAGCAAAAGAACATAGAATAGATCTTGTATTTTGGTTTATACAACGCGAATAAGCATACGAATGAGGGTTTAGTGTTTTTATACCAGAGATGTCAAACGTTTGATCATAAGATAGCAAAGGTGAGTGGTATACAAAAATCAATCCAAAGACTGTAGTTGTTGTAAATGTTCAAAACCGAATAAACTTGAAACGTTTAATTATTAAACAACGGTGTATTAGACGGGAATTCTCCAAATTTAATTCATAGAAATAGATAGATATAAATATAGATCCGTAATTTCTTGGATCATATCGAATAGTGAGGTTCTTGCCTTACAAAATATTAAATAGAAAAATTTACGAACGAAAATTATGGTATATGAGAAGATATGATATAAGAAGGTCAATAAGACAAATGAGTTATATTAATTTTAAATATTAAGTATACGGATGCGCAACTCAAAGGAACTCAAATTTTAAATAGCGTTGAGATGGACAAATAATAAGACAAATATTTTTATTAAAATACTTTATTCAATTTCAATATTATATATGGATTCATTCTACTGATCCCGTATATATCATGAGAGTCTATTGATAAATTGGAATATCTAGGTTGTAAAAACTACCTCCTTATTAACCAAGTAGATCGTTTAGTATATAGTCTTCCTTTTGCATCCTTATTTTTGGTATTCACAGTTACAACAGTAGTCTTTAAAGGTGCTTTTGCCTAACACTCAGTGACTTACGATTGCAGTTATCAATCTCGATATAGAAAGATTCCATAGATTCTGTGTTTTTTGTTTTGACTCTGACTTCTGTGCGATTACTCCAATTCCACACACTCCAGCAAGGAATTAGAATTTCAAGACCACTGCAGATTCGTAAGAAGAAAACTATTAATAACCTCGATTAGTTGCTACTATAAGGAGAGTCTCAAATTACTGTCGTAATAGTGTTAACTTTCATCAGTATTGTTGCACGGACTTGTTATAGGTCTTGCACCAATTGACTCAAACCCATCCAAAAGTATCAGTTAAAGTTCCAATCTATTTATAAAATAAAAACAACGTGCAAATAGTGGTTGAGAGCAGCGTTACCGTTGATATTTTCAAAAGTCGCACAAAGAGAGATGTTTTGAAAAAAGTCGCACCATATTTTCAGTACAATGGTCGCCATAAATTTGACTTACCAAAAAATATAGAGTTTTGAATAGTTTTTAATTTGTATTTGCACTGATATGGATTTCGTTACAAATGTGCTCGAATAAATTTTAAATTAAATTCTGCTTCAGTTTTCTTTATATATTTCGAAAATGAACGGCAGATGTATTTCGATGATTTTATTGCTCTAAATGTTCATATTTTTACCCAATATATATAGATAATATTTATTGATATTAACATTCTTTAGTATGCGCTTAAATACCTGTCAAGTTTCTAACAGAGTGATCTTAACGTTATAAACATTTTATTATTAATTTTCTCCAAAAAGAAACTAAATTTCAAGAATTCGTTCAATGCATTTTCACCATTTTAATAATATTTAAATACAAGTCCATAATATGAATATCTTTACAGTTTGTGTTCCTCTCTTTTTATTATTGCACACCTCTGAATTTCTAAGTGAAAGTTGGAGACAAGTATTCTATTGTTATGTTTGCAAATGCATTCAAGAAATAAAATTATTATATACAGATCCTAATGTACAAACAGATGTGAAAATGTTTTTCGTGCACTGTTAAAAAATTTACTTTAATAATTTAGTAAGATTTTTACAAACTTTTATATTAGCTACACTTAAAAAAAACATAGATATATCGTAAGGAATTTATAAGAATGCGAATTCGTTCGTCATCATCTATCAATGGAACCGTTTTCTTTAACTGATAAGAAATTTTCAAAAAAAATGTCTCACTGCTTTCTTTAACCGATTTTTTTCGAATTAAACTTTTGAACTATTAAATATATCTTTAAGATATGATCCAATAGTTCCCTCGTATTTCCAAGATTGAATTGATTTAAAACAGGTCACAACTCCTATTTTCAGCCTGTTTGAGAAAGTGTATTCAAATACTGATCCTAATATTACCAAGCAGAATTGCAACAGAGTCGGTGTTAAATATATTGGATGCCGAACCCTCCCTGCTTGGCCTATCGATCCGTTCATTAACGAAGTGGTCCCGATTGAAAGTAGTGTAATGTTAGATGTACGAGATAGCCCTAGATAAATTAACCGTTACTTCCACAAATATTCCCATCAATCTCGCATGCCACGCAGATGGTAAATATTTCAGCTTTAAATGTGTAACATCTGAAAATATACCTGACCAAACACCACAAGTAATTTATGAAGCATGAATGTAGATCATACTTGAGGCAGTGAACATTTAAATTTCATATATGGTGTAGCATTATCCAAGGGCATAATTAAGATGTGCCTAAATCTTCGCGTGTCCATATGTTTTAGATTTTTAGCAATTTACTGCTTTGAGCCTCAATGCGCTGCTTGAAGATGCCACCATTATATACAGATCAATTAAAATAATATTTAATCTAATTTTAAACATTTGTGACATGAGTAATAGGATACTGATTCCATGATTATTTCGGATCTAGGATAACACTTTTTATAACTGAAGTTGGAACGTGAACATTTTTTTCCAAAAAGGTGATATGAAGAAAGAAATGTTCAGAGGCCCTGCCAAAAATTTGTTAGATTTTATAGTAACATTTTTGTAAAGGCTTCAAATAAGAAAGCTGGAATCATCTTTAAATTATCATTAGCATATACCAAAAAATATTTATAGTCGACAGGGTGATCATTTAAGTGAAAAAAGTCAAATTTTACATTATGTTTCATATGGATTAGGTTTTTGGAAATACCCAGAAAGAGAAGTTGGGAATGTTTTCATTTTTCTTGATTGCTGGATAAATTTATATAGATCATATTTAAATTTTAATTATCAAAAAGCAACAGAAATTCGAAAGGTCAACAAATTTTTTATCAAGTGATATTTCGCAATTTTTTTTTCAAAATATAAATACATATTTATATGTACCAAATACTTGAAAAAAAGTTTATATCATGGCTGAAGCCCCAATCTAAACTAATTCAAGTTTAATACAGATTTTTTCCATACATTTCGACTTTCATATTACGCATCTATTTCATTTCTCTGTATCAGTGTATTTCTTTAGGTGCATTTTTTCTAAACATTATGCATACTTTTTCACTATGAATAGAAAGATAACTTCATATATGTTTTTTTTTCTTATTCTTCTTCTTACTTTAATACAAAATCCAGTAGAATGACGTAATATTATCACAATCTTTATTCTATTTAAATGTGTATAAGTATGTAAAGAAATATATTCAGTGGCTTTTTAAAACTATTTTACTTTCATTCAAATGTTGGCATTAAAAACTAGAAAAAAATGGAAGGGCAATAACAAATAAAACATATACACATACATACATCTCGAAAGATATTGTGGCCCATATATACACTATTCTGTAGATTTTACTATAAATATACATTAAAATATATTCACACATATGCACTCATACAAACATACCTTAATACATACTAACAAACTAAAGTAATGTTGTATTCGTATTAAAATTTTTATATTATCGTTACTCTTCTATTTTTTTCCTCTCTCTTCATTTCTATGTATTTCAATTTACCGCTATGTTAAGTATGTGTAGTGGCATTAGAAGTGATGGCATAATCTTAAAAATTGAAATATTTAAAAGTAGGAAAAAGCTCTTGTATTCATAGGGAAAAAAATATATGCAACAAAAGGGCTAAGTTAAGTAAGAATGATGATGTGATATGTAAAATTCTGTATTAAGAATGACAATTCCTCCTTAGGGGCATTCGGGGAAAATTGCAAATGAAATATTTATAAGTTTATAAAATTTATATTTAATAAATAAATTTTAAAGAATATATTTTCTTTTGATATTTAATAGTTTTGTAAATTCAATTTATATTGTGAAGGTTTTATAAAATTAAATTATTTAATATTATAATGAATATTCTTAAATTATCGGGAATATATACTTTTCAAAATGAGTGCAATTAATAATTTAAATGCTTCAAAATCACACTAAAAATTGCATTGAATCTGTATATCAGATCTGAGTGGAAAGGACAAGTAAAATATGGTACAGGGAATGAGATTGAAAAATTCGGAAAAAATAAATGCAACCGAAATCATTAAACTTACAGTTTTTACTTTTATATTTGGTAAAATTATTATAACAATTTACAAAAATAATATTTTTATAGTTTAAAAATTTTGTAGTAATTTATGTCATTTTGCCCGAACAGAAAGTCCATCTCTGCTTGTAATCTACCACACTTTAAGATATATCTATTGTGCTCTTCAATTTATTTTTAATCCAGAGTCCAATATCTCTCCACTATACTTATTTATAGATTTTAAAAATAATGACTGACATGCTTATCACATACACTTCGGTTAAAAATTTTAATGAAAAATATGTGTCAAGAATTTTTGTAAACGTTAACAAATTCGGCAGTGAGATAACAAACAGACATATCGACTCAAATTTTCTTCTGAATCAATTATCTATATGGTTTATATTCGGGAAGTCAAAGATTTAAATTGGAAACAAACATATAACAAATTTCTTTGTCTAAAAAGTACAGCTGTCAAACTATAGATGTTTGAAAAATATATTTCTTTGCCTCAAAAAATAAAGTTTTATATATCATAATGAAGACCGTGCAGGTTGCAATTTCAAAGACATTTTAGAAATATTAAGATGTTTTAATTAATTTTTTATTAGTTAAAATACATAGGAGACTTTTCAGAAATTTTGTTATTATGACTTTCATATGGTAATAATAATATACTATATATTTCTCTCTTTAAAAAAATGCAACTTTTAAAATTTCTTTCCAAAATTCGTCAAAATTTTAAGTTTTAATTAAACTAATCGTGTTTATATTTGTAGTACATTGAGTATACTTAATAAAATGTATATACTTATAAAACATACGACTAGGTATTCCTTGTTTATGATTTAAGTAAAAGACTACGCTTAATATGCAAAAATTCTGTATTTTGTGAAATTTGTGTAGAAAACTTAGAAAAATCTGTCAAATCTCAAATTGCACAGAAAACTGGCAGCTGTTCCCTTTTAATTCTTAATCTGCAACTTTGTTTATTTAAATAAAATTTAAAAATAAAAATACTTGTTTTTGATTTTTTGAAGGTAAAAATTTGCTTACTTTTCATTCAATGTAAAATATCATATGTGTAAAATATAAAATTTTTATGTTTTATTCAACTTTTGATTTTTTTGTTTATATTGTATCGCTAAAAGAAAACGATTTTGGTAACGTTTAAACCAAATTTTACAAATATATATAATTATAATTTTTGAGCACTCTGGAGGAATCTATTATAACTTTATGCACAACCAAATTTTCATTCATTCATTCATTCATTCTGAATACTTTAGAATATTTGTCCATGAATTCGTGCACTGTGGGATGGTTTCATTATTTTTTCTTTTACAAAATTATTATGATCAAATTGTAAAAATTTTAATATGATATTTAGTTATATATTTAATAACTTAAATGCTTTCTATTCGTGATATCGATTCCTTGATAATATTTTCATTAAATTGCTTGACCGAGTAGTTTTATATTAATATGAAAATTTTTCTTATAGCAGAGGCTTAGCTTCACCTGATCGTACAAAGAACGACCTGTTCAAAATTTTTGAAAATTCATATAGATATTTGAAATATTTTCTCTTTTATTTTCCTAATAAAAAACGAGTAAAACAGGGTTAAATTGAACAAGATCCTCGATTAAATACCCTACTTCGGGCTGGGGATGTTGAAAGAGAAATTAAGAAAATTATGAATCGGACTTGAATAAAATTAATTTGTGTAAAACATCTTATAATATAGTCTTCTAATATGAATATTTTTTGATGATATATTATAATATAACTCGCATAAAAATAATAATAATATTTTTGGGAGATTTAATAGAAAATTAGGAATTTTTACAATATGTTGAACCTATGTTGCACAGGATGTCCAAATTATCTATTATTTGGAAATCATTCTGTAACTTTTGTACCGTTTAATATATAATGCAATTTTACACAATTAGTGCTGAGGTGTTTTCGTATTGACCTGGAGTCCCTATATGGTCATTTTTCTTTTTTTTTTTTTTTTTTTGAGAAAAATCCATTTATGAATTTAAGAAAATAAATTTTTTATGATGATATGATAACGATCCTTGTAAAAATAAAAATACGCTTACGCATTGAGGTTATCTCTTATAATTTCGAATATATTCAGTTATCTGATGTTGGAGCTTAAAAAAATATATTTTTTTATTTTTGTACAAAAAAGTGGCAACATTTATTCACTTATAAAACCGTTTTTGCTATTATATGCTTTATAATTTTTAATTATTCTTATCGTGAACGCGTGTAACCTAAATCCGCAAGACTTTTTGGAAGAGACAAGTCGTAGCCTATTTTGAAAAAAAAAAATTTTATTTGTTTTGTTAAGTTCTCAGATCGCGAAACTGGAATCATCTACAGGTGTAAAGTCAACACACAAAAAGTATTCTAAGTGAAAAGTAAAAAAGTCACATTTTTAAACATGTTTTATTTTGGGAGTTTCCCTACAGAATAGTGTTAATCATTTTAATTATTTAAATCATTGATCTGTTTATATACAACATATTGAAATTTCATATGGTTATCGTTATTAGTTTTTTTATGAGAAGTTAAATAATTTATTTTTTGGTACGGAAAATTTATAAACGACCCTCATATAATTTGCTTTCTAATTTATGCTTATGTGTTTAGTAGATTATTATGTTACTAACATTAATGTATGCGCTTTAAAGGGATTTTTTCTGGAGGGTTATATGGGAATAAGAAAAAATTATGTACCAACCATCTCTCAATTTCGCACAGCATATTTAGCTTCTATATATCTTAGTTTGACTAAATGAGTTTACAAATCTGACACTTTTGTGCGATTTATGAGTTTTAAAAACTATTTATTTTTTTCTCCCATTTAGCTCATTTTTTGCCATATCTTTACTAATGTTGGAAGGGAAAACTTTATTTCTATATGGAGTTTTTTCTTAATAATCCAGATAAATACATATAGTTTTATATGTATTGGTATTTACCTACATTTCATTCTTATATTTTTATTCTAAACCATCTCAGGATATTCTAATTGAGTCTTTATAAAGGCTTTTGTTGTATGGAACCTATGAGAAATAATGGACAAATCATCTTATAATTTGGCATATCGTTTAAAATAGTTTTATATTTAGGAATTTTATGTACTAAAACCCCAATCTGGGAGACATTTTTTTGGGACCTATGTAAAATAATGGATCAATTTTAACCAATTTCATCAGGTCCCACCATTGGACTTATGGTGGTGTAAGCTATACAAATCGATTTGGCCACACTGTGTGTTGTTACACATAATGTACATTTTCGGATTCACCTATAAATAGATGCATTTGAATAGATACTACTCTGGACGATTAAATTTAAACAATTTCCTATTTGAAAGTGAGCGCTTTTCTTCTAAATATTGTTCTCAATTTTATGTACTCTTCTTTTTAGTTTAATTTTAAATTATTTTCTCTAAAATTTAATTTATCGACTTAATATAAAAATTTCAAACCAAATAATAAACTAACACTTTAATTCAAAACTTTCCTATAATAAATATATTCTCCATAGACATTAGACCACATAAAATTAAATCATATTTAATGAAAAACTTTCTTGCATCCACTTGAATACAACGAATAAAAACCAAACAACATAAATGAAACAAAAGACTTTATAAAGACTCAAGTAGAATATCCTGAGATGGTTTAGAATAAAAATATAAGAATGAAATGTAGGTAAATACAAATACATATAAAACTATATGTATTTATATGGATTATAAAGAAAAAACTCCATATAGAAATAAAGTTTTTCCTTCCAACATTAGTTAAGATATGGCAAAAAATGGAAAGAAATGAGCTAAATGGGAGAAAAAAGTAAATAGTTTTTATTTAGCATTTGATGGTAGTGGTGCTGTTGTTGCAACTTGCAAGTGTTATGCCAACTATTGCAATGAAGGATCTTTTTATGTATAAATTTAGAACAACAAAAATAGCAAAATAGCAAAAAACCCCACGTGGCAGTGAAGAAGATAATTAGGGAACATTTTGGTAATTTGAAATAAGGAAAAGGTTTAAATTTAAGCTGAAATGGAAGAGCATAGGAGAGGCTACAGAAAAAATCCAAAGATTTTACTACTCATTTTGACTATTTTAAACTGAATTTCTAATTTGTTGTAACAGCAGTTATACTCTTGGATATTGAGAAAAATACTTTAATATTGGATAAGACTAAATTTGAAAGAACTATTGTCTTTATGATATTCAACGGCTTGTGTGGAATAGGCTATAGCTTAAAGGAACTGGCTTCAAACAAAAGACCTGGTGTATATACTCGTAGTTTTGAATGGGACTAGGTTGTAGGACTCAATAAGTTCCTTTCAAAGCTATAGAATATTTTCCTGTTATAACTGTTATGAAGGAAAATTCTTTGAACTAAAAAAGAGTATAACCAATCGTCCATAATGATATTCATAAGGTGTCAGCTTTACTTAACCGGTACGTGGAGACATTGGAGTCCAATAATTTTGAGATAGTCGAACTAAAATGGGATGTTAACATGTGAAGGCAAGGCATCATCTAAAAGTTAGTCTGATGTGATCAATCAATGACGGTATGAGAGTGCTGATATTGTCAGGAGATCTTGCTTCTATTGTATTCTAGGTTTTTGAAAAAAAAACAAACAACTTACGCACTGGCAGTGTTACCGTTGGTGCGACTTTAGTAGCCACTTGTTTAACTGCGTGTGCCTCTTTGTGTACTTTTATAATTTCCCCCTTTTTTTTGGCATAGAACTTCATGAAACGAAGGAGTTATCTATAAATTTTAAATAATTTGTAAATGAAAGGAATGAATGAATTTTTATGAATAGAATCATAAAAATCCATTAACTGCACTTTTACAAAATTTATAATGAAAATCGAAATAGTGTTAAATTAAAGAAAAAACTAATTATTGGCTATTTTTCAAGCATATTTCTATAATAAATGGGAAACAGAGCAAATTTAAAACATTTCAGAAAGTCTAAATTTTTGGCAAATTTAACTTTTGTTCCACAAATTTTAGTTGCGACTTTATTTACCAAAATCCCCTTTTTGTGCGACTTTTCGAAAAATCTCAAATACAGACCAATATTTATTAATCTAGTAGACTAAAGTCAACCAAGATCTTTCGAACTGTAATGTATCATTTCGTTACCTATAGAATTTTTGGATAGAAATTAAATTTGTTTATAAAGATGTCTCAATCAACCATATAAAAGACAAATTTTTTTATTTTATTCATTTTAGCGTAATAGTTACGTAATTTCCGAATTTGTTTCCGTTTTCTTAACTGTTAAAAAACTCTTGGTAAAATTTATTCTTTATTATTACATACAAGGTTTTTGTTGAGAATTTGTTGTCGATTTCGGAAAGTAAATTTGACGATTTTTCCCAAATTTATCTGGCAACTGTAATTGTGAGGAAAGTGTTTATTAGAAAGTTTGTGAATGGAAGACTATATGCTATAAGCTATATCTCATAAAAATGAGACTATATCTCATAAAAAACATTTTGTTGGTTGTGAAGGCTTATTTGAATTATATAAAAATGCATTTTTTTCTTGGATCTAAAGTATTTGTTTTTAGGGTCTTTTAGGACATCGTGATTTTTTTTTATCGCCACTGTAATTCTATAAAATACAAACAAACAATAATACCACTTAAAAAAAAAAAAGTAAACACAAAATAATAAAAAAGTAAAATCCAAATGTGGATGTGGATGGGTAATACGTGGCAACGTTAAAGGAAATAAATAATTTAAAATTCAACGGCGTTATACTTTTTATTTGCTTTCTTTATCTTAATACGATTTTTTTCATATTCTTCTTCTTTTTTTGTAGATTTTTAGAAGAAGCGAATATTTATTTTTATTTACAATACTTCATCCGTGTATTTTTTTTACAACTTCTATTTTACGTAAATAAAAATGCTAAAAACCTCTCACTGGTGTCCTTCCGCCTGTCTTTACATAAAGTATATTTTGAAATAGACCATGACTCCTTAGTTTGAATATAATTTGATAGCTATTTAATTTTATTTTTTTATTTAAAATTCCATACAGTTTTGTTTATCTGATCAACTTAAGCCTGCAGTAAGAAAAAAATTTATTTAGCAATTTTTCAGTGCAAATAATTCGAATCCCTAAAAATACATTTTCGTGTAAAAAATATGATTTTATTATGCATTTTTAGCAAAATCAAAGTAATTTCATATTAATAAATTTTCTATTTAATAAAAACCATAAAATCATCAATAAAAAATTAAGGTATAACAAGTAAGAATGTTATATTCAGCTGTGCCGAATTTTAAAAACCCTCCACCACTTACATTATGTAAGCATTTGTGTGACTTTAAGAAGGCTTCACATAAAAACTATGGTGGAATATGATTTTAGGATATGTTTCTAAGAAATCGGTTCAAATTGAAGGACCTTTAAAGCCTTAAACTCTATTCCGAGAAAGTTATAATCAAATAAGATCCGCTAATTTTCAAATTGAATAAGTATATTTATTAAAAAGCTTTTTTTCAAGCTGAAAACCGTTTTCCAGGAAGGGACATTAAATGAAAGTTATAGCAACACATACACCAGTTAAATCTAGTTTCTTAAGGTTTATTGTAGTATAAAAATAAATATATGTTAGAAATTTCAGGAAATTATCTTTAAATTTTTTTATTTTCTTTTTTTTTATTGTTCTTCTTCGAAATTATGAGGTTGTCTTTGCTATCGGTCTATAACATTCCTATTAATGTCTCTATATAGCTGGTTTTCAATAGAAAATAGTTTACTTAAACTACAAACATTGTGAACTTATTTAATTGAATTCGTGTGTGAGAATTTTTCCAAGAGACAGAATAAAAGACGAATATAGCTCAATCGACTCAATTTACGATTTGATGCAGAAATATATATACAGCTAGTTCGATCTTAGATAATTCCTTTTCAGCGTTACACACAGAATGACAAAGTTAGTATGCCCTCATCACCACTTGTGTTGGTGGAGGGTACAAAAACAAATATAAAAATTTCATTCAATATTTTTTGTAGTTTTTTTTATTTTTTTATATTCGAATGATTTTTCTGCAAAAAACACACACATTCACACTCGCAGGAATTGAATTTAATTAAAACAAAAGGGAAAATATAAGTGATGTTTTTCAAAAATTTGTAATTAAGTTTTATTGTTGTATTTTAGTCAAATCTGTACTTAACCATGGAAACTAACTAACGAACAACTGGGCAATAACCATTATGACAACGATGCGAAAAACTAATTACAAACGGGGGTTTTTATTAAAAACCATTTGTGTAATTATGAATATTTTGAAATAAAAATCCTAGAGGAAAATAAAAATAAAATAAATATTAGTTGTTATTAATATACTGTTTGTATTGGTATGTTTTTGTCTGTGAATATGTACGTATATGAAAGGGAGCTAAACTCATAGGAAATAATATTCATAAATAAACAATCGATATTAGAATAAAATTGCATATTTATCATAGCAAAACATATAATAGAAGTTTTAGGAATTTTGACTATATTTGTTTGGTCATATGATATTTATGAGTTAATGGTAAATAGTCTCTAAAATCTATTGTATAAAGAAATAATTAGAAAGAAAATTACTAAACACATAATTAACTTAAACATAAATAGAAACTGAACATTCAATTCACATACATACACACACAATTTAAATTTTATCCTAAAATAAAGAGGTCCCTATTTTACTGCAAAATTCTCAGAAAATCGTTTGGCAAATTTGATGTTTCTTTAAAGTCAGCCTCAATTGTGTACTCTTCACCATATTTATATGAGTATAATACCGCAATAAATACTAAAGAAGTAATCATTTAAGACTATAATCACACACAATCTTGGAAAAAAATGTGGATCGTTTGTATGTATGTCAGCTCACCTGTCTGATGTTGGCTCCTCACTTGATAGTCCTAAATCAATAAAATTTATCATTTATATTATCGTACGCATAGTGCTGTTTTAAATCTGTAAAAAATTTCGTTATTAACAAGTAAGAAGTTACAGTCGGTCAAGCCCGACCATTTAAAATCCTACACCACATTGTTGGTTATAATTATTAACTAACATAAATAATGAATCACCCTCGTATAATGGTTTTTCAAAATTATGATTAAGAGTGCAGTATATTATAATGGTACTAATATTCATGTGGGAAGATGAAAGTTAGAATAAATTATGGACTGATCCTTGTAAAATTTTACCCATATATTTTTTATTTTATTTGACTTCATTTGACGACATATTATTACAATACCAATGTAAATTTGAGATTTAAGCCCTTCAAAGTGATTTTTAGAAGTGGTGTTATGTGGAAAATAATGAATGGATCCTTGTGTAATTTACTACATCGATTAAGTATATCATAAGACTAATTTAAGTCAAATTTCATTAAAATCGCTTTATATTGAAAACTTTTGTGATCTTAAATCCCGATTCAAGGAGGAGCATTATGGACCCATCATCACCAACTTCAATAATTATCGTCCTTTGGCCAAATTTTATTAAGATATCTTTAAAAATACGACCAGAATTTTGTTCTTAAAGTTTCTTAAAGACAGTTAGCCAACCGATCAAGCGACCGAAGGACATGGATAAATTGATTGAAAAAGTGATTCTGAGTTGAACGGTGTACTTTAAAGTGGTGATAGCACAAATTTTTCTGCCCTTTATAATTTTTTCCAAATGTGTAATACCACAACCACCTACAGTAGTGTAAGGTATAAAATTCAATTTACCATTTGAAAACTCTTCTTAAAATACACTTGGTAGCTATAAATACTTAATAGCAAGTTTTTTCTGCATTTCTATACACCTAAATGTTATGAAATTTCTATACACCTAAATGTTATGAAATAGTGTTCAGATGAAGTTTGATTTGCGTATCACAATCTTTCACTCACTTTCTTATTGAATGGTTTTCAGGATAAAACGCAGGATGGATGGAGTTTGGGAAGAGTGAATTTTATAAGTGCAAATCTATCTCTCCAGGAACTTGGAAGAAGAGGAACAGTATAGTAACGTCATACAAAATTTATATTATGCCTTCAAGAATCACCTAAAATGACATAATTTGTCATAAATTAAAAAAAATGTGTATGAGTAATAAATATGAATTATTCAACACATTTTTTATTTTTAATATTCAATTATATGAATAAATATTTAAAAAAAATGGAAAAATATATATATTTATATCGATACATTACATGAATTTTATATATTGAACCAAATAATAAATAAAAAACTGAATTTTTAGTGAAAAACTGAATTTTAAATGAAAAATTTATATTTTGGTGAAATATTTCATTTTTCATGAAAAATTACATTTTTGGTGAAAAATTAATTTTTGGTGAAAAATTGCATTTTTTTGTAAAAAATTAAATTTTTGGTGATAAATAAAATTTTTGATGAAAAATTGATTTCTTGGTATAAAATTGATTTTCGGTGAAAAATTTAATTTTTGGTAAAAAGTTTAATTTTTTTATTTTTTGCGAAAAATTTTATTTTTAATTTTTGGTGAAAAATTTAATTATTGATGAAAAATTCCATTTTTGTGAAAAATTTTTTTTTGGTGAAAAATTTATTTCTTGTTAAAAAATTGATTTTTTGTTGAAAAATCATTTTTTATTTTATTTATTATTATTATTTTTGAAAAATTAATTTTTTTGTTAAAAATTTAATTTTTTTGTGAAAAATTCATTTTTTTGTAAAAAATTTAATTTTGGGCAAAAAATAGAATTTTTTAATAAAAGAAGTAATTAAGCTGGTTTGGTTTGTGACTTTTATTAGTTAAAATCCCTATTCCGGAATCTACTTCCCTTTTATTGAAAATTAAAAAAAATTGAAAAGTTAAAATTTAGAGAAAAGTGCAATAATAAATAATAATTCGTAGAAGATATCTTTTTTCATTCCGACTGCTCAAGAAAAAATTGTTTCATATTATTTTCCATTTCCACTTAAGGTGGCCGGAAATTAAAATACTCTTCAAAAAGGAAATTTTATTAAATCTTGTCATTATTTTCTCTAATAATGAAAAACATAAAACTAAATTTATTATAACTCTGTGTGGAGTTTTTCTAAAAAGTGTTACATTTGTGTCATACTTGGCGCCCAATATGTCTATCATCTAAATATTAATAATTATTTGTGAAAACTTTTATTATTCTACTTCTTCCACTTTTTTTACTTTATCATAAATCATGAATTTCTCAGGAATATTTTCCTTTAGACAAAATTAAAAGTTTTGAAATTTTGAATATTCATGTGTGTTGGCAGTTGCCAAAGAATCTTAAGCCAAAAGTCATTATCATGTTACTAACAACACAAATACATTTATATATGAATACATGCACACATTTACACGCATCTTGTGGCAACATACATACACACAAACGCATTAGATGAATGACATATTCTGACCTAAGACACTACATATACAAGTGTGATGTTGAGAAATAAAGTAAAAATTACAAAAACAACAGCAACAACAACAACAATCAACGAACCACGAAAAAAACGGAATAAATGGAAAAAAGTAAAACAAAAAGAATAAAGAAAACAAAGGAATTTCCTTTATAATTTCAACATAAAAATAACAAGAACAACGTCATAATCATCATAATCAACTTTATAAGCATCATTATTAATGTAATTATTTGTAAGAGCTTAAAATATATAAAAGACGTGTAGATATGCCAAAGTGTTAACAAAAATATGCATAAAATATGTGATGATGAGGTTTTTTGTTTATTTTTGCTTTTTTCATATCCTTCTTTTACTTCTTTTAACTGTCATCCTCTTTATGCCTTGTTATTCCTTTTTGGTGTAAGCTTAATGAGAAAAATCAACAGAGAGAATGAAAGGTGTATGAGAGCAAGAGAATGAAAAAATAAACCATAAGGAATAGTTTGGGACAATTAAGCAGGAAGTAGGTTATACGAGAGAGACTTATTTGGACAAACTAATTTTCTTATATACAGGAATTTTGTCCCAAAGAACTTAAAAATGGTCATGTGTTGCTATTAAACTGAGAGACGTAGAGAGAATAAGCAAAATGTATAAAAACTATGTTATTGGAAAGCTTTACTGGAAGCAAGAAGAACACTCTCTTTAGCAAACAATTTAAGAGAGTTTGTCTGAAGGTTTTTTAAGAGCAATGAAATACATTACATTGATTAAAAGCAATAATATAAATTTTTGTTATTTAATTTAACCCCAAACTGCGCATGCTAGAATACACCCAAAATAATAAACTCTTTTATTTTAGTTCCAAGAGCGTCAACAATCTAGAGAGAATACGATAAAGGGAGTAATTGCTAAAAATGTCATTATACTCTTATTATTATTACTGATGACATCAAAGAACTTAAATGTTCCTGTTATTTCACAGCTCTTGTGTTTGTCATTATAAGCACAAGGTTTACATCCTGTTTATATACGTCATTTCCTTGGATTCAAGTGGTTCTATGGAATTTTCGGATTTCAAATTTGTTAAAGCAAAAATATAGAAATAAATTTTAATTAAAAAATTAAGTTATTCGTTTATAACTTTTTTCTTATTTGATTTTTTTATTTTAATTATAAATTAAAATATTATTTCCTGTAGCTTCTGTTTACATTTTGTTTTTGTCTGAAACTTACTTTTAATGAGTTAAATTATTTTTGTAACTGGGTTCAGAGCTTTTTCTCTTTTTATTTCTGGGAGAGAACCATTACTTAATATTTCTCTCAATATTATTTAGTTTCTTTTTTTAATGTTGCCACTGTTTGGGGAAAGTAATAGTTTAGGAGCAATTTCGCCTTTTTTTTTAAAAATTATGATTTTAACGAGAAACTTTAAAAATGCAATTTTTGTTTTAAATTATTTTTTTTTTTAAATGTTCGGGAAAAGCAAATTTTGTATTGGAAAAGTGGAATTTTAAATAAAAATGCACTTTTTAGAAAAAAAAATTAAGTTACATATTTTGCATAAATTGTTGCAATTAGACTATTATTTTTAGTTAAAAATGTTACTATTTTTTAGTAATTTTAGTTAAATTGAGATTTTTTGGAAATAATTAGTAGAGTGATATTACGCTGCCAGTTGGAGGACGTATTATTTATTGTTTATGTTGTTTATTGTGTAGAGAGGAAAAGAACATTTGTAGGACTTATGTCCGACTAAATTCAAGATCCTACCAACTCTTGTTTTTATTTGCCAGTTTTTCCGCAGAATCAGAAAATGGCTATCTAGTCCAATAGTCAGTAGATTTTTGGTCTATTTAGGATTTGCTGGTTTAGTTTTATGGTAAGTAAAACATCAGTCTCTAGCTCATCTTCTGAACCTAACTCATCCTTAAACTAATAGATATGACAAGTATGGAAGATAGTATATAAGATCATCCTTCCTAGTAACTTTATAGTAATACTAATCTCTGTAAGACTAATTCCTTGATCTTCGAGAAGTTGTATTCCGAGAGAGTTTTTTAGCCCTATATCATCCATTGCGCCAAATGCAGAGTAATTGTAAAACACGTCATCTGTAATCTTACTATCAGGTTATATCCATTATCAGTTTTGAGGTTTTCAGTACTTTCAAAATTTCAAATGATTTCCTACATAAGGGTGGCAACGTTCTGATGTTTACAACTAAAATTTCAGAGAATATTTTTTTTACTAAGTTGAGTATTATGCTTAAGTTGAGAGTGTATGGGTGAGTATTTCATTGTTAAATTCTTTCCATTGCTTTGTGTTTTATTCTTGCATTTTTTCTATACCGTATTTTTCTTCTTCTTCTGTGCTTCACATATTTTTTGTTCATTATTTTTTTGGTACTTGTTATTTAGCCGACTTTTCCGGCCTGTGTGTCCTAGTCTTTTATATGTGTTCGGCATAACGCTGGAGCTCACCATTACATCAGTCGTATTGCTAATGTCGTTGTCGTGCGTTCATGTCCTATTAACGGGTAATACACGTAGGGCATACGTAACAAAAAAAGTAAAGAATCATAATAATAGAAAAATAATATAAAAGAAAAGAAACATAAATAATAAAATGAATAATTTCTAATAAAACGTAAAAAGTGAGATTAATTTAAGGAAATTAAGATTAAAGTGTGTGTGTTATTAAAATTTATAAGAAACGAATTTTTAAAATTTTTGAGGGATAAATAAAAGGAAAATTTTGTGGAATTTAAGCTCAAAAAGGATAAAATTACGAAAAATATGTTATAAATTCTTAAATTTTGTGCTTAAGAGAAATCCACAACGTGTTGTTTTTAGTTTTTACAGGAAATAAAATATAACGAAAATTAACAACAATAAAATATAGAAAAAGGATAATTCCAAAAATACAGATTTTATACACAAAACAAAAATATAAATAATAAAAATTAAATAAATTTTAATAAATTTATTACTTTACAAATTCAAAATACTAAATTTATAATTAAACCAAAAAAATTCTTTAAAGAAAATTTAGAAAATAAATAAAAAATCCTAAAAATAAATCTAAATGTTTTACAAATTTATATTCTAATAAATATTAAAAGTGTTTTATCAGTGTGTGTGCGTGTGTTTATATATATTTAAAACCATTTATTATTACAAATTAAGTCATAATTCTCTTTTTAGCCACATTCACATAAATTATTAAGGATATTAATTAAGGATACAATTTACTTACTCATCTTATAATATTTCAACGGTAAGTTTAATTTCTTGACTTATATTTCGCCCTCCAGATATTTTGCAACAAAAACAATTTATACAAAATACACCTTCCTTACCTCCCTCACCCCCTCAAGCTAAACCACATTGAATTATATTCTTACAATTTGTATATTTAGAAATCTATATTTATATATATCAATGATTAATAAACTATTGAAGGATAAAATGGTGGGTGTCCTTTTGCCTCCATTTCATATTTCAAGTAAAATTGTTGACCCAAAATAAATCGAATTACAATTAAAGTATTTAAATGGTGTTAATAGTATGGGATTATATCCTTTATACCCTTGAAATAAAGTATTATATTTTAAGATAAATATTTGTAATATGATGATTTTATTTATCCTTTCTAAGGTTTGGGGTGGTAGGTGGTGTAGTGTTTAGAAAGGATTTGTTTGTTAAAGTTACCGGTTCAATTCTTTTAAAATTATTTTTACTTTTAAATACCTTTAGGCTGACTCTTTTGTTGTGATATAAAATCAATGAAAAAATTTTTATTTTACAGAAAAATCTTTTAATTTTTTGTAAGTAATGATTACTTTTCAAGAGAAAAATTTAAACGAATCTCTTTAATTTATATTAAGAAGTTGAAAAGAGTTCCATTCCTCGATTTAAAGGAAATTTGTAAAATTATTATGTTTATATTTTTATCTAAATAGGAATAAGTTTTATATGATCTTCCATTAAGGTTAACATACAATAAAGACAAAAAAGCGGATTTCTTAAAATGTGTATGTTTGTTAAAAACAGGTGCTAATTAATTATACATTTTTTTCATTTAAGATAGAATGAAGTGATCAATGATAAAATAATAATAAAATCAACTTTGTATCATAAAGGTTGAAAATAATAAATAAATATATTTTTACTCAATATAAAACGATGTAAATTTAAGATGACAATACATGTAATTAAATACCAATGAGAACATGTTAATTAAACATATTCAGAAAAAGAAAAACTGAAAATTTTATTAGCACACAGAACAACAACGATGTAAAATCGATTTCGACAAATTTTAAACTTTACGATGTTGATTTAATGATTTTTTTATCATTTTCCCTCATTATTTATCATAAAGACGTATGAACGCTATATTCGGCTATACAAGATTTTTAATACCCTCCCCAAAAATGAGTGTGAAGTAAAAGCGCTATGTTTCATACATACCTAATCACATATACACTCACAGATATGTAAAAAGTTTTTCTTAAATATAACGCGGAACACTTAATGAGCCATAAAATGAGTTCTATTTTTGGCTATAACTTTTTTTCTATTGAACCGAATTTGATAATTGTTGGAATAGTGATGAGTTACACAATTACAATTTGTCATTTTATAATTCAAACTTTAAGAAACTGAACCGATTTTGCTGCCTTTAAATACTATGGCAATATTTCATTGTAATCTATTAAGTATTGTGGGTGTGAGCGTGCCAACAACAGACAGACATAGTAAAATTGTGTTGGTGGAGGGTATAAAAAAGTTAAATCAAACTTACGTATATTTGTTTTATTATAATTAATAATAATAATTATTATTATATAATTATATTGTAATAATGATACTAACATTTTCGAAAACAATATGGTCTATAAAAATTTTCCGTAAGATCAGGGAGATGTACCCCCATACAAATCAAATATTACTTGACAATATCTGGAAAATTATAATAGCGACAAAATTTAAATTTAGTCCCAATCACTTTCTCAAGGAACTGTTAATCTGCTCAAAATGTGGGACGGATAGGATAAGAGGAGAAGTTCTCAGCAGACAAAACCAATTTATGTTAATTTATTAGAAAATTTATAAAACGAAAATTTTATTTTAATTAGGAATTTGAACTAATATTTTACTAATGGAAATTTAACTATTTAAATTATTATTTCGACATGAAATCTAAATTGATTAAACATGTTTTACAATACCAAATTGACATGGAATACAACTGATTCAACATTGGAAAATTTGTTATATAACAATGTTGAATTTAAAATGTTTTTTATGAAGCAAAATTATAACTGAAACAAATAAGAATGCTATATTTGGCTATGCCAATACCCTACACTACAAATGCTTGTGAATTAAATACGTTATGTTTCGTAAATACACACTCACGCATAAACCCACAGGTGTATGTAAAGTAATATAAAATTACTTTTTTCTTAAACATAACACAGGAACAGTAATTCAGTAATGGAATAATTTATATTTTTTGCTAAAACTTTTTTCTGCTGAACCGATTTTGATAGTTTTAGCGATGAGGTTAATATAGCGAAGTTTTATTCTTATTTATTGATTTGTAATTGACTGAGATTGCTTTAGATATCAGTCAGTATTTTAAAATACTAAACCGATTTCGTTGGTTTTAAATAGGACTATAACACATGCTCAGGCGAAATATAATTTAACTCTGTCAAATGATCGTGCAAACAACAGACAGACTGTCATAACTCAAAAATATTAAACAATGACGATCATGCACCATGTATTAGAATTTGAATGATGAAAGCGGAAAAAAGTACATTGACATTGCTGAAATGTCAATTGGTATTTTTTCCCGTTAGATAGTGTAACACATGGCGGTGAAAATTTTCCACATTGTTTGGATTTTTATAAAGTGACCATTTACGCTGTCCCTAAAACAGACTTAAACTAAAAAACTTTCACCACCTTGCCTTTGCTTGGAGTCGGATGTTTTGAACTTAATGACACATGACGCTTTCCACTTAATTTTAGACTGTTTAATTAAAAATGTTCATATTTGGATTTTTCCATATTTTTTTACAAAATCTCAAAAAATGTTAAATTAATGTTATATGAATCCAACAAATACTAAATTTCAGAAAAAATTAAAAATTGTTATACGATTGTGACATCAAGCCTACAAAAGAGCGCAATATAGATTCATGAAAGTAATTAATATTATTAGTTTAGATAGGAAATGCGATACAGGATTTTTACAGACAGAAAATTTTACTCTAAAAACGAACATCGATTTATTAGTTCTAACAGCCGTTATAAATATCAATAATACTGTAAAAACAGATATTTTATCATCATAGATCACAACACTATATTCCTTTGAGTTTTTATAAATTTCGAAAAACTTTTCAATGAGAATAAGTTGGTCTTGCTCTTTCATATTTTATATTAAATATCTTTAAACGCTTTTCCAATTTTATACTAAAATAATAATTCATTATAAGTATTGTTTTATTTTTGTCAACAAATATCACATTTTACAAAGTTTAATTGTTAAGTGTTGGAAAAATGAGGAAATAATGAGTTTCAGGTACTTATATTAACTAATCCGATTTCTATGAAAAAATCCTTATCTTAACATGTTAGAATTGTAAATGTCCTAAGCCATTGTTTAGCCACCTTTCATTAATTTATCATGTGTTTTTATTCACTCCACCAACACAACTAGCGTTAACCAGTGTTACCATTGGTGCGACTTTAGTGGGAAATTGCTGCTTTTCAACTTCGTGGGACTTTTAGTGTACTTTTTCAAATTTCTCCTTTTTGTCCCCCTTTTTTTAATTTGTCTTTTCGGCATAGAACTTCACGATATTTTATTTATTTGGCTTAACAAAATCCTAATCAATAAATTTTATGTAAATTATTAGTGAAAAATAAAAATTAAGAACGATAGAATCATAGAAATTCAAAAACGGAAATGTTACGAAATTCATAATGAATATCGAAATAATGTTAAATTAAAGGAAAAACGAATTGTTGGTTAATATTCAAACCAGAAAATCAGTTAAGCAGATTAATATAAATAAATATATGGCAGGCGGTCCACTTCAAAACGTTTCGGTAGAAAAAAGTTTCATGACTTAATACATTTAAGAACAACTTGTATATATTGTACGCATCTGTGAGTGTACGTGTAACTGTGTGTATATATGAAACATAGTGTATTTGAATTTGCGGTGGAGAATATTGAAGGTTCGTCATAGCCGAATAAAGCACTTTTAATTGTTTAAACTTTTCTTTTCTTTTCTGTTCTTTTTTCTTGCTGTTTATGTTTTTTTTATTTAAGAGAAAATCTTTTTATGTGTGTTATTTTGTGAAAGTAACATTTTCTTGTTTGTTTTCTTATTTATTCTATCTTTTTTTGGGAAAAATCTTTCAATGTTGGCATAATCACGTTATGCATTCCACAAATGTGGTTTATTTTCATTCATTTGCTCATTTATTCATTCATTGTATAGACAACATGTGTTTTTGAAAGGATTATTTAACATGTCTCCCTAATATTTTACTTAATGTTTCAAAACACCCAGCATAACTTTAATTCCCCTCCTTCAAATCCTTACACACCGCTTGTGGGGAGCAAAAGGTTTGAATAAAATTAGGTTTTAGTTTTCTTGTTATTATGATAAAAATGGTATTTTTGCGTTTTTTATATTCAAAATAAAATGGTTTTTGATTCCAAATTAATTAAAGTCATCATTTAATGTTCGTTTTGAAATGAAAACCTCATTTAAATTATTAAAAAAGTTTTAACTTTTAAAATAGGTCACTTATTCATTCATTAGTATACGCATAACATATTTTTGGTGGTTTTTTTCCTTAACAAAACAAAAAATAAAAATAAAAATATGTTACACGTGCTTTTGATGTATTGCGGTAAAGTTTCGTCAACAGAATCAGCAAAAAATAAATCATCTAGCGAGAAATGAAATATAATGAGTTCATAATGGTTTTTCTATATGGCAAATAGTTTTGTGGTAAAAAAAATTGTTTTTAAACCCTCCACCATTACAAGTGGTGAAGAGGGTATATTAACTTTATTATTTCGTATGCAACGCTTAGAAGGAATCATATCAGACCCCTTAATTATATTCTAGATTCTTGAGTCAAATCAAAATCTGAGTCGATATGGCTGTCTGTTCATCTGTCCTATTGAAAACCAGCAAAATCGCTTCAGTATATTAAAAGATGTAGACCGATATCTGATGCAACCTTTTGTCATAATATTAAGTTACGTGCACTTTATTACTATAAATGTTAACGTTTGTGAGTGTACGAACATAACGATTTTGTTGTGGAACGAATTGAAGATTCGTCATAGCAGAATATAATATTCTTACATGTTTTTTTATAACCTTTACCACCTGAAGTGGTACATTACTTATGTTATTCCTTGTGTAACGCTAAGAAGGAATCATCTCAGACCCCAAAATTATGGATTTTATTGCATAAAATGAAAATCTCAGTCGATTTTACTACGTGTGTCCGTCTGACTGTTATTGACACACTCATATTAACAATAATTGACAGAGTTTATGAAATTTTATCTGGGTGTTTGTTAAAGTCCTATAAGTTCATTAAAATATTTAGACCAATATCTGAGGCAACCTCTTATTAAGTGTTTCGCGTTACATTAAAAAAAGAAAAAAAAAAAAAAAAAAAAAAAAACATTTATATAAATTATATGAGAGTGTGTATGTATGCATATGAGAGTCTGAAGCATTTGTGGTGAAGGGTATCTTAGATTCAGCACAGTGGATTACAGCATTCTTATATGCCTTGTTTTAACAGTCGTCGAGTCATATTAAAATAACGTTGTTAATTTACTTGGAAATTTTGTTTTAAAAAATATTTGTAAAATTTTTCATAGAATTTTATTCTGTTATTTGGAAATTGATAAAATATTATTTTACCAAAAAACTTCATAAATAATGTAATGGTAACATTAATTAACTTTATTTTACATCCCTTTAAATTTCATGGTGGCTTTAGTGTTTGGAATAGGGTGGATGGGTTTTGGAATTCAAATACATATAATTAGTGGTAAAACTATATAAAGAGTTGTGATATGCTACAAAGTTAAAATACAAGTTATTAAAAAAATATGTTTGACTTAAGGACTCTATGACACTATATTGAATTTCACTTTATATGACTGTATGTCGTAATTCTAAACGCTGCAAATAAATTAAGAAAAAGTCTCTTCAAGAAAGATAAACTTCTTTTTAAGAATATTTCTCTTCAGAAAAAATATTCATTACAAAATATTTTTATTCTTTTAAGACATTTAGTTTCTATTAATCTCTAAGAAGAAAAATTTTCTAAACAGAAAATTTTATAAAAAATAATATTTCAATATAATTTTCTATAAATATAAGCAGAAATATAAGCAGAACATTTTTGAAGAAAATATTTTTTAGAAAAAATTCTCTTTAACACAAATTACAATTGTATTTTGTTAAAAAATTAAAATAGAAAAAACTTTTGCATTTTTGACAAAATTTATCATTTAAAAAAAAATTTATTCGAGTGATTTCGTATATCTGTGTGGACCTCTTTTTAATAAGTACGATTCACCTATCTTATTAACGCTTAGATTTCATCGATCTAATGTGTCATTTTCATATTTTATTTTGAATAAAAATAAATGACAAAATTCCATTTCTCGCAATGACATTTGATGACTGGTACTGAATTTCTATCATGTTCGATACAGAGGTTTCGTAATTTTTTCGTAAATCTTTTCGAAATATAAGTGGAACATTTTTGAAGAAAATATTTTTAGAAAAAAATCTCTTTCATACAAATTACAATTGTATTTTGTTTAATTAAAAAAGGAAATTTTTTTGCATTTTTGAGAAAATTTTTCCTTTAAAAAAATTCTCTTGAGTTAAAATTATAGAAAAGTTTAATCCCTCTTTAATTAGTCTCTTAAATAAAGTTATGACAGACATTTTTGTTTCAACGCAGAATCAATTTCTGAGTCGATTTAACGATGCCCGTCCAACTGTCTGGCTATGTGTCCATGTATATGTGAACAAAATGCAGGTAGAAATTTTAGAGGCATTTTAATGAAAGTTCGTACATGTCATTATTTTGGCTCAAGGACAATGTCCATTGAAATTGGTCCATTATCTTTCTTTACCCTCGTACAAATATTCTTCCCGGAATGGGGTTTTTAAGTCATAAAATTACAGAATTAAATTTTAATAAAATTTAACAGAAATAAGTCTAAAACCACTTTTAAATGATGTACCAAATAACACAAAGATTTATTACTTCTCATAGGTCCCTTAAAACCCCCATAAGAATATTTCTTTGTAGGCCTTAAGTCTTACATTATATTTTGATATTGTAATAAGAATTGTTCAAATAAAGACATATACAAGCAAAAATCGATATACGAAATTTTACGACGGCCAGTCCATAATTTCTTGTAGCTCTTGTATAATCTGCTCCAGAAAAATTTCTTTTAAAAAGCATAAATTATGCATTTTAGTACCTTAATATATTTTACTCTTAATCTCAAATTAAGGTCTTTCAATTAATTGTTGGTAGTTACCATTAAAAAACAATAATGTGGTGTATTAAAATATTTTTTATAAAAAAAATATTTTTATTAGGGATAAAAAAATAAAATTTTGACAGAAAATATTTGGATAAAAAGTCTTCTTAGAGGATCTTTGGATCGTTTATTGTAATTCCTCTTGGAGAAATTTATTATATTCATAATATCTCTGTGAAAATTTTTAATCGGAAATAAATTTGTGTTAAATTATTTCTTTTTACAATAATTATTTTCTATTCAAACAAATTTTGTATAAATTTCACGTAAGAAAAAAATCAGAATTTTTTTATAAAGACCAAGTTTAAAAATATTTCTATTAAAAAGAATTTTGCGAATAAATGGGTATTTTGTATTAAAAAAAATTAAGTGGATTATGTTTATGTATTTCGAAAAAAAAATTAAAATATGTATAATTTTACAACAAAAATTTTCCCTAAAGTTACTTTTCTACAAAATTAGATTTTTGAGGAAATTCAATCTTTTTGGTTTTAATAAAATTTATTATTAAAATAATTGATTGACTTTCACAAACAATTATAAAAAATTTAAGAAATTTGAAAAGAAAAAATATATATAAGGAATTTTATACACATAAAATTTTAAAGATTGAAGCTCAAACCGAGAAGGTACGTTATATGGAAGCTACAGCAAAATATGGACCAATATTACTTAGGAAATTACTCCAAATTTATAAAATAGAATCGATTCATATTAAAAAGTTTTTTTAAACTCTAAACCATATTCTGGAAAGGCACTTTAGTTTTTTTTTGGTTTATCATTGTATCAAAATAATTATATATTTCAAATTTCAGAAAATTATCTTAGAAATTGCGATACATCCATAGCACACAGATTTTGGGGTGTTTCAAAAATTTTCATGTTTTAGTCTAAATTTATTTTCTTTTAAACCGATTTTTATGATTTTTTGGTTTTAAATAAAAATCTGTTTAGGACAATAATAAATATTGTGTCCAAATTTCATTGAATTCGGACAATTATTCTAGGGGTGAGAATGTTTCCAATAAACAGGCAAATGGACAAAAGAACACCACTGGATGGATATTTTTTAAAAATTATTTTTTTTAACATTCTGCTTACAGAAAATTTATGGAAAACCTCTAAAAATTTTCGCCAAAAATTTCCTTGCGCAGAAAATATGAAAAATTGTTTTTACTAAAAAGTCAATTATTAATCTCCTTATGAAAATGATTTTATATAAAAAAAAGAGAACATGTTGCCAAAAATATCGTAGATATTTTCCAAAAATTTTGAATATATTTTTTTTCGATATCGCTTAAAATTTTCAAATTGGATTTTTAGAAGTGTTTTGAATTTTTTTTTAGATTCGGTAAAGGTACGATGCATTTTCGAAATCTTTTGGAATATTTCATGTATACACATTTTACACCACATGTTACATTCAATGTCATAAGCTTCAATTATGAAATATAATATTTTAGTAAAAGAATTATAAGTTTAATGTTTCCATAAATTCGTTATTTAAATTTGAAAATATGAAGGACTAAATTTTTTTTTGACTCAAGAAATTAAAGGACTAAATTTTTATAAAATCAACTTTTTATAAATATTTTTTGTACCTTGAAGAAATTTTGAAATAAATATATTGAATTTTCTATAAATTATATGCATACATATTTAGTTAAGAGCAACTATTACTTTAAAATGAAAATTTCAGAAATAAAAGAGTACAACAGGTACTAACTCCACATGTATTTATTATTTAAAACAACGCTAAGAGATATGTAAAAGCTTTTAAAGCAGAGAAAGGTATTGAAATCCATATAGAAGTATTTGGTGTTTGCCATTCGTAAACAAATTTGCCCCTAGCAATTGCTAGCAAAATTCAATTGTGGATCAAATAAACAATAAGGAATTTACTAAAAACCTTTTATTTTGGTATGAATGTTAAAATGACTAAAATTAGTGAAATATTTTTTGTGCGAACAAAAAAATACACCTGAAGAAAATAATTTTCCATTTCACTAAAATTAATGTTTCTTGGGAAATACTTATCCCGTCCTTATATTTTGTTTTACCCTGAATGAAATTTATTCGAGCGATTTCAGACGATTTACCTATCTGATTTACGCTTTGATTTCATCGATCTAATGTATCATTTTCATATTTTATTTTGAATAAAAATAAATTACAAAATTCTATTTCTCGCAATGACTTTTGATTTGATTGGTACTGAATTTCTATCATATTCGATACAGAGGTTTCGTAATTTTTTCGTAAATTTTTTCGCAAATTTTTTATCGAGAAGTTAAAACTATAAATATTTTTTCCATAAATTTATATAATATTATCTATTTTAACCAAAAAAGAAAAAACTGGAAAAAATATTGAAATGTATCTATTGTAATGGCGAAGCCATAATACTGTTTAATTGTTTACATTAAGTGTTTTTAATAATCCCATATTTTAGTTAAAAAAATTATTCAAAATATTTGTTAGCATAATTTTGTAAATCAAAATGCTTCCTTAAAGATGTATCTATTAATTTGAGCGTTTTATATTAAATTAAAGTTTGTAAATTCTTCATATAATTAATTAAATTTTATACTCAAATTTTTAACATCGAAATGAGTTTAAAAAACCCGAATAATAATTCAATATATAAAAATATGCTTTGATCTCTTTTTTCATTTCCCCTTCATTTTACTAATAATTTCCACCAAGGAAACGTATAAAAATAATAAAAATAATGAAAATACAAAACTCAAAAACAAATTATAATAAAATTTAACAAACAAATATTTGTGAAGTCAAAATGAATTCCAAATATTCTTTTTTTTATAAAAATTCATACATATGAAATGAAATTGAAAATAAAAAAGAACATAAAACAGGATGAAATTCAATTAATTTGCATGTTTAATGTAATCATTTCCGTTTTTATTTTGTTTCCTTCACTCTCTTTCTCTTGCTCACTTTGAAAGTTTTCATGAACACAGTTTTCATGTGTATACATACATTCATATAAAATATAATCCTTAAATAAAGTCTCATTTACTCACATGCTAATAACAATTTATATACACAAGTGTTAGTATTACTAACATAATGTTATGTATTTTGTATATGTGTGTGTGTATGTGGTTATAGGAAGTTTGGGTGCATGTGTAGACATGTAAGAAATATATATATTTGTATATGTTTGTACTTTTGCATTTAACTTTAGTTATGAAGAAATAAGTGTTGATTTGTGCTTTCCAGCAATTAAGTCTTCTTTTTGATATAAGAAAACTTATAAGGAAATTATTTTAATTTTAATTAAGGTTTGTTAACTAAGAATTTCTATAATTGTTTCTAATGTTTCTTATCATGATGGTGCTTGTGGAGTTATTAACTTTTGTAACACATTTGGAATTTTGAGTTTTACTTTAATATTAAATTCTATAAAATTTTAAATCGCTGAAAAAAGAAAAAAATGTGTTTTCGCCTGCAATTCATTGTAGTGTCTATATATCGATAATTTTAACAAAGCGTTTTCTATGACTGTTGTGTTGTTTTGTAGTCATAACAACTTTATTAAATTAATAAAATTGAACGTTCAATTTGAGAAGGTTGGAAACAAATTCTTATTGAAGTATCCTTCAGTTTAACAAGAAAACAAAAATCACTATATATTAAAAATTTTAATAAAAATAAATTATGTACTTTCCTTATGAAACAAAAGTGGTTTTATTTCTCTCAGGATATTTTTATTTTGTTTTAGTAACTAAATAGGAGTTCGCCAAGTTTTTATATTAATTGTTAATTATTCATGCCTTAAGTGGTGAAGATGCTATATTAACTTTTTAATTCCATGTGTATTGCTAAGAAAGATACCATAATTCTTAAATCGAATCAAAATCTGAGTCGATATAGATAGTCCGTCTGTCTGTCTGCCTGTCTGTTGATCTGTCTGTTGGTTAATTGTTGGCACGCTCACATCCACAATAATTGGAATCAGTTTTTGTTATAATCCTGAAAATTTCCATAATTTAAACCAGCAAAATCGGGTTATTATATTATTTAATTTATACAGATATCTGAGGCAACAAACAACTTTCGTAAAATCTTAAATTAGAATAAAAATTCACCATATTATTTTGTTTAATGTTTCCAATACCCTTCCAAAAATTATTGAAATCAGTAATTTACATTTTGCTCAATCAAGCCAGAAACAAATCAGATTTACGAAACTCTTGAGGTATTATAATCAGTTCGAAATCGATTATTTTCGATCGATATTCTTCAAATTAGTTATGAAATAACCGATTAAATATTTTAAATACAGAAAAACAATTATGCCAATGAAATTTGTCCATATATAAGAATTATATGAGATAAAATATAATTATGGGACGAAGCTTTATCTAGTAGCGAGAACGAAAAATCATCAAACCTCATTGCATATGTTCTTATAAGAAAAGTGAATCTATGCAAGATATTGAGGACCTCATATTTAACTGAAAGCATGTTCCTATCGATTAGATCTGATAATGAAATACGTATGGAAGCATTTTATGTCTAAGTCCAATAAGTTACTTTATTCATAGTCTTTATTTTTCTGCCCCAACGTGCACTATATAATGAAAGGCTTTAAACTATTTGTCGTATTCAATTATTTTTTTACACTACACCACCGTTTGCGCTTGTGCTAATTATTGAAACATACAGAGAAAACGTTGCATCCACTTTAAAGTATACCATTCGACTTAGAATCACTTTCTGAGTCAATTCAACGATGTACGTCCATCTATCTGTACCTTGGCTGTCCACGTAAAAGTTCTTAAAATATCTCGATGAAATTTGGAACATATTTTTTTTTTGCTCAGGAACAAAGTCTATTCAAATTGGCCATGTTTGGTTTAATATTTCAGCCACCTCCCATGCAAATATCCTACCAAAATAAGATTTTTACTTGATAAAAATGCTAAATATAAAGCGATTTTTACGAAATTTTACAGAATTAAATTTTTTGATATTTTAAAGCAACAAATTATTCGAGGGTGCATAATTACCTATATCTCTCATTTAATCCACCACAAAACTAATTTAAAACGCATAAATTTTGTCTAAACCCCATTTATAACCAATATTATGACGTAGGGTATTATATAGTCGGTCGTGATCGACTATAACATTATTATTTGTTTTTAAAATAATTTTTATTCGTCAACTCTTTAATTTGCTTTATTTCTCAACTTCTAGTTCTTGTTATTCACACTTAAAAAGGAAAAAATAGCAGATTTTTAATTAAAAATTTGAAGTATGAGTCTCCATTAAAATAAAATTTTCATTAAAATTTCTGTCTTAAAAATACAGTTACTGTTGAAATGATAAAAAGAATAGAATTCCTGTGGTGCAGATAATGATTTTATTTTTAACAAAAAATATATATAATTTTTTCTTGTCGCTTTCGTTGTAATTATAAATAAATTTTTGCTTTAGCAAACATTTCATTATTGAATTCCATTTGGTTTTTATACCCTAAAGAGGGTATACAAACTTGCATTTCATTTGTAACGCTAAGAAGTAATCATCTCAGACCCCATAATATATAGTTTTTACCTTCCATAGAATCAAAATCTGAGTCAATTTAGGTAAGTTCGTCTGTTTGACCGTTGTTGTCACGCTTACATCTACAACAATTAACAGAGCTCAATGAAATTTAGCGTAAGTATTTTTTATAGTCGTGAAAAGTTTTTTATTTAACACCAGCAAAATCGGTTCAGTTTATTAAAAGGGATCTGAGGAAACCTCTTAGTTGAAGTGAATAACTTTCCTAATATTTTCAATATAAAATCGACAGATTAGAACGAAGCTAATTTTCAAAATCATACCGAACCGAAATTTTAAGACGCATTAAGTGTTTCAGTTTTAACTATAAGAAAATAAGTCTGTGAGTGTATGTACTGAATATAACGTATTTACTTCACACACATTTATGGTGGAGGGTATCAAAGATTCGGAAAAGGCGAATGTAGCATTTTTATTTGTTCCATTAAAAAAGTTTCGTAAAAAAATTAAGGGAAAAAAGTAAAATTAATTTCATTGTTAATTTTCCCCTTTCTCTTTTATTTTGTTTGTATTGTTTGTCAACACAATGAAAACTCATTGACATTTAGTAACGTCAATTGCAAACAACATTTTTTTTTACCAATTTTATTGTTGATATTTTTTTTTTCAATTATAATGAAAGTGTTTATAAATAAGTAAATGTGGTTAACGTACAGAGAGAAATCAACAGGAATGTGTGACAAATTAAATATGTGTAATAAAAATATGATATTTTTTTGTATATATGTGCGATTAAATAACACAAACATATTTATTTTTGTATATAAACAAAACAAATTATTTACCGTTTTTTCATATTTATTACATAAACTATTATGACAAACAATTACAGGCAAACAAAGGAAATGAAAAGTTTGTTTTTATTTTTAAAAAATGGAGAAAAACTTAAAGTTTTTTGCTCATTAAAAATTTTATTAAAAATGTCAAATGGAATGTCAATTCCATAAAAAATTAACGAAGCTGCCAATATAATTTATTTTTTTTCGGAAATAGTTAATTTGCTGCAAGATAGTCTTAACTCAGAAAATTATTTTTAAGAGAAAAATTTTTTACCAGAAAACATTTCCTTGAAATTCGTTAAGGGAAACATGAATTGTTGTTAATTCCAAAACGATTATAAAAATATTGTTATATGAACGCAAATACCAATTCGCACCTGGACTAAGACTTTATTTCCCACAAATATTCGTTAGAAATAAAATTGGTATTTACCTCAAGTGCTGAGTGAAACATAATGAAATGAAGAGGTTAAGAATTTCGTTAACAGAAGAAAAAGTTTTACTGATTTGATTTCACAAATTTTTCAAAAATTCGGTGTTACCTCAACATAAGAAAATAAACCCAAATACTCAATGCGCTTCTATACCTCAACCACAGCGATTTTTTTATAGTAAAAAGGAAAATCATTTAAATTATTATCTCTAATTGGTCAGCCCCGGAATGGTGTTTAAGATAATAAGAGCCCTAAATATAAAGTGATTTTAACGAAATTTTTCAAAAATTAATCGTGTGTCACAAATTTATAAGGCTGCTTCTAAATTGGTTTTATCAGCCCTACAATGAGTCTCGCTGTAATAACTTTTACATGAATTTCAATTTCTTTTGCATTGTAAAGGGTACCTTCCCTAGATCTAACTAGTCCTATATTTTTACGCTTACTACCACAAATGGCGATGGATGTAGATTAACTTTTTCATTCCGCTTGTAACGGCAAGAAGGATTCATTTAGGATCATATAAAGAAATACTTCCCATTAAAATACAGCTATATCGGTCCACTATGAAAAAAGTTATATACCAACATCTGAGAAAGTTCCAAAATTCTGAAGAAGAACTTTTCTATATATTTAATTAGAGATAACTGGATTAAGACAACTATATGTATTTTACCATCGTACAAAAAAACTATCAATATTCAATCAATAAATAAAGTTATCAACTAAAATATTTTACATTTTAATACACTTCAAAACTAATGAGTCATAGAGATGGCAATTTGGAAGATAATAATTGACACCACAAAAGGCCACCAATTTTAATGAAGTTTGGTACAGTTATTTTATGGGGCAATATTCGGTTCTAATTCTTCTTAAATATCCTTTTACGGAATAAAATTTTAGTCCTATTTATCTTCAACATATGCAAATGTTTTCGTAATTAAAGTGATGGTGAAAAAATCACTAAATTATTTTTAAAGTAAATGTTCAAAGTGAAAGTACTTAAAATGTGTTTGTGTTATATTAAGAGAAATATTCACTTGGTCCAAATAAAAAAATCAAAATGGGAAGTAGTTAAAAATCGGATCATCGATTGTTGAGTATATTGAGAAAAATATTATAATTTTTATGTTTTACATGATTAATAAAATCTATCTATTTAACAATTTTTGCTCCTTTTTGGAGGAATCTTTCCAGAAGACATTTTATCAAAATTGTTATTGACTATTAAAATCTTAAATATCAATTTATTTTTGTGCCTCCTCTAGACTTAAACATGCCCTTTTTTATAAATCAATAAAACTTCAAACCAGAGAAGTTAAAAATTATGATTATAATAATTTCCTTATAATACAGACGAAAAGGCCGACATCATTAACTCAAATTAAAAAGTGATTTGTTTACCTTTTATGGGACTGTTTTTTATTATCTCATAATTTTTATTATGAATGATTTATACGTGTTTCTACTTAAAAGCTTTAAATCAATGTGAATTTGAATAAAATGTTTTAAAAGCATTTAGCGCACAGTGTTTCAAATGAAAAATGAAATGGAAATAAATCTGTAACTTTCGAATGATTAGTCCGATTTTAGTGAAATTTGAAAATGTGGAATAAGTTTTTTTTTTCTTCCAAATTATAAAATTTTGATTTTAAGTTTTTTAGCTAACATATCTGAATTAAATATTGACAGTAAATAGATTTTTTAACACTTAACCGGAAACTATAAACATTATTTTGTTGCTCTTAAAATAAATCCCCTAATTCCCAAAACACATTCAAAAATACACAAATATATATTTTTTAATTTTTTCATATCTTTCTAATCGATATTGGGAAGCAAAATTTTCTATTTTCTAGAAATTTTAGAATATATCAGACTTTGAAGTAAATAAAAGATTTATAAAATTCCAGTATCGCGGTTCGAGAAATTAAGCTAGAAATTCGAGTATTGTGAAAAAATAAGTTGAATTTGAAAAACTTTGATTCTCCCAAAATTTATTTCGTATTTCAAACTTTTTTAATCTGCACAAATGCCTTTAAACTTGCCTTCCAGAAAAGTATAAATACGACATAGTTTGATTAAGAAAAGATTTTTTATAACATAAAAATTTTAACTAATTTTTGGACAAAAAATCGGCGAAAAATCGACATTTCTGAAAATTCAAATTTAAAGGCTGATAACTTTTAACTCTATGAAAATATTTTCAAAATCCTTTCTATGCAAAATTATATTATAAGCTTTTAAAAGAATAAAAAAAATCGGTTAAAAAACAAAAATTTATGAAATTGGTTTAGGTATAAAGAATCTGGATCATTTTAAATATATCAACGATCCGAAGTGACCAATTTTGGTGGCCTGTGGAACGTCTCCCCTTAGTTTTAAGTTTAAACTTGCCTACACTTCTACTACCACTCGTAAAATAACATTAAAATCGTACTAACCGTTTGGAAGTTATAGATTTATTTCCATTTTATTTTCCATTTGAAACACTGTGTAGCGTGTTTATATATAATTAAATATGTATAAAATATTTAAAAAATCATTAAGTGTTTTAGTTGAACTATAAAACACTGTAAAATCGATTTGTGCGATTTATGTTGGCCATTCAGATAACGTTAAATTATATTTCAATCAAATTGATTGTACCAAAAACTATAACAGCGAAATTATTATTGAAATTTATAAAGCTTTGTTAACATTTGTTAGATTTTATTTAGTTTACATTATAAATATTTAATATATTTTAATATTTAAGTATTAAATATATGAATAATATATTGATTTGTACTAAATGTGGTTTAGCTTATCATAAACCAATATTTATTATTATGCGGTTAAATATGAACGAAATAAATTAAAATCGTTTAGTCAAACTAAAAAGTTTTATTACAAATTATTTAAATATGACAAATGTAAGTTTTAATTAAAAAATATTGAAATCATATTTGAGGTTTGTAATTAAATATCTTTAATGCAAAACATTTGAATTTTTCAAATATCGATTTTAATTTTTTGATTAAAAAATTATATTTGAATTAGTGGATGAATTTTTTAAATTGTTTCATCTCTTAATTAAAAATTTTCAATGGGAAACAAATTTTTATTTTATTTTTTTAGCAAAATCAATATTTATATATTATTTACTCAGTAATAAATTATATAAATGTTTTTTATATATAAAAAATTGTATGTCAAATATGTAAGCATTTTAAGGAAACAAAATTTTTAAGACACATTTATATACCAAAATATAATCTCTTATTCATCTCTTTTATATGATAAGTATTAAGAGGCTTTATTTAGTATATTTGGCTTCTTGTCTTTATTAGGTAAGAGTAAAAGTATATGTTTCAATAACAACTTAACTAGAACTGGAGTAGGACTGAACTAAAACTGAAACTGAACTAGGACTGAATTAGTAACTGAATTAAGAACTGAAGTAAGAACTGACCTAAACTAGAATTGAAGTAAAACTGAACTAGAACTGTACTAGAACTGAATTGGATTTGAACTAGAACTAAACTAGAAGTGAACTAGAACTGAACTATCACTGAATTAAAACTGAATTAAAGCTGAAGTACGAAAGAACTAGAACTGAACTTGAACTAAACTAGAACTGAAATAGAACTTATCTAGAACTGAACTAAGAACTGTACTGAAAACTGAACTAAGAACTGAACTGAGAAAAAAAGAACTGAACTTAAAACTGATAACTGAAATGTCAATTAAACTATGGACTGAACTAATAACTGACGTAAGAATTGAAGTAAGAACTGAACTGAACTAGAACTAAACTAGAATCAGAACTGAACAAGAACTGAACTTGAACTAAACTTGAACTGAACTTGAACTGAAATTGAACTCAACTAGAAATTAACTAGAATTGAACTAGAACTGAAATGGAACTAAACTAAAAACTGTACTGAAAACTGAATCAAGAACTGAACTAAAAATTCAAAAAGGAATTGAAAACTAATAAGTGAAATATCAATTGAACTAAGGGCTGAACTAATAACTGAGAAACTAGAATTTAATTAATATTTCCTTCAATAACTTTTAATACATGTTACACATCATTAGACCCATTGGCCCCATTTGGCCACATTTTAAACGATAGTAGCAGATAAGTTCGGAACAATAAATTTTGTAGGAAACATTCTATTTTTCAAGCTTTTAATTTTTCACATTAAATAATATATTCAACAATTTTTTTTAGTTTTATTAAAAGTTTATAACTTTTACTCTTAACCTAATAAGAATTAAAACAACTACAAAATTTTTTTGAAAACATTTTTTAAATAAGAAAATTCATTTAAAATAAATTTATTATTTACAATTCATTTTCTTATTTAACATTATTTCTTAAATATAACGTTCTATTCTTCTAAAGAAGGAAAAGCAAATGCTAACAAAACTCAATATTGAAAAGGAGACATTAGGGCTACTGTCTCATTACATTGATGTTTGTGAAAGGTGTGGAGAGATGGAAAGGAAAATGAATAGTTTCTTTTCTTATTTATCTCAAATAAAAATATAATAAAAGAAAAAATGCTCTGTTGGTCGTTGGACGATGTAATTTGTGACCAGTAAAAAATAAAAATGCAAATATTGTTTGTTTGCATAATGTTTGTAACTATATATGTAAATGTAATTGTATTGGTAATGGTCATTGTTAGTTATATATTATTAAACTACTTTGTACTTCGTTTGTAGTTGTAAATATTATATTCATTATTATGGTTGATATGTAGTTGTAGTCGTAGTTTTTTTATAGTTATTGTTTTGTTGTAGGGTTATTGTTGTTTTTCATGTTGTGTTATTGTTGCTGTTTATTTTATAGTCTAAGTCTACAGGACATTGTGTCCTGGTTTTCATAATACAAGGGTTGTCTTATTGTTCTCTGGCCATTGTATAGTATTCTTTTCGTTGTAATATTTTGTTACTCTTTCTATTTTTTGTGAGATTTTCTTCATTTTCCTTTTTAATTTTTATGTATTTTTATTTAACATTCTTTTTTTGTACTTATTTTGTTGTTATAAGGACCAAAGGTCAAGGATTTAATTATTCTGCTTATGGCATTTTCCCAAAGTTCCGCTCTCCTTTTTCTTTGTTGCCCTATATAACTTTTCTTCTTTGGATTTATTGTCATTTTATTCACTCTTTTTCATTTTGTTCATATTTTCCGGTTCATGTGCTATAAATTTAAGTATTTAATAGTTGTTAAGAAAATCTACAGATTTAGAGTTGTAGATTTAAATCAATACACAGATATAGAAAAGATATTCTTGAAACTAAATTATGGAAAAATATGAGATATATTTAATATCTTGATAATGAGATTATGGAATTATAAAAGACCTGAAGGGTCAATTTTTAAAAAAAAATGATTTTCTAACAAATATCTTGAAAAAGTATTCATAAAGTCAACAATAAGGGTTAAGGAATATAGAAAATGTTTTTGTAACTAGAGCAGAAATGATTGTTTGAGGTCACAATAGTTCCGTCTGGAATCATCATAAGGTTGCGTAACTAATGATATGTTACTCTCAGGCAACCACGATATTATTGTATATTTTTACTGAATCTTTAGTACTCGTACAAGTGTGAAGTAACAATATTATGATTTTGCATGTACAACACATACAAATACATTAACATCACGAAAAAATTGCTACTGGCAAATTAAATTGGTATATTCAAACATTAAGGAGTTTTATTATAATTTATTGAAATTCACTTCCGAGCTGAACTCTTATATGGAATATCAGTGTGAACCGATAATACTTAAATTTGTTCCATTTACTATGAGCCGAATTTCAATAGATAAATATTTAAATTTTTTATAGGTTTAAAGCCGTTTTCCATGAAGGTCAAGAACATGGTAGTTAGGTCAAATAATAGACCGATCATTGTCCATTTTTATTTACTCTTACAACGAAGTAAACGTATGTGACAAACTTAAGGAAAGTGTCTTTAAAATTGTGACTTATATAATACCCTGATTTTACGGTGTATAAGATTTGTTTTTTTTACTTATTAATTTTTACTGATCCGATTTCGATAATTTTTGGTACAGTAGTAAAAAAACTTTATATTACGGTTGTGTTCTGTCTAAATTCAAATACTTTTAAATGAAAATCTTAGAAGAGTTTATCGTTAAGTTGAAGTTGTCTCAGAAATCGGTCCATAACTTATTAAAAAATAAAAATAGTATTACTAAAGATATCGGACTAAAAATTTCAGAAATTGTTAAAAAATTCAAAATCGTGCTTTTTTGTCAAAAAATTCTATAATGTGTGTGGAAAGTTCTTTGAAGCAATATTTAAATTGGAATTTTCTGAGTAGTGAAGCCTGAAAACGTAAATCGATTGGTATTTTTCAAAAATTCACTTACAAATTCGGAAATTTAAAAATTCAGTTAGAAATGAATCAATAGCTTATATAAATAAATATATAAATCACTTAAATAAGAGACAAATATATTAAGTATATTCAAGTACATTTTTAGAAGTTATCATGGAACCTATAAGAAGGTGACAAAATCCATGGTTTATTTATGAGTTTCTCTTAGATATTGGTGTACTATTTTTTATTTACTTAAGCTTTTAAAAATCTTTTTCAAATTTCTTTCAACATGAGAGTGCCCGAACAAAGTTTTATTCAATTCAAGAAAAAAAACTTGAGTGGTTGTTTCCTTTTATCAGGTAAATAATTTTTTTAATGAAAAAATTTACAGTCTTATAATTATCCCTATGTAAGAAGGTATATAGAAATATATAATTTGAATCCCTTAACCATATCCAAATTTTTCGAGTCCAGTTAAAATTTTTTTGACTGCAGGTAACATCCGAAGAAAAAAATATTTAGAAGACTCAAAATTCTAAGGCAATTTTGGAAATCTCGTATATTTTCAATTATTATAAAATTGGAACAGGAATAAAATTTGTGCAAATTTAGGAATAAAATTTTCTATAATATATGTCGAAGTATTCTTATGTATTTATCCAAAGCTTTTCCTAAAATAGTTGTCTAATAACTTGTAGAGGGTATTTTATCAATCGCATTTACCATTTTAACTTACTGTTAAAATTATAAACATTTTCTAAATTAAAATTCTTTATTTGACTTTAACCTTGTTCCTCTTCAATATTAAATTTAGCAAAAGCATTTTATACAAAATTCATTAAAAACAATGTAGACCAAAAATTCACAGTATGATATTGTCAAAACAATAAATGAGGACAAAAAAAATGGATCATTAATTTATTATACCAAAAAAATATATATTAAATTCTTTATTTTTTGATGTCACTTTTTGCTCTCTTGAAAAAAATATCTCTTATATAAACACACACATACAATTAAATGTCCAAAAATATAACATGAATTTAAAACAAAACAACAACTGATGAAATTTTAATTATTTTTGTGGGACATCGTAGACTCTTTTCTCTGTGTACAAAAAAAATAATAAATAAATAATATAAATATTGCATAATATTAATTTTTGTTGTAAAATTTTTCTTTCTCTTTTCCTTCCATTCTCTCTTTGTGTATCTCTTATTTTTACGGTTTATTAATATCATTTTTATTAAAATAAAAATAATGATTAACGTCAAACAGGAAATAAAAACAAATATGTGAAAACATAATTTATGTATACATATAGAGAACTAAAATGGGGAAAAAGGATAATGAATCAGACAAATGTTTTAAGGCATTTTTAGAACCCTTCATAGGAATAACAGATATATTTTCCCCAATAAAAATTGTATTTTTATATCACCCCAGATTTTATACAATTCGATTTTAAAGATGAATAATTTAATAGCGAACTGTGCTGTTAAGGATCTTTACACCTTTACCATTAGCCAAATGGCTATCAAGGTATTTCATCCAGGAGTACTAAATATAGGACTTTCCTGAAGTGTGAAGTTGCCATTAATGAATACTTCAAGAATAAATATAATACGAGGGCTCAAAGATATAAGCCTTTCCAACGTTCTTACCTTTCCTTTTAATGAATTGAGGACGAGGCTAATGGAAAACATAAAAAAGTCCACAGTGGTATAACGGAACAATTGTAATTATTGTAAAGGATATTTTGAGAGACGCAGATGAGGGAAAGACTATGAATATCATTGAATTACACACAGGTGCGCTAAATAAGATGATGGGTGTCTTAAAAGGACACTCTACTCTTCAAATACATTTAAGTCACATTAAAGGAGTCGATAACATTGAGTGCAAGGCATTCGGGGAGGACATTGAGGCGATAGAGCATTTTCTATGTCATTGCCCAGCTTTCACGTCACTGAGATTCCAGAATTCTATGGATAACACCTTAACGGAGGATACTTAAAAGTTTGTCCAAGATACGATATTTTACTGTTTGGAGATAAAAATTTTATTACAAGATTTAGACCAAATGAATAATGAAGATGCCGAAAATAAAGCTTAAAGTAAGCAAGTTTTTAGAGAAAAAAGAACTCATAAATAAGAATCCTTCCGTATTTACAGTTCCTTTAGGTTATATGCACTAAAATTAAATGTCGGTAAGTAATGCTAACGATAACATTTTCGATTCAACTTCATCCGAAAAAGGTGTTAAATAAATGGATTTTTACACTAATTAACATAATTTTTCTTTAAGTTGAAGAATTTTCTTCAAATATACTAGAAACATTTGATAATTTGAAAATTTTAAATTGAAGAAAATTTCGTGAAATATTAACAAAAAATTCGGTGTATCAATAGATGAGTATTAAGAGGGTAACAACGCATCGTAAGTAAAAAAACACACACAATATATTCAATTCTACATACTAAAATGAATAATTAATTTGAATAAAATTTAGTTTGTTTTTTGGTTGTCACAAAATCTTAAATTTTTGTTAAAATTTCTCTAAAAAGAATTTCCAACTTTTTTTTAAACTCAAAATTTCGCTAAAATTGATTTTCAGAAAAGACTCATCTTTTGTTTTCTTAATACTTTTTCGTGTCAAATATTTTTTAACTTTCATTAAAAATTCAAAATTTCATGAAAATTTAAAAAAATAAATGTTTATAAACTAATTTTAAAATATTTGGTTTCACAATTTAAGTCTCAATGTTTGCGTATAATTAATATTCATTGAATTTATATTAAGTATACGCACTCAAAAATTAATTAAAAAGAAAACTTAAATTCTTTTCAAAGAACTAACGAATTGCAGAAAATTTGATATTATTAAATTTTCACAAAATATATCCATTTTAATTCCTTAACATTTTAAATAACATCCTTTGAAGATTAAAATAAAACAAAATCGTTAGATATTTTGTTATATTTATAATACTTTTGTTCAACACATTTTTCATTTCTTTGTGACACAAAACAACAGCTAAATGAGCATTTTTATATTAAATAACTTGAGTTAAAAGAAGAGAAAGAAGAAGAACCCAAAGGACTATCACAATTTCGAACTAAAGTAAGAAAAGTTTTCATCAAATAATAAATAATACAAACAACTTTTCATAATAGTGACTTTCAAAATAATAGAAACTGAGACAAGCCTGTTGTTATATTTTACTAAAAATAAAAAAAAAAATAATAATAATATGAAAATGAGAAAAGACGACTACTTTTGAAGCAACTGTGTTGTCATATTTTGTTCTTTTCATAATATTTTCTATAGCATAAAACATCTGAAATCTAGTGTCTATCTAAACAACAGACATGATGGCCAAGAGCTGAAATATCTGAGAAAAATAATATAAAAAAGAGGAAAATATACACTTTTTATAAACATAAAAATATTTCAGCACAGTCAACCAAATACAACTTAAAACTCATTATTAATATTACTAAAACTGAACAACGGCAAAAGATTCTAAAACAAAACAAACAAGTAAGAATGGAATAATTGGCAATGCCGAATATTCAGTGCCCTTCATCACAAATGTATGTAAATAAAATACGTTAAGTTTCGTTCATATGCTTTCAGACATACACTCACAGAAGTATATAATATATATAAAAGTTTATCTTAAATACAACACAGTAACAATTAAGGAGTCGTAAAATACGTTGTATTTTTGGCTATAACTTTTTTTTTTACTACACCGATTTTGATCATTTTCAGAATGGTAATGATATATATGATAAAGTTCATTCTAATACAATTCACAATTTTACGTAGCTTTTTTTGCTGAATCGATGTTGCCTCAGATAACGATCTATATTTTTAAATATACAAAACCGATTTTGCTGAAATTTTTTAATAGAAAACTTCTCAGAAAACACAAATACTTGGGTCAAATTACATTAAACTAAATCAACTATGCTGGTAATGGATGTGCCAATAACAGACAGATGGACATAGCTAAATCGACTCAGATTTTTAATTGATGCAAGAATATATATATAGACATGTTGGGTTTGACTTCTTTCTTAGCGTTACACATGGTATGATAAAGTTTATATACACTCATCACCACTTGTGGTGGTGGAGGTTATAGAAAAATATGGAAAAAGAGGGAAATTATAATAAGAAAAATGTTAAAGAATGTTTAAAAATTTGTCTGGTCTGTTAACTGCAAAAATATGATTATTTTTTTAATATTTCAAATTTCAACTGTTTTGTTTTCATTTTAATTATTTTGTAATTTACAAAAAGAGAAAAATTGCCCAACATGTTTTCAACAAAGACAGTATAATTTAAAAAAGATGAAAAAAAATTTCGAAATAAAAATTTAAATATAAAAAGAATAATTATATATGCGATATAATGCTTTTTTATTTCGTTTTAAATTTTTTGCAAACGTTTGTTTTGCAAATTATTTTTGATGTTTTTTTTGTAGGTTCTCTATGAGGTGGAAGGCTTTTGTTTGAAACGTTATTAATTAAAACATATGTGTTTCTTCTTCCTTTTTTGTATTTTATATTATTAATTCATATTTAATTTCAGCATATTTCAATATTTCAGCCCTTCTAGTTCAGATCTAGTTGAGCTCTAGTTTAGTTCTAGTTCAGTTATACTACAGTTCTAGTACAATTCTAGCATATTGCACATTATTTTTTTGCAAATTTTTATGCTGACATTAAATTTTTCTAAATAATTTTGACACATGTGTATCAATAAAATTCCTTATATACATAACTAACAGCTATTTGGGAAAAAAGAAAAACAATATATAATGTATATAATATAAGATTATTGCTTAGAAACCACTTATATATCTGTAATATATTTTTATGATATTTCTATTCATGTGACAATACTAAATATACAAATACAAAAAAGAAAACTATAGAATATAATAGTTGTAAATACAAAACTAAATATAATAGAATTCAAAAGATATAAATGGATTTAATATGGCATTAAGAATGAAAAGGTGTTTTTTTTGGATTTTTTTCATTTTTTGTTGACAAAACAGAAAATTTAATGAAATGAATTATTCATGTAATCTCATAATGTTTATAACTAACCACATGCACACATACATATGTATAAATGCTTATTTTATACTTTGTGAGTTTATTTAATTTGCCATAAAATAAATTTAATTTATTTAACAAATGAAATATACAAAACTATTAAAGTGATAATAACAATAATTTCAGGTTGGTCAACAAATAATTTCGTAGTGATTTAATAAAATTAACACTAAGGAAATAAATTTTTATTTATTTGTCTATAAGGATTTTCTAAAATTTTAGCAATAGCAGGATATTATTTGGCCACCAGAAAATAAAATTAATGATAAATATTGTGAAGATGCCAGAGCAAAAGACAGAACTGAATGTGAACTGAGGACTGAACCAGAACTGATCTGGGAATAAATTCAACTAGAGCTAAACTTGAACTGAACTAGAACTGAACTAGAACTGAACTAGAACTGAACTAGGACTGAACTAGAACTTAACTTGAACTGAACTAGAACTGAACTTGAACTGAACTAGAATTGAACTAGAACTGAACCAGAACTGAACTAGAACTGAACCAGAACTGAACCAGAACTGGATTTGAACTGAACTAGAACAGAACTGAACTAAACATGTGGTTAAAAACTGATATAATTAGTTTTATATTAAGTGATTAGAGTAAACTCGGTTTCATGTATGTAAATCCTGTAAAATATAGATACAAAACCTAAAAATGTAGATACAAAACCTAAAAAACTTCAAGTCAAATCACTACACCCTGGGATTTTACATAGAGCAGACAAATGAAAAACTTGCCTTGATGTTATTAATGAGCAGAGAAATAAATAGGCCAAATCAGCAGTTTTATTATCATTTCTATCTTTATTTCCTAAGAAATCAAAATCTGAGATAAACACGCATTTTAGTTTAACATACTTTTGTTGTTATTTCATTATTTGTATCTCTTTTTTTTTTTGTTGTTTTAATATTTTGTTTGCGTTTACTAAAACAAGTACCAAAAATAATGTCATCTTGTACATATATTTTATGCCATGAAGCTTTTACTCTTTGATAGGATTCCATTAAATGTCTAGACATTAAATAAGGCAACATTTTTATAACAAGCAAAAAGAAAAAAAGGTTCATTGATATTTCATGGTCTCATACTTTAGACCACTGTTTGTTCTTTTTTTCTTCTTTTTGTTTATAATTCCACACAAAATAAGGCGAAATATAATATTTTAACTTTGAATTGTAATAAAATAAACACAGAATCATACAAAAGAAGAAGAATAAATTCTTATTTAAAATTCACTTTTTTTTTCAAAGAAAAAAATCTGAGTTACATAAAAAAAAAAAAAGATATATTATGAATAAATGAAATAAAACAAAGTACTAAACCAAGTGAATGAAAAAGTGACTGTTTGTCTGACGGACACCTTAGTATTAATGTCATGATGATGACAATACAATGACACAACAAAACCAATTTAACAAAACTGAAGTTTATATTAAGATGTTGTTGTTGTTTTTTCTTCTACTGGATAATCTTAAAGTTAACTGAATTTTAGGGTAAACCCCCTTTCAGAAAATATAATAAACAAGATGTAAGAATGCTATATTCGGCTATGTCGAATCTTAAATATCCTCCTATTCAATAGATTTGTTAACCGATATTTGCCAAGAAAGTAACATTTATTCAAGAGAGTTAGAAAAATATACGAGACGATTTTAAATGTTTTCCAGAAAGGGGTATTGTATGGGAGGTTTAGCAAAATATGAACCGGTATTAGTCAAAATGATAAATATATTCAAGAAATTTAGAAATAAATGAACTGAATTTCAACTAAATTTGTCAAAATATACTAGTTTTATAAAGTCAAAAATGCTTTTCGGGAAGAGGGCTTTATATGGAAACTGCAGAAAATATGAAACGAGAATATCCAAATTAATATAGTTATTAAAATAATAGAGCCAAATTCGAAAAAATATTTTCCGGAAAAGGGCTTTATATAGGAGCTGTAGTAATATAAGGACCGAGATTGTTCATAGTAATAATGTATATTAAATACATGTAGAAAGGTAATCTTGCTGAATTCCAATGGAATCGATCCTTATTTAAGTTTATAAGCTCAATCACGTTTTTTGGGAAGTGACGTCATATGGGAACTATACATCTTCTTTTTTTGGTCTTATTATTGTATCCAAAAAAAATGCGACCCATATGACATATGAGGTTATCACAGCTTGTTTAAAAGTAGAAAACTGCCTAAGACAATGACAAATAATATAGTCGGATTTCATTGAATTCAGACAATTATTCTGGGCGTGAGAATGTTACTAACAGACGGACGGACAGATGGACATATCGAAATTGACTCAGATATATATTCTTTATGGGGTCTGATTACTTCTTGGTGCTACACGCAGAATGACAAAGTTAATATACTCTCATCACCTCTTGTGGTGGTGGAGTGTATAAAAACACACAGAAATTTTTCTAGCAATGTCATGTTCTTGGCGCTTTTGTAGATATCTGTAGTGTTGTTGTTATTTTTATTTCACTTGTTTTGTTGTTGTTTGGCTGAAAACAAATAAGAATTTGTTTATACTCATGGCTCATGTTATATTTTTTGTTTTTTAATTTTTTATGAAAATCCTGCATGAGCTTTATTTTCTATGGGGAGGATACTTGTTAAAAAATTTGAATGTGGCCTTCATAAGTTTTGTAGTAATTTTATACTACAGAAAGTTTATTATACAAGTTTTAAGGGAAACTTTTATTTACATGATTGACGTCTTTAGTTTAGTCATTTCCTGTGCAAATTTAGGGAAAAATCAGTTTAAGTAATAAAATGAAAAAGAAATTTTAAAATTAAGTAAAGATAAATTAGGAGATTTAATGTGAAAAATCCTTTTCTTAATTAACATAAAAAACATTTTATATTAAAATAATATGTAAAAAGGATTTTATTGTAATAACACGAGATTTATTAAAATAATTTATAGTGAAGGATAAAAGAAATTTTAATTAAATTAAATATTTACGAAAATTATTTTTTTAATATACCTTTTGAAAAAAAGTATTAAAACCGAATAAAAGGATAACAGTATCAGGAACTGGATGCCAACGTAAAATAGTTCTAATTTAACATATTCTTTCATAACAAAAATAATTGATACTTGTGAGTGAGTATACATAATATTAATATAACTCATTCGTATCAGTCTGTAATAAAGTTTATTTAAAATTTCTTATAGCATACAATCTTTTCAGTTTCAAATCAAATCATAAAAATGTAGAATGAATAGGATCAGGAGAAATGAGAGCCTCTAGCAACTAAAATGCCATTAGAGCTGGAGTATTAAAATTTGGTCTTAATCACTTCTTCCTGGAATATTTTCACAGGACAAAATGAAATAAAGATAGGACAAGGGGAAGAGGTAGCCCTTGCAATATACAAACATTAATTACCACTGTAGAAATGAAAGCTTTAAGATTTCATCTCAAATGCTTTCCAAAGAAACAGTTTGAATGTACAAAATGTACAATGGATTAGACCAGGGGAAAAAGTAGCCCATATTTGATGTTATATATTTTAACCTGAAAAGTTTCTTTATAGAATCGGCTAATTAGGTTTAGTAAAAAAAATCAAAAAACGATATCTGAGACAACAACCTAAAACATAAAATTTTTAACAACGATTATGACCAAACTGCTTATTCATTTTTCATAAAAATTCTTATGTTGGTATTTCATGAAAAAGTAAAATGTTTCACTGGATGAAAAAGTTTTGCATACTCCAATATTTTCCATCTAATAAGTAACTGTCTACCCTATTTTGATTATTTAGTAATACGATATTTCAATTAGCAGAAAAAACTTTTTCTTTCATAAATTGAAACAAATATTAAATTAATATAAAAGAACAATATTTAATATTCAAAAAAAAAAAAAAAAAGGATCATTAAAAAAATCCCACACAAAATAATATAATTGAAATGACAATATACTCGAGGCATCTTCAACAGTTTAGGGTCAAATTTCTTACTTAAGTCTTTATTATATTCTCATACATATAATTTTCTATATATTTCTCAGCTTTTTTTTTTTTAATTCTTCACAACAAATTAAAATCTTTTTTCATTCATATATTCTATATTATATATCTAAGCATGAACATGCATGCACTTAAGAGAGCTAAAAGGAAAGAAGAAAAAATATCTTTCAAGGGTCATTGAAATATAAGCTGAAAAAAATATATCGATTTTTTTATATTCTTTAACATACTTGACCAATACAAATACAAACTTTTAATGTAGTTATAGATGAAAAGGAAATGTAGGTATTTATGCAAGTGTGTGCAAAAGGTAAAGTACTTAAAGAATTTTTCCACTTTAATAGAGGTATGAAGGATATTTTGTATTTTGTTTTCAGTTATTTTTTTCTGAAAATTATTGTAATTAATTTCCAATTACAAAATAACTAGAATGAAATATATGTTAGTATATAAACGGGTTATGTATATAAACAACTCATAAATATTTAACCCAATTCTTTGGATATTATAATGGAAAAGGATATGTTTTTTAAGTAAAATACAGAAAATAGCATAAAATATATTTCAAGTATTTAGACTGAATAAAACAACAAAAAAATTTAGTAAAAAATAAGTACGAACGCTATATTCGGCTATGTATGTTTTGTGCATACACTTCAAAAGGCAATTATATAGACAGACGGACATAGCTAAATTGACTCAAATTTTGCTTTAATGCAGGAATATATAAACATTATGGGGTCTGAGATGAATCCTTCTTAACGTTGCGCGTGACTAATTAAATATACCTTCTTCACTACTTATGGTGGTGAAGGGTATAATAAAGACTTATTGGAAATTTGCATGCAAGAGTCCACTTAAGTTATAATATAATCTTTGCTATGAAAAGCTTTCTTGGAATTTTAGTGGCCTGAAATGCCATTAATATTTTAAGCACTTTAAGCAGAAAAAAGAAGTAAGAAATTAGATTGAAACCTTTTTAACATACATATATATTAATAAAAAGAAAACCACGAAACTTACCGTTTTATTTTTTATTTTTTATTTTTTATTTAGCTGAAATATTTTTATGATTTTAATCGCTATTTTTTAGAAATCCTTCCACTAACGTTCTGTAAAAACAGGTAGTCCATCTCCGGCTAAAATTTTCAACACCTTTGCAAAAAGTTTTTGTGCTCTTTAATTCTCCTTTAACAAGAGCCCAAGATCTTTCCTTTGGTCTTTGCTTCGGCCTGTTGGAAAGATTTGACTCTCTAGGTTCAAAATTCTACATTATTGTACTTTTTACACTCACGGACATACCATAGTGACATGATGCCAAGTTAGGACAAAAATAGGTGGACACATTATGATGTCTTATAAATGAAAGCTGCCTATTTTGTAAACATCTTTTGATGTAAATTTCGATATTTATAAAACCCAATGTAACGAATTGACTTTTTTGCATCAATTGCATATTAATTAAGATGCCGAGAACTTTTTGGAAAATTTTGACTTCTTTGGGGCCCTAAACATTTTTTAGACATTTACTTGAGGATTAGCACTATAACATTTTTGAAAACGAAGTTGCGGAAAATCCACAAGAACACATAATTAGATCATAAGCTCTTATTTTCCATACGAAATAGCCAGATGTGTTGGGAACTCTTTTGGCTTTAAAAGCATCATGTGAACCATTTATATATACCTGAACCAACTTTTCTATCAACGGTCAACATCGGATATTTTTCTGGTCACTGATTTTAATCAGGTAGAATTAAACGTAATAACTAACATGTTGTTCAAAGGTAAGTAGATCAAAAACAAGAAGACAAGTCGGAATATATAGTCGGTCAACTTTCTAATAACATACATCACCTTGTTGGCCAAAAATGATAGTCAACAATAAAATGAACTTCCCTCGTATAATTGCATTTTTCGATTTATTCTTAAGTGTGTAGTTCATTATAAAGACACCAACATCTAAGTGTAATTTGAAAGTTTTAAAATTATTATTTTGGGAGCTACAATAAATTATGAACCAACCTTCGAATAATTTTGCTAACATTTGTCTTATTTTGAGCTGTTATGCTTTTAAAAGTGATATTCGAAAAGGGCTTATATGGGACCTATGAGAAATAATGAACCGTCCCTTATTTTTGCACATTGTTTTAGAATATCATAAGACTTACTTTTCGATCTAACTACTTTATAAGATTTTATTATAAAATTTAAAATTAGTTTACTAAAATTTAAAGAAAAACTAAAACATTTTATTTCCCTTTGCACTTCCACAAACCCTCATCACATAATCTTCATTATTATTTATACAATTTCTCATTGAATTTCTATAGATTAAGAAAAAATAGTATTAATATTACTTTTTCAATATTTATATTAAATCTAATAAATCTAAACACATACTTTTTAATATTGTCTTTTTAATCGTCTATAAATTATCGTTATATTGATTTATTGCTTGTCTCATACTATGAAATTGCCGCATTAAAAGAAAAAATATGTTTTAGAGTTGGCGTATGATTAATATTCAATATTAATATTTTATTAATATTACTCATACGCATTGAAGTAACATATGTTGTCTAGAATGTTAAATTGTATTATATATTTATTTTTATTAATTTATTTATGCAGCATCTTCAGTTTCATTGTAAAATATCGCTTAAATCAGTATAATTCGAAAATAAATATTAATTTTTTACTTAAATTGTATTTTGATGACATTTAGTGATTTTTAAGATTTATTGCAATATATTTGTATTAACTGTAGATTGAATTGAATAATTGTACCTGCAATCTGAATTTATTTGAACTATGCAAATACGATAATATATCAACATGTTGTATCAACTTGGGGATAACGGAGGTGGAACTTTTATGTTTACTGAATTTTAATCAAGAAACCAATGTCCTGTCACTTATGAAGTTATTGCAGTTTTATGACCGATGAGCGATAGCTATCCATATAATTGCACATTTCATGATGGAAGTCATAAAATGTGTCATATTTTCTGCTACAACTACTTTTCTTTTCATCGAATTTTATGCTATTCTGTGATGGATTTTATATACCCTCGACCTCTTTTACATTAGAGAAAAATGTAAGAAATCTCAGGTTTCATATTTGAAAGTTTTTAGGTTTAAAATATCCTCCAATAGGACAATTATAAAAATAATTTTGTCGAATTTCTATAGAATTGATTCCATAATAAAATTTTAAATAAGTTTAAAACTCGATTGCAGGAAGGGCTCAATTTGGTACACTGGATCTATATTTATAAATATCGTGGAATATATTGAAAAAACATTTACATAAAAATTCAGCCGAATTTCAATAGATCGTTTCGTATTAAAGAGTTTATAACCTTAAAACCATATTCCGGGAAAATGATTTAGGTGTAATAAGGGTCCCAGCATAATCTAAGTTTTTCGGGTTTATTTTAATGCGAAAATACACTTATTTGTGACAATATTCAGAAAGTAATGTTTAACAAAATCACATATGATTTTGGGTTGCATTAAAACTGTATATATGTCAGTGTTTTTTTTCTATTAATCTGAAGTCGTTCAATTTTTTAATAACGAAAAAACATTTTGCTGTTTACGGTTCAATTCTTATTTCTGCATTTTCACCAAAAATTAGAAAATATTTTCTTTCGAATTACTAAATCGGTTAAATTTTCTTTTAATTTATATACTTTTACCTTAAAGGAGGTTCTAAGATGATCCCTTTTTCGTGCTACAAATGTAATGGCACAGTTAATATAACCATTTCTATAATTGTGGTGGAATGTGTGTGCATTAATTACTTCTTTTTAAGTTAGATTAAAAAGGAACACGGGAGGACTGACAGATGCAAAAGTCTATGTACATATTTTTTAGGGAGTTTCAGATAAATCGCTCTTTGTCTTGTAGTGTCTCATAATACTAGGATTATAATTTTAAAGAAAATTTTCTACTTTTGACAACTTGTTATTTTAATTTAAGAAAATATATAAATTGTTTATAACCTCTAACTTAAAAATACCGATTCTTTTGAGGACCAAAGTTGGGATTATAAAATAGTAATGGCCGTTATACAACATATTGACAAGCCTTCTTATAATGAAAGTCAATGACTTATATCTGGTTTAATATTCTTATCAGTGGATGACTCAAGTCTCAAGAAAAATGCTTCAAATACAGAATATTGGCTTTTTTGCATTTATAACATGCAAAATATCTATGACTCGCAATGACATTGCAAGTTTTTTAGTGGATGCACAGCCACATTCCTCGAGCTTTGCACTTCTCATTTCAAACTCGTTTATACCCAATTCGAGTAAGATTTTCCATCACTGGAATGTTTTAACTTTCAGTGCTTATTGGGAAAGCTTCCTTCTTTCATTTTAATACAAATTTTAAAACTACAAATATATGCAAAACTTGTAGATAACTGATATGGAATAGTTTTTGTTTAATATAAAGACCTTATTTGGACACTTTGAGGAACATTATCAAAAAAAAAAAGTTATTTATAATAAAAAAAAGTTATTTATAATAAAGTTATTTATAATAAAATATTTTAAATTTAAAACAATTTCCGAAAATAAAAAATTAGCCTACAATTTTAGGGACAATTCCCCCCAAAAAAATTAAATTTCCATTATTAATACTGTTGTAAATATTTACACTCAAGAATACATACTCATACTTCCCAATTTTTTCTGGCTTTACATTTTATTTAGTGGCATAAAATTTTTCCCTAGAAAACAATTAGGAAGTACATTTTGTTGGCAGTTATTTAAAATCATTCAACCATTCATTGGTATTTTTATATACTTCCCTTCCAAAAAAAGTGCCCACAAAAATTTCTATATTCATATTTTTACTCTATTTTCTCACTAATTAGGCAAAAAAAAATATTCTAATGTAAATTTCTATCTGTGTATATGTTTGTTTAAAAATACCCCAACAATATAGAGAGAAAAAAATTCCTAGCAAATTTTGTTGCATACTTTTGTTAAAAATTATTCATGTATGTGTAAATACTTATCATAAATATGTATGAATAATGAAAAGAGAAATATGAAAAGGAGAGGAGAGAGACAAAATAAACTGAATAATAAAGTATTGGTGCAATATAAAATAAAAGCAAAAATACAAATTATGAGCAAAATAAAATTTCTATGAGGGAGAGTTTATTATTAATAAAAATTTTATTAGAGAATGAAAATTATAGAAAATATTTTTGGAATATCTAAATATGAAAATGTATTTGTAATAATTGATGTATAAATTTTTATATATTATTACTGGAAACAATAGAAAAAATCTATGGAAATAATTAATATTTTTAACTATGCTAAGTGGTTCCGAAATTAATATCAACCTAGACGTTTTGCATGTAAAACACTGATTTCAAAGAATTTGATTCATAATATTATGAGACTTATTGAGTCAAATTTGTTAAAATCGTTTTATATAAAACTTTTCAAGGACTGCAGCCAGCCATATGAACAGATTCCGTTAAATCGACTCAGACACTGATTCTCCAACCAAACACATGACAGTTTAATGTATACAAATATGTGTATCTCAAAATCAGTCTTTACTTTATTAAAAACTTCTAAAAAAATTTAGCTTTTTTCCGTACAGATATGTCACCTTTGATGGTATGAATTTTTTAGAGTTTTAGAGTTATCTGCCTTGCAAAGAGGCAAAAGTGAATTTAAAGATTTTTGAAACTAGCAAAAATGAAAACTGATAAATAAGGAAATGAAGATCTTTGAGACATTTTTCATATAGAATTTTGCACAAAAGTGCTGCCTTTCTTCAAAGTCTGAGTAGAACAGAAAAGTTTGAGGATAAGAAATTGGAGGCGACCAAATATTCTGGTTGCTATTTTATGTATAAATTTGTTTTAACGCAAACGTTAATAATAATTTTAAAAAAGTACCAAAAACACGTTGGTACTTTAATGACTTGTTGTTGGCAAATCTAAAATTTTTGAGGCAAACTGCAACAGAGGATCATCCACCAATTCTTAATAACACTGTAGCGTCTGATAAAATTATGTGGATTTATAGGAAAATACCATTAAATAGAGCAGCTGAAGTCTAAAGCACTAAAGTTAAGTTTAAGCAACTCAAAATGCTATATTTGTCTATACCGAATCCGAAACCACAAACACATGTGAAGTTTCGTACGTACACACTCACATATACACAATATATAAAAGTTTTTCTTAAATATAACAGAGAAACACTTAATGAGTCATAAAATTATTAGTATTTTTGGCTATAACTTTTTTATACCGAACCGATTTCGATAACTTTTGGACTGATAATGACGTATGTACATGAGAATATTATGGCAAAATTTCTATTCCAATTTGTCGTTTTATTATTGAAATTATACGGAAGTTTTTGCTTGAATTTAGGAAGGTTCAAGCAAAAGACTGAAAAAGTTTTTGCTGGTTTTAAAAGGAAACTTCTCAGGGTTATAGCAAATACTCAGACCAAATTTTATTGAGCTCAACAGACAGAAGGACACGGCTAAATCGACTTAGATTTTTATTTGATACAAGAATATATATACATTATGGGGTCAAAGATAATTCATTCTTTTTTCCATTAAACTGATTATCAAACTTTTATAATTAATTGTATGTTTCGTGTTTAGAAAACTTTTATATATTGTATACGTCTGTGACTGTGTTTGTACGAAAAATAATATATTTACATCACACACATTTCGGCATAGCCGATTATGGCATTCATACTTGTTATTTGTGTAATTAACAAAAATATTTTATAAAATTAACTATTTATAGTTTAGAAATAAATTAGCTTTAGATAAATAGTTTTTATCTCTAATCTCATTATTTAAAAAATATATGTAAATATTCATATCAAAATAAAATTAATTGCCATAATATGCTATTTATTATTAAAACTAATTGCATTTTAATTTATTTAATAATTTATAAATATTTTGCTTAAGGGCTGAAAAAAAGCTCCATATAAAAGAGCAAAGTTATATTGAAATGGGAGCTCCAACAAAAGTAAATGACCAAATAATGGTATTTTTCGAGCTCTAAAAGTGTTAAATATATTTTATAAGGAAAAATAAATTTAGATTTTATTAATTTTTGACATAAATTAAAAAATGGTATTTTTGATATCATAAATTTTAATCATACGCTATACAACCACAAGTGGTGATCCGTGAGTAACGTCAAGAAGAAATCGATTGAGCTATCCAAATTAATTGGTCACATGGTTTGTTTAGTCCTAAGTAGTTTCATAATTAAAATGTATATGGATTCATTGCGATAGAATTATAGACCGATATCTGTAACAACCTCTAAATTCCGAACTCGAACTTTTCTAATTTTTTAATAAAACTGGATTTAAACAAAAATGTGACTATGAGATATAGTTATACCTTTTTCATCATTGTATAAAAAATATCAAAATCAGATGATAGAAGAAGAGTTATAAGCCAAAATATCAAAAATTTTGACACACCCCAACATCTGTGTGACTTATGGGTTGCAATATTTAAGATAATTTTTTTTTTTTTAAATTTGCAATATATATTTATTTTGATACAATAATAAATGCAACGAAACTAAATTGTGCTGGAATCATTATTCAACTTAGCCCCCAGATAAGACCTCTTCCAGAATATGGTTTATAGCTTATAAAATCTTAAATATGAACCGATTCTATTGAAATTTGGCACAATTCCTTATAATTTTGACTATATTTTATGAGTTTTATTATTTATTTATATTTTAGTATTTATAACCTTTTTTGTAGTACCTTCTATATAACGCCCCTTCCGACATAAGCTTATAAAACTATGAAATAATGATAAATTCCAGCTCTCCTGAAAATACGTAATTTAATTTGAGCAATATTGGTCCATATTTTGGTTAAGCTTCCCATCACTTTCATGATAATGGGTTTGGTATTATAAATCATTTAAATAGAGATCAATCCTTTAAAATTTGGCAGTTTGATATATTATTATTATTATTATTATTATTATTATTATTATTATTATTATTATTATTATTTTGAATAACCTCAGTCCATCTTTTATTGTAGCTTCAATATAGGGCCCCTTCATGGAAAATAAACTAAATTAATGCCAATTCTATTAAATTGCAAGACAATTATATTTTACTGCCTTTAATAAGTATATATTAAAAAGTATAAAAGTTTGCCAATAATGGTCCGTATTTCACTAAAGCCTCTTCCCGGAAAGCAGTTGGAGTAAGCTTATAAATCAAGTTAATAGTAACATATCCTATTGAAATTCAGCTCAATTATTTTTCTTACTACCTCAAATATATGTAATTAGTCTAACTAATATCGGTTCATATTTTACAATAGCTCCCATATAATGCCCCTTTCCAGAATAGAATATTTTTTTTATAAAAAAATTGGTCATTAAAACCTACATCTCTACCAATAATTAGATCTAATTTCAAGAACATGATGCCATATTTCACTGCAAGGTGGCCTTTTCAAGTAATCTGCATTTAAGGTGATGAACGATTAAGTCTTTTTGGTGCCATTTTTTCAACGAATTTTTGCATAATGTTTGTGGTGAAGAGCATTTAAGATTCGGCATAGCCGAACAAAGCATTCTTACTTGTTTCAAGCAAATTTTTTCTGTCACAAACAACAGCTGTAGTTTCATTGCAAATTTAATCTTTATTGCAGCCATTACATTTGCCACTCGCAAAATGCTGGTTGTTTCCAGTTTTTTTGGTCTCAAATTTTTCATACTCATAAATGTGGAAAATTTAATTATAATCATTTTTATTAAAACATGACCCAAAAAAATAATGAAAAGGACATAATATGGTCAAAGTTTTATAATGTCCGCCGTTTTTTCTACTCACACTTCTATGAGTTGGAAAAGATTTATTAAATTCGCATATATTGTTATATTTGCATTTATTTTTGCGGGTAAAATATGCATTAATTATTAAAAAAAAAATGTTTTTTTTATTTTATTAAAAATGGCTTTGAAAATAATTTAACTTATTTACATTATTAATTTATAATTATTTTAAAAAATTTCGAAAAAAAAAATAATAAAAAAAAATTAATGAATATTTTATAGAATTTCTAAATATGTATAAAATATCGTTTATTTTGTAAAAAGCATTTAATGAGTTCTGTGAACTTAGATTAATAAATAATTAAGCTTCAAAGTCATAGCTTTATAAAAGCTTTTTTGTGAAATTGTGTTTATTGAAAGTGTATTAAAATAAATCAAAAAATGTTTAAATTTTAAATAAACTTCATTAATATTAGATTACGTGCATTTTTGCAAATTCTTAAAAAAACGTATTTATTTAAATTTTTATTTTAGTTAATTAATAATATTTTGCTTTTGGAATAAATTAAACAAAATAAATAAACTTATCGCATTGTTAACAGAGGGCCTCAATGGAATGTTTGAATATATCTGTAATCAGTGCTATCGCTTTACAACCCACACCAACCCCTCCCCTTTCGGCTGTTATTTCTTTCGCCTCTTTTATATTTAAGGCAAAATAAAGGTGATCGCAAATTAACCCTTAAACACTTGCTATAACTATTCCAAATTTTTACTCTCCCTTTCTGAGAGAAGTAATGTCAGGGCACAATTTCGATGCACACCTCTTCCAATTTTCAATTCAATATTTATCCGTGTTGTATCCTGCAGCAATTATTGAGGTATAAGTTTTTGGGGATTTTCCAATGGGCACATCTTATACTGTGCATAAATTTGTTATAGGTTTTCCCGAGTTCTATTGGATAGAAAATGTAAGGAACGACATTCAACAGAAGTCAACTCGGTAATCTTCTGAGCAATTTCTTAACACTGCTAAAGCATTCTTGGAAAATGAGAAGTAATAGAAATCTCTGTTCTATTAGTAGATACAGATTACAATGGAATCAAAATTTTATGCAAATCATAACACAAGCAAAATCCTAATCTTTTTGCAATTTATTAATGTTTTATTAGAAATTTGAATGAACATTTTCCCACCAATTGCATTCTTCGAATGGAAAGATACTTAATTTGCTGCATAATGCTTCCGGTACCAAATTTACTCAATTGTTGAAATATAAATTTTTGTATTTATTTAATAAATTTAGTTTTTTTATACTCTGCACCACCAATAAACGTTGACATCCTGTGTATAATGTTATAAAGGAATCTAAAAAACCCCAAAATGTATATATATTTTTCCATCAAATCAAAATCCGAGTTGATTTAGCAATATCCATTGGTTGGTTTGTCTATTGTTGGCTCGCTCACATCCACATCAATTAAAAGAACTCATTGAACTGCTGTCTGAATATACGTTTTTAGCCTGAAATATTTCCTATTTAAAACAGGTTTGTAAATAAAATATATAGACATATAGCTGAGGCAACCTCTAAGTTTTAACAACCACCAATCTTTTCTTATATTTTCTACACAGATCTCTCAAAATACGAATTTTCAACTCGCAAAGGAAGGCAAAACGTGAATTTCAGTTTTATTTTTTTAATTACTCTTACCTGTAGATTAATAATGAATAGAACAGCTGCCAATTTTTTATTTTTCCTCTTATTATTTCCAAATTCTAAAAAGGGGATTAAAAGGGAAAATTTCAAAAAGTACACAAAAAGTAAAATGCAGTTTAAAAGGTCGCAATTTCCGATTAAAGTCGCACCAACGGCAGCACTGTTTCTAAGATTTTAATAATATGTCTATAGATGATGAATTAATTTCATCTGATTCCGATAACTGTTAATTAAAAATTATTTTGTTGTTGTTATGCGTAATCTTTTATTTAAAACATAAACATAGAATACTTTGGCGTATGTGTTATAAACGCATATATTTTATTAAGTATACTCTCTGCGCTAATAAGATAACACAATTAGGAAGTAAAAAGTAATGTTTAATTTTTTTAAGGGAACGAATCCATAAATTTAATCAATAATTTCTGAATCAAATTTTTACTCTTATCATCTTGATTAATATCCTTAATTTAAATATTTTTAAATACATGTACTAAATTTACCACATTTATTACAAAATAAGATATATATTCCATTAAAGGACGTACTGAAAATTGAACTAGAATAACATTTAACAATAGAAGTTAATTATTCAAACCCATTTTGTGTACATAAAAGAAAAAGAAAGAACAAATAATTTGTAAATTACAAAAAAACAATAAACAAAATCCAGTCAAAACTTCGGTTCAAAAGAAGAACAAAATTGAACACAAAAAAAATAATGAAAACAGCTGCCGGCATAACACACAAACTTGTACACATGTCGATATATTTATTAACAGTTATGTGACATATACTTTCAAGTACATGTATTTACATAGGCGTATACACATGTCACATTTATTCACTTACACGCACACACTTATTCACTCATTCCCATACAACTCTAAACACTAAACACATTTTAACAAAAACAAACACGAACAAACCATATAATAAACAACAGCAACAACAGAAAAAAGACGCACACAAAATAAATGTAGATAAAAATGCTAAACAGGAAGTTGTTAACATAACTGAAAATGTTTGAGATTGTTTATGAGTAAGTGTACTTGTATTTGGGGGAATCATGTATGTGAAAATGTTGCAAAATTAAAGAAACAAGTACAAATACACCCACAAAAATGTACAAAAATGTATATATATGGGACTCTACACAGTGTTTCAAATGCAAAATGAAATGGAAATAAATCACTTAATTCTAATAATAATTATTTATTGACACATTGGAAAGTAAAGTAAGACAAGTTTTATATCAAAGTATCGGAAATTATGTCTACATTTCAAAAATGTATCGGAAATGCTTTAGAATAAAAAAGCTTCACCATGATCGGAAGTTACAGATTTATTTCCATTTCATCTTTGATCAGAAACACTGTGCGTCAATAAGGTGTGGCAAGTTGTTTTAATAAATTCTTCTTTTATTTCTCTCATCATTTAATGCTTTAAGGATGTTTTTTCTGATTTTTTTGAAGGCTTTTTCTCAAAAGATAAGATAGAAGAAGAAAAAAATAAAATTCGAACATTAATAACAGCACCAGTATCACAAGAAAATGAAGTAAAATGAAAGAAGATGGAAATAAAAGTGTAAAAAAAGTATTGGAAATGATAAGAAAGAAAATAATTTTTAAGAGCAGAATGAAGGTATTAAAAGAGAAGAAACTCTTGATTCTTAATATCTTAAATTAGTTTTTTAAGAATTTGAAAGAATAAACTTGAAAAAGTTTCTCGTTACATAAAATCTTCTTAACCCAAAGATTATGATGTGGCAGTAAATTTAAAATTTTGTTTTACTTAAAAGTTTTTTCATTAAACTAAACCGATATTACTATACTTAAACCTTCATTTCATTCAAATGTATAAGTGAAACAGACATTAATACATGTCGTCATTTGTGGAATTCTTGGAATGAAAAAATTCGACTAAGACATTGATTTCGAGTCGAACATTATGCTTAAAAATGGTATGTAAGTATGTTCCCCGAAAATGATATATAAATAGAAAAACAAATATGATATTTAATGCATTTTGGTCTACGGAGCTCAAAAACTGTAGGGTTTTGGGACATTATTCTGAAAAAGAACAGTTTATGGAAAAAAGACTTTAGTTCAAGATCGGCTAAAATTTTGATAAGATAAAAAATAAAAAAAAAATAGTTGCAAAACTGCTCCGATTTTAAAGTAAAGAAACTATTTCACTCTTTTGTAATATATGTTCGTATGCACCGACATGAGGAATCGCTAAATCTGAAATTTTGAAGAAAAAAAATTTATTAACAATCAATTAATTCAAAAGCATAATGATCATTTTAAACATCATCGTATCTGTTAGACGAACCATCATTTTAAAAATGTCATTATTACGTTCTTAATTCAATTAACTTGACTTTTGATTTTAAGTTTTTTAAATGAAAAACAAATAAATAATTTTAAATTAAAGAACAGAAGGATATTAAAACTAATATTAATGTTTTATTCTGTTGTGACGAATTATTTATACTCTACACCATATCCTCTGGATATATAAGAACATTAAATCACAAATATCAATTCAAACACAGCTGTAGCATTTCTGCTTATGTCACAGCTTTTTATGCGAAAATGGATCTAAGAATTTAGAATTTTAAGAATTTTAGAACAGCAGATGTATGGTAGAGGGAGAGTAGAAGTGCTTGTCTATGTTTCGCTATACAATTTATCGCCAAATGAATCTTAAGAAGACTTGAATGATTTCTTAGTGCATGAAATAGTTCCCAACGACCAAAAATCAACCACTCCATCACCATATCATAAAGTTACAGAATGAATGAAAACAGTAAGGTAAAGACAATGGGTTACCTTCAAGGACAAACTCGTGACTAGTCGGGAGCTTGGGAAAGTGAATGGTGGTGTTTATTATAAGACTGACAGATGACTAGTATGGTACAGTCACCAAAGACTACAAGGTGCTAACAAAACACACTGTTTCTTAAAAAAAATTATATTTATTTTCTTCTGAACCGATTCGAAGAATTTTTGACATTATTTATAGCTCAACATTATTGGCAAATCTTACCAACTACTTTTAGCGATTACTCTAAACATATTTAATTGAATTTAATTAGTGTGTATCTGAGAATGTATAGGGTAGACAAAAAAGAGATATCATTCAAATTATGATTTCTTGTAAGATTAAATATTTCATTGAGTTTCCGAATATCATTCCTTGATATTCTACGGGGAATGGCAATAAAAAAGCCAAAAATCTAATTAGACGGGAAAGTGTTAAATTACTTTTATTATTATTTACTTTTAAATAATATAAATTACTTTTATTATCATTATATAAAAAAGTATTTTATATGTTTTTGTACTTCTTTAAGAAATAGGAAAAATTCACTGTTGTTTATTTAATATTATTCTAAAACATATCCAATATCTGCCCTTTTCTATATTCACATCTACACATATGTCACAATTCTATACATTAACATTAACACATCTTTATGTTTCCTTAATTTTCCAAAGAATAATCATAAATTCCTATGGCAACTTGTTGCCTTTAGCTGGATTTGCATTCAAATCATTATCAACACGAACAGGAAATACAAATTTGCAGTAGAAAATCTTAATAGAAGAAGAAGAATTTTTTCAACTAAATAAAACTTTAAGAAAAGCAAAATAATTTTTCTTTTACAAACTGCTGAAATAACACGAAGCCTACAGAGTTCCTATAGTTAGAAGTAGTAAACGAGAAAAAAACAAACTTTAAGATGTGAATATTAGACTTAAAATAAGAACAACAGTTACACCAGTATTTGTATATATAGTTGTATATAAAAATATGTATGTATATTTCATAATAATAATGAGTATATATAGATATATACAACAAGGATGTTGTTGTAGTTGTAGATATACAATGAGCTGCCATAAAGGTGTCAATGATGCCGAAACCCACTGATGTTCATTGTGATAACAATAACGATAATAATGATGTCGTACTTGAGGCAACAACGTAATTCTCTTAGATTTTTATAGCCTCCACCACTACAAGTAGTGAAGAGGGTATATAAAATTTGTCATTCCATCTGTAACGCAAAGAATAAATTATCTCAGACTTTAAAATATATATTCTTGCATTAAATCAAAATCTGAGTCGATTTTACTATGTCCGTCTGTCTGTCCATCTATTTGTCTGCATTTCTGGCTGTCTCTCTGTTTTTGGCACCTCACATCCACAAAATTTTAATGAATAAAATTTAGCTTGAGTATTTGTTATATTCCTGGGAAGTTTCCTATTTAAAACCAGAAAAATAAGTTTAAAATATCAAAATATAAAGACCGATATCTTAAGCAACTTAAACAACTGTCAATAGAAATCGATAAATTGGAATAAGCTTTCGGCGTATTATATGTACTTTAATTTCAAAATCGGTTCAGTAGAAAAATGTTATAGCCAAGATATATAATTATTATGACACATGTCATATTTATATTATATACGTTTGTGAGTGTATGCGTTTACAAAACATAACGAAGTAACTAGACATGTATTTATGGTGAAGGACATTGAAGATTCGTCATAGCTGAATATAGCATTCTTACTTATTTTCTCTTAGTTTTTTGCTTCTTTTTTGTCCTTGTTGTTATTTTACGTAACTGCAGGTACAACGTACTTACAGGCATTTTTGTGGTTTAGCGTTATAAAAGCAGCAATAAAAAAATTTTTATACACACACATACACATAAACAAAAACCAACATAAAGAAAATTATTGTCGAGTTTACTTTTGTGTCAAACAGAAATGATTATAAGCGTTTATTAAATTTCCATTTGAGGAAATATTTTATTTACAATTTACATTTTTTGTGGGAAAAATTTCTTAAGGACGTACAAAATTTTTCGATTTAAATAACAACTGAGAAAATATTTCTTTAAATATTTTCAGAAATATTTTAAAGTTTCTCCAAATATTTTATTTATAATTTTTAGTTAAAATCAATAAATAACGATGCTAAAAAGTATGATGTTACAAAATACATTAATATTAGTTGAAAACACTTCAGACATCGATTTTTAATGAAATATTTTTTTTTAACTTAGAATTCTCGCTTAATCATTTGATTATACTTTATGCCCTTCCAAGAACAGAAAGTGAACAAGAACACAGAATCTAGGACTCAATAAAGTAAAATATAAAATTTTCATTAGGCATGATTTTAGAGTTTGAATTAGAAGAATATTATTATCATCTCTACTCAATTCATTGATTAGTAAAGTTAGATTTAGATCGATTTAACAGATATACAGGCGAAGAACTTTTGAATATTTGTGAAGGAAAAAATCTTGAAAAACTTCAATATCCTGCAGCTATTGTAGCAGAAAACTTATTATTCGTATTGTTCATTAGCTTAAGCCATAATTTTGGAAAAATGCCTCATATAAATTCGGTATAACATATATTGTAATTACCTCGAAATATTGGTGCTGATCCATAAATTTTAATCGCCGATTTTATTAAAAGAAATTAAAAGTGACGAATTCGATTACGTAGACTACCGATTTCAACAATTCTTGAAGTAGAAAATAGACGCTCTATATTTTAGTTAAATTTAAATTTTAGCGGGTGACTAGTTTTTAAAAAAAACGGACAAAAGTTTTAATCTGAATTTGTAGGTTATTTCAGATATTATGACTATATTGCTGCTGGCTTAGAACTATAACGAACCACTTGAAAAATTTTAAAAGGATTATTATTGTTACTTTGAGAGTATTTTCAATAGACAGATGGCTAAATCGATTCAAATTTTAATATAATGCAGGCACTTTTTGAGTTCTTGAACTTAGCATTACACAACAAAAAAACTATGTTAATTCACATTCCGTTACCACTTGCAATGGTGGAGGATATAAGATGTCTAAACTTCGGTAAAATTGGTATGTATGTAAGATTTTTTAAATCTTAAAACAAAATTCCGCGAAGGGGCATTAATTGAATGTTTTTATAAAGATCCTTTGCCGCAACGGTATATTGCTTACCATTCCATGAAGCTTTTGGAAATTTTTGACTGCCTTTGGGTGCTTACATTTTTCCAACATCAAACGTGTGTTAAGAATTTTTTGTTCTCACTCCTTAGATTTTATGATAACAGTATGACAAGAAGAAAATTTAGGTATGTTCACAAAGGTCCTGGTGATTCTTTTGCATGAAACTACAAAAAATATTGTATTTTACAATGACCATTTACATCAAATTTCATTAACTTTCATCACATTTTTATAGGGTTAAAAATAAAATAAAAATTTAGAAATTCCTCAGATAATATTTTTTAATTAACATAATATTAATATAAAATTACATATATAAAAATATTAAAAACATTAAAAATACATATTAAATAAATTTAAATGAGAGAATTCACTTTAAAATAATGTTTTTTATCACAAGAAAAAAATGCATTAATTGTGATGATTTCAAAATTATATAAATATATTTTTAAAAATAAATTTTTACAAAAAATAAACAGACAACTAACGTATTAAATACATATTTAATGAAATATTTTAAATTAACTAAATACAGTGTTTTCCCGGTTTAGCGAATTCGCGATTTAACGAACAGTAATAGTTGTGTGATTGAGTACCGTAATTTACGAACAAAAAAAAAATAAATAAAATAGTACTCGATATAACGAATTTTTTAGAAACACAGATAAGAAATAATGTAAAGTGTGAAGAATATTTTTGTAACACATTTAAGTTAAAGAGTTTTAGGTCAATAGATAGATGTGTGTAAAAGATCTTTCATAAATAAAGTCTGTAAACAGCCCAAAACCTAAATGCGTTACAATTACAGTAACAGTTGTGTCAGTCCTAAAAGAAAGCGTCTGCTACCCACAAAAAACAAGTCCCGGATTTTTACTTGTGATCCGGAACCTGATGGAAACAGAATTGTTTAAATGATTTAAATAATGGTCATAATTCGCATCTGAGGCATTGGAAATTCACAAAAAATTTAACATTGAACACTTTTATTGAAGAAATTGGTTAGAAGCTAATGTTACCGTACAAAACACATGTCCACTTGGAAAAATTTCAGGGGGAAAAAATTCGAAAGAGAGAGTTCCTATGTTGCTGTGTACAAATTCCAGAGGAACAAACAAAATTCCAGATGAAAAAAAATCCGTGAACCCAAGAGCATTTCGAAATAAAACGTTGCCAATATAATATGATCATTCTAAAAATGCATTGATCCCATTATTCATTTTGAACATTTGGGATTTCAAAAGTTTTTTGTTCCGGAAGTAAATTAAAAAAAAAAAATTATCAGGTAATATTATATAAAATATGTTTTTTATTTCAAATCATTTATTTGAATTAAAGTTTAATTTAAATACAAAATAAAACGTACAATGTCTTCTTATCTTTAAAAAAATTGAACGAATTTTTCAATTTTACGATAAAATATCATTCGTTAAAGCGAGAAACTACTGTTTTTTTTTATTCGAATATATAACAAATATATATTGACATAATGAAGTTGAAAGCTACTTTTTTCTCTCTTATACTAAGTATTATTTATTTTTTCTATAAATTGTTAATTAAATATAAATGATTCCTCTTTTTATTTAAATTAATTAATATTTATTTAAAAACTCAATCAAAAAAAATCATTTTTCTAGAGTATTTAAATAATGTATAATTATATGTAAATTTTTTGTAAAAAGAGATTATTTGAATAATTTTTATTTTATTTTTTTTTAATACACGAGATTTCACATAATAAATGACATATATTTATTTGTATGTTTGTATTAATTAAATAATAAAAAACATAATTGATAAAATGTGATGTTTGATTGTGAAGTAATTAAATTATTATAAAAACTACAATAACAAATAAGAATGATATAATAGGCTTTGCCTATTTTAATACCCTCTTTCATATATATGTACATTCAAACACATGTGTAATTACTTACATGTACACACACTAATAAGAACAACCTTTTTCATAATTAAAGCCGCAAAACCTTTCGACAAGGAGACGGTGAAGATCAAAGATGTTAAAATCGTGCAATTTTTGACAGATATATATTTTTAAATTCTAGTAAATCTGGTAGTATTTTTTGGATTAAAAAGCAAATTGAAGTGGAACCTGACCTTCTGGTCATACAGTCATGTGTCCATTTTATGAAAAGTTATATTTAAATACCCTTAAACAATTTTGTAGGAAATGTCAAAAGACCCAAACCTGCTTAGTTGCATTTTTCCAGCCCCCATACAAATATTCCCCCGAATTGGGGTTAAAGTTCAAAGTGCTAATAAAAAGCGATTTTAACAAAAAGCTAAAAGAAAATATATTATGATGTTCTAAAGGATGTGACAATTTGTACAAATATCGATCCATTATTTCTCATAGGTCCTAAACAATTCCCCTTCCAAATATCACTTAAATGGACATAAATCTCACATATACGTTGACATTGTAATAATAATTGGTCAAGTTATGATAAATATAACGAATAGTGTATTAAATTATACGAGGGCTGGTCTGTATTATATATCTAGCTATCATATAACACCCCAGAAAAATCATTATAAAACACATAAATGTTAGTGTCGTAGTAATGTCCTTGAGTATAAATTATACGAAGGTTGTCCGTATATTTTTCGCAGTTGTGGTTTGCAACCGAGAATATAATGTAGTGTATTATATAGATGGACTCTACCGATTATGAAATACCTAAAGTGGTCTAAAACTCCAAATTAAAATATTGAAATTTTGGTTTAAATGAAAATTGATTTAAGAGAAAATTAATTAAATTCCATTTATTACTACTTGTGGTGACTCCACATAGAAATAATTTTAATCTGAGTCAATTTAGCTATGTGTGTCTGTCTGTGTGTTAGAAGCATTCGAACTGTCTGAATAAAACGAAATTTGCTGTTGTTTGTTACTGTCTTGTTCAACTTGCTATAAAATATAAGTAAAGTTGAATCCATACCAAAGGAGTTATAGACCGATTTCTGAGACAACATCCAAATTTTGTAAAGTTTTTAAAAAATAATTTGTTGTCCAGTGTTTGTGTCTGTTGGAAACGTTCCATTTTACACTTAAAATCAATGAATACTTGATATAAGAATATGTTTCGATGAAATCTATATCCTCAATTTTGGATATCGCATTAAATTTTCTCTTAATTGACTTTAAAACATCTAAACATGTATGACTTTAATAAACTTTTTATATTTTTTGTAAGTTGCTTGTCTTTCCAATGGCCATTGAAGAGAAAGCTGACTCGATAGGGAGAAATATATTTTTGAATTTGTCTTAGTTTAATGCCAAGTTTATGGTAGCTGTTATCACGCTTATCACGATTATGAAAAACTTTCTTAATTTAAATTCATGTTTGTAAATTTATCAAAAACATAACTTAAGCCCTCATAATGGATGTAAATTACATGATACCCACACAAACAAAACTTTAATAATTTGTTGTGTGTGTATACATATACAAATATATTCAACCTTAACACGCACTTCTAAGTTAAATAGTAGAGGCAAATATATATCCTTTGATGTTATTTGCAACAAAACACATTCAATTATAGAAACACATGTATTATTTAATACTTTTGGGATAAATACAATAGAGTATAATCTAACATTTTAGCAGGAATACAGCAACAAATTGCTTAAGGCTTTATCGAAAATAGAATTTATAATTATTTTAGAACACACATTTGTCTAGCAGTTTGCATAAGAATATATGGAGTATTAAACAAGGAAAAAATTATAATTTCTCAATCCCGACTATTTAATACCCTACACCATAAGTTGGTTATAAGTTTTAACTACCAAAAATTAAAGAACCATCCTCGTATTAAAGTATTTTTTTATTTATGCTTAAGAATACAGTATAATATAATGGTACTAATTTTTTGTGGCCATTACATGGGAACTTTAAGAAATTATGGACGGAACCTCGCAAAATTTCGCATATCGATTTTTATCTAGATTTGACCAATTCTTATTTACAATACCAACGTATATGTGAGATATATGGAAGGAGGTTGTACCGGACCTGTAAGAAATAACGGAACGATCCTTGTATAACCTGACATGTCATTTTAGAGTATCAAGAAACTAATTTGTGCCAAATTTAATTAAAATCCCATTTCGGGAAGAAACATTTATGTGGGGGCAAGGTGAAATAATGGATCTATTATCACTAATTTCAACGAACATCGTCCTCAGAGAAAAATAATAGCACATGCCAAATTTCATTTAAATATCTGTAAAACTTCAGCCTGTATTTTGTTCACAAATTTAACATGGACAGCCTGCCTTCCAGTCGGAAAGAGATCCTTAGTAGAACCGTATACTTAAAAGTGGTGGCAGCATATTTCAGTCCCCAACCACCAACGGTGGTGTAGGGTATAATAAAATTGTTTGAAAAGTTAAATACAATTTGTGTTAAAATTTTTGTAATTTTAAGTTTATATATTTAATATAAAATAATTTCAAAAAGTTTTTTTTTTTTTTAAATACCTGTTGCTTTAAATTTTTATATTTATCTTTAATATATTTCAATTTATTATTATTGTTTTGTATTTTTGCACAAATTCTGATACCAAATTTCAAAGCCAAACAGATGCTGTTTGTAACACGAAAACATACACTTGACTGAACTTTGAAATCTGATTTCATTTACTTTACTACCATGAAAAATGTATAACCGGTTAGTTTTTTCTGTTGATATGTTTTTCATTTACTACATATGAGTTGTTGTTGTTGTTTTTAATTTTTTCTCATTCTATATACAATCTCGTAAACTGAAACTTAAATGTTGGAGGAAAAATTTTATTTTTTACAGATACATTTTTTCGAAACTTTACTTATGGTTGGCTGAAATTTTAAAATTGAAGAATTTTTATTCTAATACTTTGAAAAAAAAAAAATATTAAATGTTGAAGTGATATATAGATTTGGAATCTATTACTTATGCTTTTTAAGCATAATCTGCATTTCATAACGTATACTTAATGAACACTAATTAATATTAAGTATACGTACTAGTTCATTTTATAAATAAAAATCACATTTTAATGTAAGCAACATTATTAGTCATTATGGTGATTGTAATTCAGAATGCTATAATCAACTATTCGAATCTTCCACCATAAGTTTGTGTGAAGTAAATACTTTATGTTTCGTAATGACACGCTAACACACACTCTCATAAACGCACACAATATATAAAAATTTTCCTTAAATAAAACATAAAGTAATAAAGTTTATTCATTTCAAAATTAAAGCAAAATTTCACTCTCGATTTAGAATTGACAATTTTATGAAAGTTTATCGCTTGAACTTAGAGAATGCCTCAAATGTCGGTCTTTAACTTTTAATGTACTGAATAGATTTTTATGGTTTTAAACAGGAAACTTTTCAGACTATAAAATTTATTCGTGCCAAATTTCATTAGGCATTTCAGACAGACAAATTGTTTATGTGTTTGCTATTAAATATATCGGCTTAAAATTTGATTCCGAAAAAGGGTCTTTAGTTACCTGTGGTCATAGAAGATTTAAAAATATTTATTTATTTATACTACACATGGTTTTGATATCATAAGCTTGTAGTACTGATTGTAGGTTACAGAAAAAGTTTCAAACAAACAGATTAATTTTCGGAGTTGATTGATATTCCTAAATAAGTGATTCAATCATCTCAAATATCAATCGAATTTCGTGATTTTAATAAAATTTTACTCAGTGCTATAATTAGTATATCCGAATGTAAGTTTAAAGTTAAGAGTTTGTGTCTATAAAGTTCTGAAAAGGTTACAAAAATAACTACAAACACTGACATTTCTTTTATCTGTTATGTGGACTCTTATAACTTCTTTCATTTTAGGTGTAATTTAAATTCACAAATATACACGACCTTTGATCAACTCGAAATTATATAGTTATGGGACGATATTTGACAGAAGCTGTCAGAATGAATAAAATCTTTTAAAAAAGGCGAGGGAGAATGGTATTACCTATTTTAAGTATTTGTCAATTAAATTATAAGAGGATTTCTTAGCTTATAGTAAGTTTCTTCGGACATAGATAGACCATATAGTAAACCATTTTTGTAGTGGACACGGATAAGTGCTTTCCCTATTATGAGTTGAGATTTGCATAACAATTCCTGAAAATTTCAAAATAATTGATAAAATATGAAAAAATAATATTTTATGATAATAAGAAGAAAATTATGAAAATAAAATATACCATAACGACCTTGACAAAGTGAAAAGAAACAAAATATAAATCACATTTTACTGAAACTTAAGCTAAAACATAATCTTGATCTTTCCATTAACTTTTATACAGAAATTTGATAAAAAAAATTGTTTATCCTAAAAAATGTAAATTAAGTTGTTAAATGAAATTAAATAAAACACCATAACAACAAAAAGTTATTAAGAAACTGATATTGGTATTAATTAAAATTTCATCTTAACAACAGTCTTTTTCCTTAAAAGAAGCTAATAAAACAATAAAAAAAATTAAAATATTACAGGTATTTAAAATATTCCCTTTGGCATTTATACTCACGGTATTTAAAGGAAAACAGCTAAAATTCAAATAAAAAACTTTTCAACTGCACTGAATTGGAAAAAGGGCAGAACTCTTTCTTTTTTATTTTCTCCAGAATACATTCATGTCTTTTCTTCGTTTATTTTTGCCAGTCCAAGGAAGCAAAACAATAATAACAATAACAAACATCCAGTTTTTCCATTTTTATACCACACGCCACCAAATGTAGTGAAGTGGGTATATTAACTTTGTCATTCCGTGTGTAACGCTAATAAGCCAAAATGTGCATAAATTATTGTTCCAAATCAAAATCTGAGTCGATTAAGCTATGTCTGTATATTCGTCTGTATGTATGTATGCATGTATGTATGTATGTATGTATGTATGTATGTATGTATGTATGTATGTATGTATGTATGTATGTATGTATGTCTGCCCGTCTGTCTGTCTGTTGTTGGTACGCTTATATCTAAAATGATAAACAGAGCTCAATGAAATTTGTCCTGAGTATTGTTTTCCCAGCAAAACCACTTTAATATATTAAAAGATATAAACCGATATTTGACGCAACTTGTCAGTTCATGGAAAGAACTTTCCATTAAAAAAATTATCAAAATCGATTCAGTATTCAAGAATCGGATTAGCCAAATGTAGCATCCTTACTTGTTTTGTATTACTCATGCTTTGAAGGACATATTCACTATAAGCAAAATGTATATGTATAGATTTTTATATGTATGTGTAAATATATCAAATACCAAATAAAGTTCCAAGTAAGAAGAGACTGTAATACAGGGAAAAAATAAGGTTTCACTTTATTTCACCTTAAATAGGGTTTAAAGACTTTATTAAAGGCAAAAGAAAAAAAAAACGAAGAATAAAAAATGGCTGGAAAAAATACTTCAATGTATTGATGTGGTTTGCCAGCCAAAGAAGTTTTTTTATTTGTTTTTGTATATTAAAAGAGCAGGAAGAAAAGGGAATCTTTTATTAAAATACATTGTTAAGAAGTAGCCGGAAATTGCTTAGCGTATCCCACATATTGTTGCAATACTACGTGTTTATATGCTTCTCTGATTTTATGCCAATACCCCAACATTAACCAACATTTAGCAGATAAACCCTTTTTATTAGATTTCTTTTTTGCTTTTTTTAAATTTTTCTTTTAGAAAAAATATGTTGTTGATTTTTTATTCATTTTTTTTTTTCATTTTTTTAATAAATAAATAGTGTATAAAAGTTAATTGGCATCGGATTCAATATTTACTTTTAAAACATTTTTATATTTTTTCGTTACTTTTGAAAGAATGTTGAAAATTGTTGTTTTATTTTTGAAGGAAAATTACTTGAAAAAAAGATTGAAAATTAATTTTTTGTTGGCAAAGAAGATTTGATACTTTTTGTTTGGTAATGAAATAGAAATTATTCTAAAAAAAATCAGTTAATTAATTTTGTTAAAAAAGTTTTTTTGCAAGATTTTTTAATTTTCTCTGGGAAAGTTTTATTAATTTTATTAATTTATTATTGAAACCGACTAAGCAAAATTTTAAATTAATTAAAATTTTGTTAAATGTATTAAATGGGACTTTTTTGTTCCAAGTTACAGTAGAACAGTTTTAAAAGTATTCAGCATATTTTAAGAACTCCTTTTTCTATTGACTTAGTTTTCTAATTTCTAATTAGATTAAAAAATTGGATCGTTGGACTACAAAAATTTCTCATTTTATCACATATTTATTTCGTCTGTTTTTTTTTTTAATGTTCTACCTTAAATAAAATCTATATTAACGAGTTATTTTCATGAAACTTCAGTACAAGATAATTGAAATTGTCCTTTAAATAAGAACACAATCAGATGATAACTTCTTGATTCCAAGAAAACTTAAAATCTTATTTGGGAAAACTTGTTTCAAAAATTTACTTTTCTCTGAAAAATTTTCAGACTGTTTTTATGAAAAGATTGATTAATTTACAGATGGTTTCATAAAAAGAACGCCTACACTATAGTTAATTGAGGTGTTGGGAGATAAGGCTGATATTTATAGAATGTAGAAAAAATTATATTAAACGATGTCCGCCTGTCTGTCTATTAGTCCGTAAACATATAGATAAAATTTTTAAACACTCTACAGGTGGTTTTTTAATAATAATTTTATGCCAAGAACAAATTGGTTACGTGCGATCCAATATTTCAAGTTGAGCTCATAAATCTTACAAAAATGAAGATGTTTTTTAAATTTGGCACAAATCCTCATACCAAGTTTCGTAGATGTAATTCAACATAATGATGTAAATATAACGGTATATAATTTGTCGCAATCCTATTCTAAGCACTTTTTGCAAACAAGTAGATAATTAAAGGATTTTTAGTCGGAGTTTATAAAAGATACAATTTTTCATACTTTGTATATCCTACACACTATAGATGGTGGGGACATTATAGGTTTGTGTGTTATATGTTTGTAACGGGTAGAAAAAAAATAGTCCTACCACCAATTTTAATTATACCGTTTTACTCAGAATTATTTTCTAAATCGATTTAAGCATTCTCGTCCGTCCGGCTGGGTATTCATGTTCGCAAAGTACTGGGCGCAGTTCTGAAGATATCTTAATAAAATTTAGCACAAATTTGGCCCAAGGATGATGCCTATTGAAATAATTATAATCAGTTCATTATTTCATAAAGGTCTCATGCAAATCTGCTCCCGGAATGAGAGTTTAAGTTCATTAATATAAAATGGTTTCAATAAAATTTTGTGAAAATACCCAATAAGCACTGAAAATTCAGAAGTTCCAAGGATGGAATAGTTTAATTAAATCGGACATAATTTTACACTATATACACAGTTTACATATTAAATATTATTGAAAATCGTATATAATTTTCAATCAAAATTGACAAAATTTGAAATAGATTTCCTTTTAACTGGAAGATGCTACTGAATAATAATATGAATTATTTTTAATACTTGAAATTGAACTCAAGACTGGAAAATTGCTCATTGGGTTAGTTTTATTGTATTCTAAAACGGTGAACTAAATTAAACGAAAAAAAATCCCATACAATCACCCTTCCAGATATCATTTTCAAACTTATAAATCGCATATGATCAGAATGCTTAAAGTTTAAAGTTTAAATTTGACATCTCATGTAAATATTTTTTTTAATTTATGCACCTTTTAACTGTTAAAGAAAAACTAAAATCTACTATCAAAATTAAATCACACATCCTCTTAGAGAACTAAAATAGATTTCCAAAAACCTGAGTTAACTTTTTAAATCAAAATAAATAAATAAAACAAATTTCGAACATTAGAGTACAATTTCTAGGAATTAATTTCAACAATTTCTACACAAATGGGTGTATATCTTTCTAAAATTGAAACCAGCACATATAATACAATTCTATATTTACAAACATACATTTGAACAATTTTTTTCATACTTCAAATGACACGTTTTTCCATTTATTTCTACCCACAAATAATTGTTACAAAATACTTTTCTTTTCTTAAATCTATTTTGGACCTCTATTATCCTTGCAAAGGACTTAACACACACACACGCACCTCTACAAAATAACAAGCAGAAAACAATAACAGTAGTAATAAGAGCAACAATAATAACATTGTGAATGGGCAGACTATAGAAAATTATACATTTACTTGACAAAATTACCTAAGTCAAGGAAGAATTACGTAAAAAAATTAAATGAAAACTAAGTAAAAAGAAAATAACAAAACAACTTGAAAGAAAAGAAGAAAGCAAAAGTAGGATGAACTTGTTCAACCATTACAATAAGACTGACATTAAATTACAAATACTGGAAAAAACTAAATATAAATACACCAGGGAAAATTATATTAATTGAAGTGATGAAATAAGTCATCAAAATGATAAAACTCAGTAGCAGCATTTCTTTGGTAAAGATTTTTTAAATACATTTAACCGAAAATCTCACTAATACAATAAAGTCGTTTAGAAATTTAATCAGTTGGAATTGTTGGTCACATAAAATTAGTTCTGGCGAAAAAGTAGTACCTGGGAATCATTTGCAGAAATTGTTCAATACCATTCAATAGGTGTTAATTTCTATCTTCTTTTAGTGGAACAAATATTAAGAAGAATATTAAGTTTTTAGTTAAAGGACTAAGTTAAGTAAATATTATAGTTTTGTAAAATTTTTAAATTTCTACCGATAAATAGAGTTTTGACAAAATTTAATTGTTAATGAAAAATTTCGCTTTCAGTGAAGATTAAGTTTTTCGTGAAAAATAGAACTTTTGTCAAAAAGCGAATTTTTTGTGAAAAATTGAATTTCTAGTGAAAAATTTAATTTTTAGTAAAAAATTGAATTTTTAGTGAAAAATTGAATTTTTGTGAAAAATTGATTTTTTTGTGAAAAATTGAATTTTTTGTGAAAAATTGATTTTTTTGTGAAAAATTAAATTTTTTGTGAAAAATTGATTTTTTTGTGAAAAATTGAATTTCTAGTGAAAAATTGAATTTTTTGTGAAAAATTGAATTTCTAGTGAAAAATTGAATTTTTTGTGAAAAATTGAATTTCTAGTGAAAAATTGAATTTTTTGTGAAAAATTGAATTTCTAGTGAAAAATTGAATTTTTTGTGAAAAATTGAATTTCTAGTGAAAAATTGAATTTTTTGTGAAAAATTGAATTTCTAGTGAAAAATTGAATTTTTTGTGAAAAATTGAATTTCTAGTGAAAAATTGAATTTTTTGTGAAAAATTGAATTTCTAGTGAAAAATTGAATTTTTTGTGAAAAATTGAATTTTTAGTGAAAAATTGAATTTTTTGTGAAAAATTGAATTTTTTGTGAAAAATTGAATTTTTTGTGAAAAATTGAATTTTTTGTGAAAAATTGAATTTTTTGTGAAAAATTGAATTTTTTGTGAAAAATTGAATTTTTGTGAAAAATTGAGTTTTTGTGAAAAATTGAATTTTTAGTGAAAAATTGAATTTTTAGTGAAAAATTGAATTTTTAGTGAAAAATTGAATTTTTTGTGAAAAATTGAATTTTTTGTGAAAAATTGAATTTTTTGTGAAAAATTGATTTTTTTGTGAAAAATTGATTTTTTGTGAAAAATTGAATTTTTTGTGAAAAATTGAATTTCTAGTGAAAAATTGAATTTCTAGTGAAAAATTGAATTTCTAGTGAAAATTTTAATTTCTAGTGAAAAATTTAATTTTTAGTGAAAAATTGAATTTCTAGTGAAAAATTGAATTTTTGATGTAAAATATTAAATAAAAATTTTGAGATGTTAAATAAGTTTTCTAAGTGACAAATTTAATATGTTAGTAAAAAGTTGAATTTTTTTATCGATTGTTATATTTCACTGTTTAAAGTTGGGTGAAGATCTCATATAAAATCCACCTTCTACCTTTGAACCCATGTATTGTTTCCACATCACATAAATCTGAGTATCACGATATAATAAGTTTCAACTAATTTTAAACTTCCACAGAAATCGTTTTTGAACCAAGCGAAATCTGAGACAATTGAAAAATTCCCTTAATTTTTTCGGAAATGTTTATATTCAAGGTTATTGTCTGAGCACAATACAATACTGTCAAAATTGTTGAAGTGTGCAAAAAATTAGAAACTGATATTTCGGACTCAAAAATCTTAAAATTCATGTATACGTTTTATTTTTCATTTAAAAGTAAGTTTTTATCGATGGGATAAGGGAATTTATGCACAATTATAAATCAATTCTCATACGCATTTGTTAAGTTTATTCCTTGACCTATAACTGTCAAATGTAACCTTAAATTAATTTCATTAACTGTAAACTCAACGTATACAATCTGATCGTTATATTAGAAAATAAAAGTATAAATACAAAAGGCTTATAATACATGTATGTAACTCCTATTGTATTAAAATATATATCGGAATACATATATGTGCAATTTTTGCCTTCGTATTGTCATGTACATGTACATAGAATTTCCTGGTATGTGAATTTTATGTGAGAAACCATTCATTAACATGTCACGTCAATAGAAGAGAAAACAATCTAATGGTTTGCTTATGATTTTTATCTGGCTTTAAAAATGAATACACACACTCACATACATGCATACATACATATGGACAAATACCAGTTAAATATTAAAAAAGGAACGAACAAAGTATTGTTATAATACTACAATACATATACAAAAAAAGGAATTTTTTTTTATATATGAAAGTTTGAAATGTTTTCTCTATGTTTTTTATTTGTATGTCTGCATAAGCACCCATGTCAAGTCAAATGGAAAAATACCTAAAAAAACATGGTCCCAAAAACATACATATACACGTACAATATTTTATTTGAAAATGACCACAAAATAAAAGTAGTCATTTGTTAGGCCACACAATCAACCAACTGACCAAACAACCAACCTATTAAACGGGATTTGCGTAAAACACCACCCATCCATCCACCCATTCTTTTGCTTCAAGTTCAATATAATTCTATATATATTTGTGAATTCATCTGGATGGTAAGTAGATGGATAAATATCTTTTTGTGATATATTTTATAAGAGGATTTTTTTGTTGTTGGCAAAATATTTTGTCCACTCACGTCTTTAATATTTAATTTATTCATTTGTTAAAGCAAATGAATAAAAAACAAGTAAGAATGCTATCTTCGCATATGCCGAATCTTTAGCACCCTGCTCCAAAATTTTGTAATAGTAAATACGTTAGGTTTCGTATATATATAATCATAGATACACACACAAAGGTATATAATATGTGACAGTGTTTCTTTTATTTAACGAAGGAATATTTAATGAGTGAGTCAAGAAATTAATTATGTTTTTAGACTATAACTTTTTTCTACTGAGCCGATTTCAAAAACTTTTTAGAAAGATAATGAAGTACATATAACTTTATATTATGTCAAAATCTTATTTTAATTTGTCTATTTCTAGTTGACAGTTTTGCGAAATTCTTCGCTGGTACTTAGAGGTTGCCTCAGATATTGGACTATATCTTTTTATGTACTGAAACGATTTTATTGATTTAAAACAGGAAATTTTTTAGTTCTATACCAAATACTCATGCCAAATTCCATTGAGCTCTGTCAATTGTTTGACGTGATGTGAGCGTGCCAACAACAGACAAACGGAAAGACAGACAGCCTAATCAACTCAGACATTGTTTTGATTTAAGAATATATATACATTATGGAGTCTGAGATGATTCCTTCTTAGCATTACACACTGAATGACGAAGTTAGGGTATATTAACTTCGTTTATTACCCACCACATCCTGGAGTGGTGGAGGGTGTAAAAAAGAAAATATTACTTATATAAATAAGTTAAAGGCTGAGTTAGTTAAATTGAGAATAAACGAGTGAATGAATGAGTGAATGAATAAATGAATGAATTTATAAGTTCAATAGAATAAGAAGTCAATATGATAATTGATGATTGAAAGCAATTTTGTAATTAGAAATAGAAAATTTGTTTCATTCATTTTTATTGGGGGTTAACAAAACTGGGTCTCTTATTTTAATAATAATTGCAAATTAAAAGACTATGACTTTCTAAATAAGGTCAAATATTTCAATGTTATCACATGACAAATTAGCAAATTTTTTTAAATAACATTATTGTTATTTGTATGCTAAATATAACAATAAGATTTTGGTAAAAGTACAAAACGATCATTGTAATGTAATTCAATGATCTTAGATACTATTTTACTTTTTTCATTTCATATAACTTTTTTCCTAAATGTATGAAAAGTCATGATTAAATCAAGGTCACCTAAAGACTAGTTAATTGATAGTATTGTGTTCCATTTTGAATGTAGGTCTCTTCACTACCTCAATTGCCATTCAACTGTGTTATGGAATTATCATTTATTTATAAAAAAAAAACTATTGCAAATATTCCCACGACCAGACAATCAATCTAAATTCAACAAAATTGACCTAAATGGTTGGTTTGAAATCGATCCGTTAATAAACAATTTATTGAGTGATAACTGAATAGTTAATGTACATAAATGTAAATCAAAATGAAAACACAGTTTACATTTTATATTTATTATTACAATTAAAAAAATATATATTCTTATGATTTTAATAACTACTGATGAAATTTTGAAAGTCTTCCATTATCGTTTTTATAGTGCTTTCTCCTAGTTTGCTCGAACAAGTAGCCCATCTCCATTTAAAATCTATTTCACTTTTTGATACCATTTTTGTGCTCTTTTAATAACAGCCCAATATCTCTCCATTAGCCTTAGCTTTCGCCTGTTTGGAGAATTTGTTAGTTACAGAATTCCAAGTCAAGCCAAAAATTAGTGCATCCATTATAAGGTCTTATAAATGAAGCAGCATTTTTGTAAACATTTCTTAATGTAAATTTAGCTTTTTACAAAGTCGATTGTTACAAATGATTGACTTATTTTGCCCCGTATATATAAAATTTGCTCAAATAGAAAGACAGATTTTCGACAATTCGAGTATTCCGTACATATTCTAATATAATCAAGGTTATTCCAAGTCTAAGCTAATAAAATCCAACCAAAAAGTCCTCACTTGGAAAGAACAGAATAAGCTCAGAAAAATTACAGATGGCAGCCCCATCATCTGCTGCAACATAACCTGCTTAGTGGAAAACAATCTGAATTTTAATACGAAAACAAGGCAAAATAAACTGTATATTCCAACAGTGTTGTACGAAAGTGATTCTTGTTAGTTATAGAACATCACAACGTAAGAGATTTTCATTAACAAGTGCTTCAAAATTACATGCGGAATATTCAGGCTTAAAAACATCAATAACATACCCCTATGGAATATTATCAACGAAGAACCCATAATAATACAAATAAAACAAAGAAAATTAGGATAAATAGGCCATACTATTAGAAAACACTCGGAAAGTATAGCAGAAAGACGCCCTTGTGGAATCTGAGATACCGAGAACGGCCAAGGAACTCCTGGTATCCAAAAGCTTCCGAGTGGGGTAACGCAAAAAATCGATCATTTTTTTTTACAGTGAAACTGTGTAGGCATAACTTCAAGTTATGGCTACACTCTGTGATTGCTTACAAGTCTGTTAGAGACCATAACAATTCTCGTTTTTTATTTTATTTTATTTTATTTTATTTTATTTTTTTGGTTCACATATCAATTGTACCCGTAATGGAAACAATTAATTGAAAAATGGAAAAGGTTGCGCATCTCAAAAACTTAACTGCTGAGAATTTTAAACAAATATATTTACATAAACTGGGAACATTGGACAGCAGTGGACAGCTAAACAGTTCAAGTAACTGGTATTCCCTTAATATAGATGATACCAGACCAATTAGAATGGGAATTAAATACGTCACAATAAGAGATTACAGCGGGATGGTGTGACTTGTCACACTGCCAATAAACCTGTTGACCATTTGGTCTAGAATTTTTAATGGCCATGTTATCATATCTAATAGCAATAATTAATGACAGACAAGATCACAAGATTAGAATGCAGTCAATAAAAATGAGTTGATCCTTTGCAAGTTACTGCAAAGAGAACAACTCCACTTTTAAAGCCCAATATTTTATTATATGCAAAACTATTCCAGATCTTCTTTAGCTATAAAGATAATCATTTAGTTATTTCCGCAAGTTTTTACTTATAATTAACACCGAACATTATGGTTGCATTACTCTTTTCTAAAATCTTAATATAAATTGTTAATAATAATTAAAATTGATTTACTAAATATTCTGAAGAAATTTCTGGGGTTTTTTTCTGAAAAAATATATGAGCGTTTACATAAAGAATCTGGAAAATAAAATTTGAATATTTTCTTTAGGAAAAAATTTTGTTCGCAAAACAGTTATTAAATTCAATGTTGTAAATTATATTTTCTATTTATTATAAATTTTCCTATTAAAATCCCTTCTCTGCAATTAACACCTTTTATATATTTTTCACATTTTAAAGCAATAAATTATTATTAAGCGAAATTTAAAATTTTTTACTCTTTTCTATTTAATTACAGTTGAAAACAATTAAAAACTACACGATAACAATTATCATGTCATGCATGCATGAAATAAAAAAAATGATATGAACAACAATTCAACCAATTGTTACGTTAAGGTAAAGTATTCGTAATAGAAAATTGAATTTTCTTGTTATTAAGTTTTTGTTTTTTGGTTTGTTGTTGAAAAATGATTGCAATATAATAATTATCACTGCGATTAAATAATAATACTTATTTAGAGTAGATGTATAGAATAACAAGTTTTTGCTGATGTCTAAATAGATTTAGTCATATACGTGGTACAATGGTGCAAGATTTGAAAAAAATAAAGTTATAACATAAAATATTTCTTTTAAATGACTCCGTTTTTTTAAGAAAATTATACCTGCATAAAGGACACGATACTAGCTTTTACATGGTTCGCTTTGCTGCACAAAAATTTCCTTAGTCCTAGAGCTGGAAGGAAATTTCACAAATTAAAAAGATTCCATGCAACGGAGATCAGCGTTACCATTGAGATTTTTTAAAAGTCGACCAAAAAAAGGATTTTTGAAAATAAATTCGCACCTAAAAGGAGATTTATGGAACAAAAGTCGCAACAGGATTAATTTACCTAAAATGACCTCTTTTTTAATACTTCCCCCAAATCCTCCTGACTCTGCCGTTCTCAAATTTTACAACAATAACAAATTTTGAAGAACCCTCTAGATATAATTACACGGATAATAGATAGTTTATATTGGCATTACATGGGGGCTTAAAATTACTTTTATCCTAACCATCCTACATTTTGTTCTGTAAAACTGTTCTGTAATTGCTATGGACTCTCACTTCTAACTATTTTTCGGAGCTATAGTATCCAAGCTGTATTTTGACCCAAAAAACAAATTCTTGAAAAAGTGATTGGGACAAAATTTGGAAGCTCTGGCATTTATAATTCTTGAGATATTCGATAATCAATATTTGCTGCTCTCTTTCCTTGTCCTTTTGGAATTTTATACATAAAGATAGAAATTCCGTTATGTCCAAACTTGAGTTCATTGTTCCAGTTCTTTGGTTATACAATGTTCCTTCTTAAATTTTCATGAAACATTGAATTTAAATCTTACATTTTTAAAAGTAATTCGATTTTGTCCCATTGTGCATGCTGACGTGTTTTTAAAGTTCTTTTTTTTAGATTGAAACTATAACTTTTTGCCAATGTTTCTAACACTTGCATGGTTTCCAAATTGCGTGTTAACTTTACTCATAGGGATTATGTTGTATTGATGCACACATACATATTTACGAAATGTTTGTATATTTCTTTATAAGAAAAATAACAAAAAAAAGGAAGAAAGAAAGTACTTAGAAACTAAGATAATATAAAATAAGAAAAATAAAATTAAAAAATAACCCACAAAACTGCATTGAACTTAATAAACATGAAATTGCTTAAGTTTTCCAATGAGATAATGAACAACTCAGGAAAGGGAATTGAACAAGAAAATCAAATAACAAAAAGCTAATAAAGAAGAGAACAAAAACAACAATCATAAAAGATAAAAGAAAACCAAAAACTGTTAATTAGTTGTGGAATGAAAAAAACAGAAAAAGAAAAGAAAACATAACATAACATTTTGGCATATTGACGAAATGAAACAAAAGCCAATATTCCAAAATTTGAAAGGTTTTGGGATCAAACAAAGAAGATGATAAGTAGAAAAAAAAAATAGAATAATTAAAATCAGCTGCTTTAAGTACATAAACATTATTTTTCTGGGCATAAATTTATCTTTAATAGATATTAAATGAAATTAAACCAAAAACTTTTCATACTTAAGAATAGTTTTAGTTAATTAATTTAATTAACTAGAAAATAAATTCTTATTTGAAACTATTTATTTGCTACAGATGTGTTGCAAATGAACTAATTTAGTATTCTCATCTGTTCATCCATGTTTTTTTTGGTAAATTGTAATCAGTTAATTGGTATTTAGACAAAGTTTAGGATTATAATAATTGTATAAAAATTTGTTAAGTTTACAAGAATAATAATTATTTCTTATGTTAAGACTTTTCAACATTCAAATCAAAATTCCTGAAAGTTATTTTGGCAAATGTGATTTTTAATTATTAGATTATCAAGGCAAAAAATATCAGAAGTAATAAATTACTTTAGTAACTATTTTAATCAAATTGATTAAATGATATGAAATCATAGAGAAATGATATAGTTAAAGATGTTTTACAGAGATATTGAACAGTTCGTTACCTCTAAACCTACCACAAAATTACAAACATTATTTGGCGACTATGGCTCCATCCATGTGCTAATTATGCGATTCATATAAGTTTCATTTTGTGTTTTAATCGAAAACTTTATAGTCGAACATATTTCGTTTGTTTCGGGTCTCAGCTACAATGCAATTCTAGCTGAGACCAGAAAAGTTTTGCCACCTTTATAAAGTGATACAAAAACTATTAATTGATATTAAATATATTGAAACTAATAATTATTTGTAAGGATGATGCAACATCTACTAAATATGTAAATATGAAGATACTGCTAACACTGCTTAACAGTATGGGGTTACTATAAGGTAGAATCAGTGTGTGAGTGTTGATTTGGAACGCAGTTTAAAACATCCCTGCAGTGATTCCTCATTTATGCAGTAATTAATATTTGCTTTGTTAGAAAGCTACCTCTTTCCCCGATCCTATCCATTTTTCATTTCGGTCTAGTAAAACTGTTCCTTGGGAAAGAAATTTAGATAAAATTAATAAGCTAATTCGAATAGTTGCATATAAGACAATTAATATTTGATCTGATTCTATTAATCCTATATTTTGTCCCGTGAAAGTGATTGTTAAAAAGTGATTGGGATATTAAAACATTCGCTGTAAAAGTTCTTTAGATATATTATATTATATTATATTATATTATATTATATTATATTATATTATATTATATTATATTATATTATATTATATTATATTATATTATATTATATTATATTATATTATATTATATTATATTATATTATATTATATTATATTATATTATATTATATTATATTATATTATATTATATTATATTATATTATATTATATTATATTATATTATATTATATTATATTATATTATATTATATTATATTATATTATATTATATTATATTATATTATATTATATTATATTATATTATATTATATTATATTATATTATATTATATTATATTATATTATATTATATTATATTATATTATATTATATTATATTATATTATATTATATTATATTATATTATATTATATTATATTATATTATATTATATTATATTATATTATATTATATTATATTATATTATATTATATTATATTATATTATATTATATTATATTATATTATATTATATTATATTATATTTTTGTCAACCAATATTTTCTTTTTAGAGACGTACGTATCCCTCTGAGCTTACAGATTTTTTGTTATAGCTTAAGTAACTTACTATTAAACATATAAGGGAAATATAATCATAACTCAAAATGCACCAACAAGTTTTAACAACCTTTTTACATTTACCCACTGTACAAGATAATGAGTTAGACTGAAAATTTTTTAACACACGATTTTATATAAAAACTTTTAACCCAAGTATTATTTGATATTGACCAAAATTATGGAATAATTTCTACAAAACCTTCTTGGTCCTTCAGGAAGTTCAGTGACATTAAACAAAAACGGGAAAACTTGCCGTTGATAGAACTGGTAGAAGGTATGGTCTAAATGACGTTTCTAAAGATACGTTCTGGCAGATTTTTGCAACTTCCTGCTCTAAAATTTCATACTGCTGATACACAAGAGAATGTCAAAGAATAACTTAGGATGGAAAAGCAATCAAAATTTCCCAAAAAGTTCCTGGTATGACAAACAATATGATATTGCGGCAAAGAAGCCAATAATTTGCACAATGTGCTCTATAAATACCGAAATTAATATCAAAGAATGCTTACAGAAAGTACTGCCCCCATTCATAAGACTTCGTAAAATGTCATTATTTTTTGGCTTGACTTTTTATCCTGTCACTATGGTAAACAAGTGGTACAAGAACTTTAATGTACAAGTTGACCGGAGCTAAGGCCTGTACAATGTTATTGGGCTTTTGTCAAAAGTGAATAGAGGTGCACAAAAAAGTGTCCAAAATTGTGCTAAATTTTAAACGATGATGGATTACCTGTTAAAGCAAAGTGGGGTGAAGCCCTATTTTCTGGCTAAAATTTTGGAGCCAAATTATTAAAGCTGATAACTCTTCTTTTTTATATTTGACTATAACATCTATATAAATCTTATCTGATTATGTATCATTCAGTTAATATAAATAGTTAATGTCACTTTTATGTATATAATAATTAATCCTTCCTGGTGTCACCAAAGTTCCCTTAAACTCAATTAACATTTGTACACTAAAATGTTTCTCTGATTTATAAAAAAGATAAACGTAAGATAAAATCATAAAAGAGCAAATAAATGCAAGTTTAATATCTTAAGGTTATTATTTCCATATGTGTTGTAAGTTACAATATAAACTATTAACGAGGTCATAAAAACCTCTACTTCTATTATTGCTAATACACACATACCTTTACTTTTACGCAAACATTTGTATGCGAAGAAATGTGTAACTAGAAATAAGCCAGAAAAAAAGCTATAAAATTTTACGAATACTTATACGATTTTTACTTAAACATGCATGCAAAAAAGAAACAAGGAAATGAAGAAAAAAGCTATAATAATAAAATGGCTTTAGCTTTAAGCTTTCAAGTTAAATGGCAGGAAAGTCATAAGAAGACCAACTATAAAAACAGGAAATATGTTATTAAAAGTGTGAAAGTGTTTATTACTGATTTCCTTTCTTTCTAACTAAATACATATCTAAGGTTATTCTGCATAAAAGGACTGAGATTAACAAATTCCTAACACACGTTTTTCAATAAAACTTTTAACTAAAGTATCATATGATATTTTTTGAAATTAATTTATTGTTTCAGTCAAATCAGTCAAAATTTTCCAAATTAAGCTTAGTTTGGCAAGCAATAGTCAGTTGCAGCGAAAGAAGCAAATTATTTTTTACGACGGGCTCTAAAAATACCGACCTTTACACCAAGGAATTTTTATTAAAAAAATGCTTTCATGTATAAGACATAATAATATGTCTACTCATTTTTGGCTTGACTTAGCATCCTGTCATTATGATATGGAAATATATTATTTTTGCCAGGAAGTGAAAATCCTCAAATCGGCCTGGAATTAAGGGCACTGGAGAGATATTGGATTCATTTTAAAAAACAATTAAAGAGTGAATATAAACGTCCAAATATGTATATATAGGTATGCTAAGAATTTTTTGATCTTACTCCTTATGTATGTGTCTGTATGGTTTTTTTAATGCATTTTCTTCTCTTTATACGTTTGATTCAATGTCATTATACAAAATCATGATTATAGTTTTAATGTCAGCAAAAACTCCATAATATATTTAATAAATATATTTAAACTTCATTATCATCTTAATGATGTTCTAAATTTATTTTGCAATTTTATAACCTGGTTATGGCTTCTAACATCAACAACTTTAAGGTGTAACTATAAAATTCTATTATTATTTTTTTGCATTAAATTCTATATTAAAATGCAATTAAATCTAATTAAGAATAGAATTTATGAGATAAATAGTTGCATATGTAAACTTCATTATTGCAGAAGATATGATATTTTATAATACATTTATATTTATAATAAATGTATGTGTGTATTTATAAATTCTTTGGATTATCATGAATGTTGTAGAGTTACAGATAACGATATCTACAGCTAAAATTCTTATATGTGTGTGGTAGTAAAACAGGTAAAATGCATTAAAATATTTTTATTTTATAGAATTTTGTGAAGATTCCATAAATAACGAATTATATGGAATATTAAATATTAATCTTTAAGTATTATTGACAAAATATTATATAAGCATCCTTTGTCAACTATGTAAGATCAAGGTGAGAATACTGAGTGCGAAATGAGACTTGAGTCTGTAGTTATAAATAATATATTTTAAATTTCTATAAATTTGAAGGCATATCAAAATTTTCTTAAAAGTAAACCGCTTTTATTCCAGGCGTTAGAATAGAATAAAAGCGGTTTACAGACTGATATAGTCAAATCGACATAGATTTTGATGTAAGACTGTATATACTTCATAAGATTTAAGATTATTCCTTATTTGAGTTACAAACGGATTTTCTAATTTTATATAAAAAATTCAGTTGATAAATTTAATTTATGCAGCAGCATCATACGTATGTGTTATATTTACATTCTTTTTTAGAAAAAAAATTAATCATACGTATATGGATTTAATGACTGATTTAATTTTTGTGGCAAAGTTAGACCTATTAAGGACTATTCTTGATAAGATATAATACGTATGAACAATATTATTTTTGTTAATCATACGCCGGTTTTTCCTATTAGTCATACGAACATACATGTTAATAACTTTAATGTGTATGTTTAAAAACTTTATTTTTTATATTGTCAAAAGTATTGCCCTCTTTATTGTAGCAGATCGGTTCTGAAAGTTTCGAGTAAAAAAATAATCAAATCAATTGTGATGGAATGAAGCGTTTTTTAGTATGTAAGTTACAATTATTTAAGTCCCCTTTTTGTATTTAACTGTATCCCAATGATTTAAAGTTCAGCAAAAAGTGGCTTTTTTAATCTCATAATAGTGCATAATCCTTTTGTATTTCAGAACCATTTTTGTCAAATAATACTTCTTTCTCTCTTTCTCTTTATACTGTTTTGACCGACGAAGTCTTCTGTATGGTCAACCGGTCTAAATCCCTCAAACCATTGTCCATAAAAATTTTGCATATAGACTTACTAAGCTTCTATTTATGTTTTAAGCAATTTTTTGTTCTAATAAATAAAGATTATCGGTAGTACATTAAATAATTAACTATAGTGACAGATGCATAACCAACAAATTATCTTATTTTTTGTAATTGATAATAAATAAGTTTTTTACATATTTATATTAAATATGTAACAAAAAAGAGTATTCATATTCATGTGTAAAAACTATACATATTCAGCTTTTCTTTAAATAACACACTGTACGTATGAGTAATTTTAATAATTTCAAATATATTTTTTTTAAACTTATTTATACCCATCAATATTTTTGCACTTACAAACTCAATTGATTATACTTAATAACTTTTTTGTGTGAAAACTGTTTTCCATCTACTTCCACTACATTATTTTTCCAATAGAGGAAAACTTTGCCAAAGAAGTTTTTTTAAAGAAAAATACATGTAGTTAGAAAACAAAAATCGATTACTGTATAATCTCTTAAAATATTTATAAAATATAGCAGCATATAAATTTACAAACACATGTGCAATACAAAAAAAATGGAGAAAATTTGAAGATAAATTTCGAGCATTAAAAGGGAACTAATTTAAAACTAGAAACATGATTTAAATTATTTAAAAACAAGAAAGAATATTATAATCGATTATGTCGAATCTTCAGAACCATACACCACAAATGCGTTATATATTGTGCATACCTATACAAACCTATACACTCACAGACGATTACAATATATACAAGTTTTTCTTAAATACAACACGAAATATTTGATGAGCCATAAAATAGGTCATATTTGTGGATATGATTATTTTATTACCGAACCGATTTTGATAATTTTTGGAATGGAAATAACTTAATATTGTAGCAAAAGTTCATCTTAATTGTCGATTTATAATTGAAAATTTTACAAAAATCTTCACTTGAACTAAGACATTGCCGCAGATATCGGTCTAATATTTTATTTTACCTAAGAGTGAGTGAGTGAGTGAGTGAGTAAAACAAACGCTCAGGCAAAATTTCATTCAGCTCTATTAGTTATTGTGGATGTGATCATATCAACAATATACTGATGGACTGACGGACAGACGGACATAGCTAAATCGACTCAGATTTTGATTTAATGCAAAAATTTATATGTATATACACTATAGGTTCTGAGATGATTTCTTCTGAGCATTATATACATAATAAAATATATACCCTCTTTGCCACTTATAGTGGTGTGGGTATGATGATAATAACATAAATATTAAATCTTATTTATCTTAAATTTAACATCTCATAAGTAATTCACAGACTTAAAAGATTAAATAGCGATTTCCTTTATTTAATACTGAATTTATTCTTTTGCAATTTACGGTGATTTCTTTTAATATTTACAAATTTCCTTTAATAATCGTGCTAAATACCATAACACTCCTTCAAAACTGCTTTTATATCTTCCCAGTGCATTTTATAGATATTGCGATTTTTTCCAATATTCTTGCAAACATTACACTCTATTACATCCGTTTTCCGTTTTATTTCAGCGGTTATCGCTAAATGCATTTTTTTCTTTTTATCCTTAAAGGCTTAAAAACTCAATACAATTTCTTCTTCATCACATCCTCTTTTTACCTATAAAATTTACTATTATCATCACCGCATGTGCTAGAAGAGAAAAGAGAAGAATGAAAAGAAAAATTATACTTTTCTTGAAAGAAATAATAATAAAATAAAAAATAAAAAAACAATATTATAATAAAAAGTTTTTCTTCGTAAAGAGGATGGGAAGAAACAGCTGCTAAAAAAACTTAAAAATTGTTCTTAATATTTCCATAGTTGAGAAACTAATGTAATTTAAGAAAATATACTTAATATTGGTAATATATTTGAGGTGTTGCCGCGAAAAGTTAATGTTCACTTCTTAATAAATAAATAAGTTTTTTGCTACTTTTTCTTCGAGGAGTAAATACATTTAGTAAATTCAATCAATTTTGATCAGGATATTTAGATAATAAATGTGGGGCAACACAAATGCATATTTAGTGAAGGAGGATTTATTAAAGTTGATTATCATGGAAAGTCATCAGAAGAACGAATTCTTATTATACGTTTTGTTTCTCAATCTTTTTGGGAAAGATATAAAAATGTTTATAACTTTCTCAATCTTTGTATAACATCACATTTATTTTATGAGTTTTATTTTATATAATTTTAATGTTTAATTAATTAAAAAATGCAAAATATAAAAATATTAAAATACTAGAGAATTGTCATTAATATTTATCTACCATCCCGTATTATTTTAGAAAAAATGCCTTTCAGAATAAATCCAATAGTTCCAGACGAAATATTATTAACGGTTACTCTAAGAAGGAATCGAAGGCCCATATGTGCTAGAGGGTACGCCAGGTATAGATTCAAGATATAGAAAGCTGTATCTGGAATTCCATAGAAGTTTCTAAAAATACTAATTTCTGATATAAATTTATTTCTATTTTGACCCAAGGACAAAGCCTATTGAATTGGTAATATTTAAGGTAGCACCTATTAAAGTATCCTTTCGATTATATATAAATTTATCACTATAACTTTTTCTCTAATGATTCTATTGCGATTATTTTTGGTACAGTGACGAAATATATAGCTGCAAATAATGGTCAAAATTCTTTGTTGGATTTTAGGGTTTGCCTCAGATATCGATCTATAACTTTTTTGTAATGAACTGCGTTTTCTGATTTTAAATAGCTAGCAAGCTTTCAACAGACAGGTAGGCTGATGGACGGCTGGACAAAAGGAGATAGATAAATCGACTCAGATTTTGATGTGATGCAAAAATATATATCTTTTGGAGTCTAGATTGATTTGCTTTAGGTTTACACACGAAATCGTAAAAAGGAACAAGCAGCAAATACTTCAAAATATAACACACTCAATAGATTATTTCAATATTTCAATATTCTAATACAATATTGGATTATATTATTGCTTAAACTCAAATAATTATATTATATTACACTATTGTGTATTAGTAATTATGCTTAACATTATTAATTATCCGTCACACAATACTTAAATTAATTTAAATTGTTAAATTAAATTAAATTGCTAAATGTGTGTTCATGCTCATTTTTTAACATTGGAAATATTATTAAAGCTTCAATTATAATCAGAGATCGATGAATGTTATTAATTTATCATATAGATATTCTGCTAAAATGTATTTAAAATTTTATTTTTGGTAACTTGAGGAAGCTATCAAACATCTCTTATCTTAAACATTAATATATTAGCAACAATCATTTATTATTACTACCAATATATTAATTGCTAACTTTATTTTATTTTGATAACAATTTCGTTGTTGTAATAAAATTATTTTTATTTGATCGCAATTGTGATGAAATATGTTTCATTGATCAAAATTTTATTGCTATTAAAGAGCCCGCAATTGTTGTTAGTACAAAATATTATGATCAGTTTTATGACAATAGAATATGAACATTTTTTTGTTACAATTTTGTGTTAACATGAAAAATAATACATATTTGAATTAATATTCTCATTCTTAATAAACAAAAAATTTGGCAATTAAAATAAATAAAATTGAATGACAAAAACATTTCAAATGATGTTTACATATTTTCCAAAGTTATATTTATGAAGTGAGAAGAGTTTTAAAATATTTCATACGAAAATATTTTTATTCAATAACAAAATAATGCGAACAAAAAATACAAAAAAAAACAATATGTTTTATTAGAACAATAATATTTTTAGCGACAAAAACAATTTTTTTAGTGGCGATAACAATAGGTATTGTTATTTATGCAAAATCACAATGCGAATAAACAAACTTTTTATTAAAATAACAACATTTTTTATTGGAATAATATTTTTAGTGGTGAAAACAATAACTATTTTCATTAATGAAAAATCAAAATGCGAGTAAACAAATATTTTAGTTACGGCAACAATATCAATAATTTACGCTACGCAACAATATCTAATGCGCCGTACAACATCTTCGTAATAAAAGTTTGACAATAATCCACTTTTGAACAGATTTGTAAAAATCATTTATTTATATAATATTTTATGAAAAATACTAAATTTAAAGTTGTTTTATTTAAATTTTATCTTCTTCATTTCGTAAGAAAATTTATTTTTTTTAAGTTCAATAACCTTTCAAAATAAACGAAAAATTATATTTGCATTATTTTTTCTTTCACTTAAACTAGAATGTTGTCTCATTCATACACTTAATTTCTACAAACAATATAAATGTCTGTTAGTATTTCTTTAGCCACAAAATTTCTTGTATTTAAATGTCGATTATATTTCTTTAATATAGTTTTAACCACCATCATAATTTACTTTCTGTTTCTTTCAGTTTTTTGGAACAAAAAGAAAAATGAAATTTGCTATAAAACAAAATAAAAGAAAACCACAAATTTAATGCTGTTTTTTGTTTTATTTCATTTAAAAATGATTTCTTTCTTCTAGTGCTCATTTGAACTTTTTTAATATTTGTTTTTTATATAAAGAAGGAAGAAAGAAAAAAAATGAATTTAATATTGCACAGTGGAGAAGAACAGAAAAAATGGGGAAATAAATTTGTATCTAGATTTAGTTTCACAATGATATGGAAGAAGAGTGAGATTCCAAACCCTATTATGAAGTGGTGCATTGAAGTCTGTAGTTATGGTTTTAATCTGAAATTAAAAATTTATAAAAATTTGCAAAATTATTATTTAAAATATTATTACATTTTATTGAATACATAAAATATCACAGATATTCCTTCTTTAGCACCACTGGTATCAATTCTATCTAGTCTGAAGCGTACTTCTTCTGTGCCTTTAAGCATACACCTTCTTGTTCGTTTGGCATATTTCCAAGGTGGACTGGTTTCAAATTTTCGAATGGTCGCATCTGAGGTTACATCGTTTCGGAGTATGGGCTACTCCCTCGACCACGAGAGATGCCAGAAACTTATACTCTTCCAAGACAATCCAGAAATACCTTAGAAATAATTGTGTGAAATTTCCCTAAAACGCATTTAACGGTTGTAAACTTATGCAACATATGGTAACACATATTTATATGGGAAATGTGTAAGTTACTGGGGAGGGGTCGAAATTTCAATTAGTGTTGAAGAGTGGTGTAAAGTTGTTAAAAAAGCGTAGATAATAAAGTACATAAAATAAATGTCTTTAATAAATTTGTAAAAAACATGAATAAAAAAGCGGTGCACTCTTGTTCGTTCCACTTATATTCCTCGATTGGATAGCTCATTAACTTTAATATATAATCAAGGTACTCTTTTGCCGATTCTTTGGCATTTTTTCTCCTCAAAAACAAAAGAAAAATATTTGAAAATTAACGAAATTCCGAAATGACTAGCGGTGATATTGTTATCTCTAATATTCTCGGATTTACTTTTTAATACGTTTTCGTTAGATTTGTTTTCAAAACTGAGAAAAAATGTGTAGTTCAGTGGGATTTAGTTCATTTTAGAGTAAAAAAATGTTATTACATTTTTGAAAAAATCCTCCTTTTTCTTATTTTCTATCTGAAAATAATATAACCTTTTAGTGAATTTATATAGGTATATGGTTCTTGCAAAATAAAAATGCGTTTCCAAAAATAGGTCAAATATCTCGAAATCTTTCCAAAAATAGTATCGAATATCTCTTAAACAATAAAAGACATCCCAGACATGTAAACGTTTTTGTAGTATATAATTTTTGACCAACTTTGAAGATACAGTTCTGACTCTAGGACGCACTAGAAGCATGTCCTTCTCCAAGTCAATCTATTCAGAAATTCCAAGGTTACCGAATTATATCCGACAAAAGGTGGATCACTTTGCGATTTTCGAAAATTATAACAATTTTTTTTTTAATTTTCTAATAAAAAATAAAACAACAAATAGAATAAATTTATAGGACGAAATTTTTTTCTAAATTTTTTGTTTGACCTTTTTTGTATATCGCTTTTTAAAATTAAATTAATTCTATTAGAACTAATAATATAAGACATAAGACTTTATTCAAATTGCATTTAATTTTATCATAATTTTTTTTTAAATATATAAACGGATTAATGGTTAAAGTAAATAAGATAAAACATTAAGAAGTTATAGATCCTGAAAATTGAAGGATAATACCTTGAACTTTTACTTTTGTGTATGCAATTTTGAGATGAATCGAGCTATTGCATCAAAAATAAAACGGCAAATTCTATATTTAAAAATTTTCCCAAACTATTTTTTTTCTGTCCCACTGTTTTATTTTATAAAATTGTTTTGTAGGTATTTCGTGTTTATTTACATTTTTTTGCCAAAAAAAAAACTGGTTTGTGTTTATTTTTTTTTTCTTTATATTTTTTCATATTTTTTTATTCTTTTTTATGGTTCCAAAAAGTTAACGACTTTGGCCATTTAATGTTTAATACAAAAAGAGACCCATTAACACACTTTGTTACTTGTTATTATTATTTTATATTTTATTTCACATTCTTCTTAAATAGCAGGCTTCTCTTTTTCCCTTTCTTCCTTTTATTATTTCGTAACATTTTGCGCTCAAAAACAGAAAATAATATTAAAACTCAGGCCAGTTTGTGATAAATTGTAATCTTCTTGTATTTTGGCATTTTTAACAGATTTTTTTGTTCGTTATACGCCACGACCCCGTAGGTAGTTGTAGTATTATGTGTTTGCGCTGATTAAGATATACCGTTCGAATCACTTTCTGAGACGATTTACCGAAGTCCGTCCGTTACCAACACTCTACAGGTCTATTAATATTGACCATGTTCGGTCCAGTAGTTCAGATACTTCACATACAAATGTTCTCCCGAAATGAGGTTTCAAGATTATAAAAGTTCCAACTTTAAAGCGATATAAAAGCGATTCAAATACCACTTTGAAGAATATAGATCTCACAATATCACATAAATATTAGTTTCGTAATAATATACTGCACACTTAAGAATAAATCAGAAAATAAAATTATAAGAGAGTCACTCATTTCTTTTCGTAAGTATCATTTTACATATTGTGGTGTAGGATATGATATAGTCGGGCTTGACGGACTATAACTTCCTTACTTTTTTTAAAAATCCGTTTGTAATTTTAATTTTATTTCTTATTTTTTCCTGGTGAATAAAAAATAACGAAAAAAATATTATTGCGTGCTGTTAATTGTCTTTTTTGTAGCTCAAGTTGTTTTACAAAATTTATATTAAACTTCTGTATTTTCTGTGTTTTTTGTCAAGAAATAGTGATTGTGATCTTAGACAGATGATTATTTTTATTGTTAAAATGACTGGTAAAAATGTCTTCAGGAAAGTGTTGTTTATTACAGAATGTTTGTGAAAGAAATATTGTCAAATAAATTGATCTTGTTTTAAAGATAATGAGACATTTAAGCTGACAAGTTATGAAGATCTTTAATGTGTTAAGGGCAATATGGATGTCTAAGTTTTATAGCATATAAAGACAGATGATAAATAAATGTAAATTAAGTTTGATATTTCATAATTAATTTCAAAATGTTACGTAAGAAATAAGCTTATATTATTTTAATAACACACGAAATTCTGCTCGGTTTGTAAGGGTAAATTCAATTGTTTTCCGATTTATGGTATGATACAATTATACCTGCATTAATCTCACTCTTCATCAGTACAATTTTGCTTGTCAGGCTACATGACACCTGAAAATATAATCAAATTCTCGTTCATTCACTTCATCACCACCAGGTGCATCGTAGTAAAATCTAGGGTCGAGATACACTTTATCGTCATTAAGTAAATATACTAAAGAGACAGTGAAGGCTTTGTTTGTGTAAAAGAAGACAAGACAGGACCTTAGTGAACTGAAAAGCATTTTTTCAATATAAGAGAAAATATAAATTTTGAAAACATTTTGAATTATTTCACAGAATTTCATAAAAATTAACATTTAAAAAAAAGGTATTATTGGATAAGGTTCAGGACTGTATAAAAAGTTTTATAAAAAAGTTTTAAATATTACATAACTCTTTAACTGACAAGTTTCATGAAATTTCACATGCAGTTATATTTTTTATTAAGAAGGTACAGAGAAGAGATGCCATGAGTAAATCTATATTTTATATATTACAAATATCAAGAAATGGTGTGATAAATATAAAATTATATATTAATTATACAGTAATTAATATATAATTTATAATAGTTGCTTTGTATGAGGGCTATCTTTTCTGCTGATCCTATCTGCCCTACATAATATCCAGTAAAACAATTCCTTGGGAACTCTCACTGTAATAGTTCTTTAAATGTTTCAAATGCATTTTTATAATTCTTGATTTTTAAATATTATTACATAAGATTTTTTTAAATAACTAATTTTTCACCTCTATTTCCTCTTTTTAAAATATACAACCCAAAGTAAGCAACAACATTTCTTTTTTAATTTCGTTAACAGTGTCATCTCTGCTTCCTGTTTCCTTTTCCTCTCATTTAATTCTTTAGTTGTATTACAAGGGAACACAGCAAAAAAAAAAAAATGAACAAGAAACAAAAGAAAAACTTAAGGCATAAATATGCGAAAAATAAATGTTTTCCTTTCGTGGGCTCTTTTTTTTTCTTTCTCTTATAGAAAATTCCAAAGAAAGAAAATGTTTATGCACAAATGAATTATGGTTAAAGTTTAAAATGTCGAAAAAGATAAAACTTAAATTTTCTTTTACACTTTTTTTCGGGATTTTTCTTGCGTTTTTGCTGTTTTAGCAAAATTATACAAAACTGTTTTTCATTTTCTTATCCAACTGATGGTTTTCCGTTCTTTTGGTTTCATAGAATTTTAGTGTATATTTAAGATTTATTTAAAATAAATTATCTTTTTTCCTTGTTACGCATTAACGATGTAAGATAAGATGAAAAATGGTAGCAAAAGAAATATTAATATGTATGGAATATGGTGGTAGATGACATTGAGGTTATGTTTAGTTTTAAATTGAAAGAAAATTAAAGTGAGAATTGGATTGGAGAAAATTATTTTGAAAAGGATAAATTAGGAGACTATAAATTAGTTAATTAGAAGAGATATATTATATAGCAAGATAATAAGATCCATTGAGGGTAAAATATCATTTTTCTAAAAGAGTATAGCTGATTTTGAATTTGAAGTTTTTTAGAAAAATTTCTATTTTCTCAGATTAAGTGCTTTACTACATTTTTTTTTATTGTAAGACTTCATTTATTTTTCAAACTAGAATTTAGATTTTTTTGCTGTCTTCTTTGCCATATAATTTCATCTCCTTTCTCCCGTTTCCTTGTGACACCAACATCATTTGGCCTGTCTTCTGTAGTGCTACTTTAGATGGACTTGATATAGTTGTGCATGTTGAAAGTGTGACTAGTCAGCCCAAACTGATTACTTTGAAACTGGTAGTAGTCAAAATGATTTCAAAATCTGATTGATACTAGGAAAATCAAGTGACCTTTAAAATTCCTTTTCTGTTTGAAAGCTGATAAGGCTCACAATCCTATTTCTGAATTCCAGTAGCGAACAAATTTATATAATTTTTTTTCTTTCGAATTATTTATATTAAAATTGATTCGATATGAGTAATTTAATTTATTCTAAATCCAATATTATTTTCATATCCATTTTGATCAAACTCACGGGAAATCCAAATATTTAGTTGATTTATTTTTTAAACCATTTTAGATCTCTAAAAACCATTTCCAGCTTCTCATTTATATTAAATTCAACCCAAAATTTCCGTTAAATTTTTTCAACAAATTTTTGATGAATTCTTCCTTAATTTAATCCTTATTTACATAAAATAAATTATATCTCCTTATTCTCTAAAACAAGTAGCCTCACAATATAAAGTTGAAAATTTAATGAAGTATATTAACGATAAATATTTGAATAAATTTCTTTATCTCATGGTCGGTTGTCGTCTTTTGTTTATTTTATATTTTTTTATCATCATTCAGTCCCTTTTTTACTTTTATTATTTTAAATAAAAATAACATAAAATGTAATTACTAAACAAAATAATCACAAAAACATAAAAAATACCATAAAAAAACTTGCTTTAAATAGGAGTTTTTTGTTGTTGTTGCTCTGGTATGACGGTCTTCAAATTAATTCAAGTTGAAAAGTGAATTTGACGCCAATATAGAAAGAAGTAGAAGAAAAATAATCATTTAATGATTTTGTATTTAAAAACCACAATATTTTGTTAACATGAAATTAAAAATGTAAATATTTGCGCTTGACTGCTGTCAAACAACACAAAAGCTTAAAGAGGAAGGAAAAGGAGACAGTGGGAAAGTGAAAAAGAGGGAAAGGGAAATTAGAAAGTTGTTAAGTAATTAAATAGAATTTATTAGCTTTTGAAAAATTATTAAAGTTTTTGGATTTTAAGAAGATTTTAAGAAGGAAGTAAAAATAATTTCAATAAATTCTATTTTAAGTTTTCAATTAAGAAATTTAAATATTTAATTCATATTTTATTCGTTTAAATAACTCTTGAGCTTTTAAAAGGTTTTAAAAAACTTCAAAAGTAAATGTTTTGAAAAACTATGATTTTTGTATTTATAAGTTCAAATATCCATATTCAAAAGTCTGTGTTATTTAAATTATTTAATTGAGTTGTAATTAACAGCTTAATATTCTTTATTTAATTATTAATTTGAGGTAGAAACATTTTAATATTTAACAAAATTTTTAATAAAAAAATGTTTACATATGAGTGTCTTAATCTTTAACAAAAATACATATTAAAAAGTTAATACAGTGTGGTAAATATTAAAAGAAACTTAATTTTAATACTAAGAAATTAAAGTAATAAATAGATCTGATGTGAATTTCAGTTATTAAGATTTCTCTAAAGTAACTTTTTGGAACAAAAAACAAATAGAGAAAGCAAGAAAAGACAGAAACTATATTAAATGTAAATGTGGCACCTTAACAAAATCTCTGGTAATATTAGAACTGCTAATATTGACATAGATCGACACAGATTTTAACTATATGGTTTTATGTGATTTCATTTTAATTAATAGTTTTTTATTTTTTTTAAGATTTTTTCTAAAAAAAGCGATTTACAATTTTTTTGTAAATTAGTTTTAATAAGAAAAAATTAATTTCCTACAGAAATTTTGTTCTTTTCAAAAAGTTTGTTATTTTCAATTTAAATTTTATTTTTAGACAAATTTATTTCCATTTTTTACAAGTTGAAATCTCTTATTGAAAGAGATTTTATCAAAAATTAATGATTAATGTATTTATTCTTTGTACCGAAACAACTCTCACTCTATACCATCTCGCTTTATCTTATAGATTCTAGATATTGAAACTCTTATTTAGTATCAATTAATGTATCCTAAAAGGTATTTCACAGCAAAGACTAATCGCATAACATCTTCCGACTATATTCCACAAAGAAGGAAGTCAACAAATGTTCCTTCAATGAGAAATGAAAACTGTGTGCCAAACACAGTTACAAAATTCTGAATCATGCAAGTTCAAGGATTCACATCTTTAAAGTTGTTTATAAAGATATATCTCGATACATTTTAATCTTTTGCTAAATGAAAGTAAAAGATAAATAATAATATTATTTATATCGTGTGCATATATATTATTTACTTGATTATTTACCTATTCAAAATTGATTTAAAGAAAATGAAAATAATCAAATCCTTCTGAATATAATTTTCTCAGAAACATCTTTAAGCAAAATATTGTTGTTGTATTTTAATATATACAATACATTCAATTTTACAAGTTTTTACTAAGAACGACTTAAATATTTCAAGAATTTCTTGAATTTACCTTCAAATGCATCTAATAACATTTATAGAAATATTACCATCAACATTTACTATTGCACAAATTTGCTCATTATCTGTCTCCATTTTCTTCTTAAAATTTAAACAACAACAACAACAATGTATTAGATTATATAATGGTTTCTGTTGTAGTTTTACCTTTAAAACGGAAGAAGTTTTTTAACCCAATATTATTTAATATTTATATTTCTATACATACTAAACTTTTAAGCGCTACTAACACAAGGCAGAAAATCCTTTAATACTCATACACTTTTACTGACATTGGAAGTACAATTCGTGTGTACACACACATATATGAATACACATATACAAATATACACATTTTTGCCTAGAGATTTTTAAGATATTCGAACATGTTCCTTCATGTTTATGTAAAAGTATGCATGAATATTCGTTTATCATTCTTTTTGTGTTGAATTTTTAAAGCATCCTTTTTGTCTTCTTTCTTATGCGAAAAAAAAAAGAGAAGAAAAACAAGTAAAAATGTTTTAGTCGGTCAAGTTCGACTATATAATATCCTACATCACACTGTTGGTTGTAAATGACAGCTACGAAAAATGTATGGATGATCCTCGTATAATTTGCTTTTCTGATTTACTTATGCAGTGTGCATTTATTTGAAAATTATGGATTTAAAAAGGATATTGAAATTATGGAACAACGTATATGTAAGATTAATGTCCTTCAAAGTGGAAAAACGCTTTTATGGGACCTCTGAAAAGTAACGGACCGTTCCTTGCATAATTTGTCACAACGATTTTGAATACTTTAAGACTTATTTTTTTAATTTCATTGAAATTATTTTTATTTAGAATTTTATGACTTTAAAATCCCATTCTGGTACGACAATTGTATTGAAGCTTCCTGAAATATTATACCGGATATGACCAATTTACAGTAAACGAATTTCATCAAGATATCTCTAAAAATGGTACCTGTAATGTGTTTAAAATATTTACATGGACAGACAGACAGACAGACAGATATCCTTAATGGTATACTTAAAAGTGATTGGTACACCATTTTTTCTGTATGATACAGAATATCTTTAAAAAGCCGTAATACCCCAACCAGCTTAGGTAGTGTAGGGTATAATATAATATTATAATATAATAATATTTATGTGTGTATGTATATTTATTCGGAAAAGGTCCTTTTCTTAAATGTATTTTTACACATAGATTTAATATAAACCCAACAGTTCTATTGAGATATGATTTATCTATCAGCAAAACTAATTTGTATCTAATAAAAAAGGATCTTAGTAATTTTTGTTTAATTCCATTCTTCATTAAAGTGTGAGTGCTCTCCGAACTACAGGATTTATAGGTTTATATGTATGTAAATATTTAAATACCACTAATACTGCTAAATTTCTATATAACACTGGTACTTTCTCCCTTCCTCTCTTTCAGTTGTTTCTCTTTTAGTTCAACACAATTCATACTTGTAAATAGATTTTCTTATGCCCTTTGGGATCAAAGTGTAAGAGTGTGTTGTATTGTTTGAATGGTTTGGTTGTTTGGTTAGTTATTGCTGTTGTTGTTCTTGTCGTTGTAGCTGGTTATTCCATATCTAAATAGTTTATGAGTTGGCGTTGATTAATGTTTAGTACTTTAGTACTTTTTATTTCATAACAATTTTATTGGCCTTTTAGGTTGAATATTTTTATTTCCCATTAAATAGAAAAATAATCAGTATATATTTTCTTTTTTCTTGGAGGGGGGTTGTGGCGTAAAATCTGTGGGACTTTTGGAAAAAAAATAAAGTAAGTTTTTAAAAGAGAGGATATAAGGATGTTAATTTCGAAAGAAAATCGAGTCAAAAGCTCTTTATAAGATCTTTTGGTAAAAATAAATGGATTCCCATGGGTTTATATATAATATATATAAAATGCTGATTTCTAGAAGGAAAGCTAAAATAATTTTAGAAAGATCCCTGTAAAATTTCGTATATTAATCTTTTTCATATTAATTCTTAATGGAAATTTTATAAGCTTATGTGAAATAATAAACTAATCACCACCAATTTCAAGAGATAACGCTGTGGTCAAGATATCTTTTAAATTATGATTTGCCGTTTGTCTCAACTCGTTAAAGATTGAAAAGCTCGATGTTTAAACGTGATTCTCAAATCACGTATTTGAAAAATTTTGCAGTAGACGTATGAGTTATACACGAAAATATAGAAAATATAATAAATATTAAGTATACGCTATAGATCGATTAGTTCCCATCCAAAAATCCGCCAAAAAAGGCATTTATGCCAGAGTCCTAAAAACGTTTACATAGTTTTATATTTGAATAATTAAGAGAAAAACATATATAAAAAATATTTTCAATGATTCGGACACTTCCTATATATCCTTAAATCTTGAATATTGACCACAATTATGTCTGAAAAATTTTAAAATGGAAGAAAGAAGACTGATACCTGTCATATATCCTTTTTTATTAAATGAGCATTAAATAATTCAAAATAAATATTTTTATAAAATAAATATTTTTTTTTGTTGATTTCTCTGTATAAAATTCTGCATCCTGCCAAAATTCGTAACATTTAGCTGAAAAGAACAACAGATCAACAAATAGCGATGTCTATTTTTTATTTTAACGAAAGATCATTTAAATGAAATAAGATCGTCACTCATTTATCATCAACTAGTCCAATTTACGACTTTTCTTAACTTCCTCCATCATAACCCTATATACCGTTAATCACTACTTGTGGTAATATAATAGATATATAATTTTTTCACCTTCAGGGGAACTTTTGAAAACTTCTATTTTACTGTTATCTAAAAGTACTTTGGTACCTTTTAAATAATATACAAACTTCCCCCATTTTAACAAGATGAATCATTTAGTATTTCAGCTCCAAAAATAAAAAAAAAATAATATTTCTAACAATTGTTGAGTAGAATAGAACGTCATACTATTGTGTCATGTTGAGTATTTATTTATATTAAACTGTAAATGTGTGTGTTAGTATCTGTGTGTGTATTTGTACATCTATATTTTATGTTAACTCTTTTGTTTAAGCAGTTAACACCATCTAAGAAAATTCAAAAATATTTAACCCTCCTTAGATAAAAGAACAAATAGTAAAATCCTATAGAAATCAAGTATAATCATCCAGTGTATTTTATATTCAGTTATTTTCTTTTTGTGGTTAGTTTTTGGAAAAAGACTTTTTTAGCTTTATTCCATGAAAATTGAATGAAGTATTTATTTATTGTGGGTACAGGCAACCAAGAACAGAAGCTTTAGCTTTAACATCAGTAGCAGCATTTAGCATTATCAGAGAGGCACTAATACTTTCAAAAGTGAAATAAAAAATGAAACTTTATAATTGTCTACCCTGGGGAAATTTGTTTAGATTTTAAATTGTTGATGTTTTGTGGTTAAGTTCTCTTTCTCGTCTGCTACGGTTTTACTCTAAATCTACGAACATATTTTTTAAAAACTAAATAGAAAACTTTATTCGCATTTTTCTTTTATATATTATTTTTTGGAAACTTTACAGAATTTTAAAAGGATAAAATATTTAACTTTTCAAAAATGTCGAAAATTTTTGTTGGATTTCTTTCTTAATGCTTTTTTCTTGGTGATTTAATTAAAGACAATTAAATTGTTACATCTGCATCAAATGTTGAGAAAAAATTAGTTTGTTAATAAACATCACAGATTGTGGTAAAGTATAAAATGGATAAAAATGATTTGGAATAAAAGACAAAGATTTTATATTTTTCCTTGGATAAAAAAAGGATAACAAGAAATTTTATCATTTTTTTTTTTTTTTTTTGCTTGAGGTGTTAAAGGTTAAGGAAAAGTTGTTTCAAAATTTATACCATTTTTTAAAAATATATATAATCCGGTATATATAAAGACCTACAATAACAAAAAAATTAGGCGTATACTTAATATATGGTTAAATCCATAAATATTAAGTATACGCCAGTCTCCATGCAAACATAGTTTTAATACAATCTAAACACCTTGGTTATTAATTAAAAAATAATTGTTTATGTTGAGAATGTAGCTTCAGTTTACAACTGAAAATTCTAATTTGGTATATTCATTTCTACGTAGAAAAATTACTGAAAACTTTTTGACACACCGTCTATAAATATTTGATGCGTAAATATAAAAAAAATATATTAAATCCTGCAAATCTGATTTATTTTCTTTAAGCACAGATTAATTAAAATTTTATTCAAAATTAACCCATTTGATCGGTTATGATTAATAAATTACAATTAAAAAAAATCTTACTCGAAAAATATGTTGAAATATGAAATTTTCTTCATTGAAAAACATTTTAATGGCAAACTAATTTCTTAAAAAAATCGATGTATAAACGTAATTCTCAATTACAATTTCATAATTTTTTTAGTTTTTGAATATTTTTAATGCAGACGTATGAGTTATATTTAATAATATAAAGTAATAGATATTAAGTATACGCCTCCTTTTAATCTGCACTAAACGAAATTTAATATAAACAGAAACAACTAAGAATGTCATTGAGGATCAAACCCTACTATGAAATATTCAATACCACATTTTTTTACAGATAGTACCCACGGAAAGTTTTGGAACGACAGTCGTAAAATTTGTTTCTCTGATTTCTGTTACAGATTCAAACATTTGTGTTATGATATAATACAAGTATTTGTGTGAGATTTATCCATTTTGATAAATCTCACACAAATGTGGAATCTTTGGAAAATTAAAGGCCGACTCTCGCTAAATTTCGAACATCGATTTGTGTTTATATTTTTCTTGTCTATATCAAATAATTATACTATACTAAAGTTTTTGAAATTATTGATTTTAAAAAGAGGGAACATTTTTTGTGCTAAACTTCATGCAGATTGAACGACGGACATTGTTAAATCGAAAAATTTATTGTACCTGTTACAAACTTTGGCACTAACATATAACACGTAATCACCTACGGTGTTGTATGGAGATTCTGAGTCGAACTCTATACTTAAAGGTGGGTGTAACACCATATTACAAGCATCAGCACAAACGCACTACATATAATAAATATAAAACACCTCTGACTTATTATAGGTTTCAGAACTACATTAAAAAATAGTTATTTTCTAAATGCAAAAATTATCTAATTAAGTATAAATGATATATCCGCCTTTATCGAATCTATAAAATTCTTCACCAAATGTGTGTATGAATAAATGTTTCGAAGATATCGAAGTAGATACCTGAACTGTAACATACCTTAATAAATCGAAATTTCACATATAATTACATATGAATTCATAAAATTTCACATATATTAGACTATAACTTTTTCCTCTTATCCGAATTTTACGATTCTTGAAACAGTAAGGAAGCATATTTGGAAAAAGTACTTTTAGATAAATTAATTTATATTTAATTAAAAAATAAAGTTTTGTTTTATTTTAATTTAATAATGAGTTTTTGAAAAAATAACAAAAAATTTTGTCTGAATTTATAGGATGCCTTAGAAATTTATAGGACTGATTTTATTGATATTATACTCCAATTCGCTTTGGACAATTGTGAGCAATATTGCAAAATTTTATTGAGAGTTCTTTTTACAGGAGACAAGATAGATAGATATAGCAAATTTACTTAAATTTTGATGCATGGATATGAATTTCATGAGCATTTAGTTGTCATGTCTATGTCCCCTGATATATTATAGTTGATATAATATAAAAATTGTGAAAATGGAGTTGTTTTCTATTGAATGTTATCTCCCTTTAAAAATTTCCATTAAATTTAAGATGCAAAATACTGTGAATTAGTTTGAATTAAAAAGGTTCGTTTCCAGGAATTCAATTTGTAAATTCATATAAATAATTTGGGTGCTAAAGAAAAAAATACTTAGAAAAAATATTATAGCATATTTGTCAATAACACTTTTTCTCCAAAACTGAATACATAAATTTGTCAGGCACAAAAAAAATGTTTATATTAAATAAAGCAAAAATACCTTTTATTGATTTTTTTTTGAGAAATTTTAATATAATTTCAAAACCCGAACAACCAACACTTTTAATTATACAAATAAACATAATATATATATGTATATAGGTATGTACATACATACCTAATATGAGCAAGTAAGAATGTTATATTCAGCCATGCAGAATCTTCAATACTTTCCACCACAATTTAGTGTGAAGTAAATAAAACATATAAAATTTAATTTTTAATATAACGCAGAACATTTAATAAGTCATGAAATTAGTTATATATTTTTTATACTGAACCGATTTTAATAATTTTTGAAATGGTCATGAAGTATATAGTTATTTTTTATGGCAAAGTTTCATTCTAATTTGTCGATTGATAATCAAAAACTTTACAAATGTTGTTTGTTTGTATTTAGAGGATGCATCAGATATCGATCTATATTTTTTATATACTGAACCGATTTTGTTGGTGTTAAATATTAAGTATCTCAGAATAATAGCAAATTCTCATCCAAAAAGCATTGTAGATATAATCGAGCCAAAAACAAATAGACCGACTGATATGCGGACAAACAGACTGACAGAAGAACAGACAGACTGACAAATGGATAAAGCTAAATCTACTTAATGTATATACATTATAAGTATGAGATGATTCCTTTTCAGCGTTACACACGGAATGACAAAGTTAATATAACCTCTATATAATTTGCGTTGGTGGAGGTAAACAATTTAACCTTCAATCATTTTTTTATTTATTTTCCATTATTTAGGTAAATAAATTGACATATTTTTTTATTATTTTTTAATAAATAAAACTGAACTCGTGTCAATAAAAATGTTTATTAATTGTTGGTGGCACATAAAATTAATTGAAATTTATGATATGGGTTATTTATTACGGATGACACTTTTTTGATAAAAAAGAAATAACAAAAACAACAGCAACTACAACTTTTTTTATAAATCCAATTTGTAGTATATTAAAAAATAAGATTATTTTGATCCCTTGTTACAAAAAAGAGACAAATTTCTCTGTCTGTAAACATAAATAAGTATTTATTTCATTGATTCCATTTTTTTCTTTCACTATATTTCCTTACTAAGCATTTTTATTTTTTTGGGAAAACTTTTTTATATATAAGAAAATGCCTTAAAAGATTTAGGCTTATCCAACCATAAGATAATTATATCTTTGTCAAGGTTAAATATTTTATACACATCAATACATTCACACACAATTTTCATACGGTTTACTTTAAACAAAAATTTCGCCAGTGGCCGACTACTAAGTACTCTAAGATATTGGTAGCTACCAAAAAAAAAATAAATAAATAAAAATAAAAGAACTTCGTATGTATATGTATTCTTATTTGTGCTTAAGAGTTCAGTATATTATGGTCTTATATTTACGTTGGCCCTCGTAAAATTTCGTACATAAATTTTTGCTTATGTTTATCTAAATTTGACCAATTTTTATCACAATACCAACGTATATGTGAGATTGAAGCCCTTAAAAGTGATATTTAGTTGGCAGTTCAATTGAAACAACAAGAAATAATGGATCAAGCTTCGTGTCTTTGGCACATAATTTTAAATTATTATAATGAAGTTCCTTTATAACCAGAACTTTAATGACCATAATTATGCTATTTTTTTAATATATCTCTTAAATCATGGACAGCCAGCCAGCCAGGCAAGCGGACGCACAAAGTTAAATCGACTTAGAGAGTGATTCTGAATCGAACGGTATACTTTAAAATGGTGGTAGCAATAATCTTTTTGCCCGTTACAAACTTCTGCACAAACGCATAATACCTCGAGCATCAACGATAGTGTAAGGTAAAAAAGGAAAAGCAAAAATGTTTGTCCTTGTATGATTTCAGGTGTAAAGAAAAAAGTACTTATTAAGTTACTTTTCAATGAATATGTGTATGAGTGTGTTAAAGTTTATATGTGTAACCAAAACCACATTAAAGCAGCAGTAGTAAACTTGGTTTTTGACATAAATTATTCTCAACTTGTAATATGATGATAGGAATTTTCTTGTCCTCTTCTTTTTTGCCATTTCTTATTTATGCTATTTTTTATGTAGTTTGATGTAAAGTTGAGTTATTTCTTCTTTTTCTTCATGAGTCACCTTGTTAACCATTTAAGACATATGTTTGTGTCTATAGTAACTGGATAGAGGGTTTATATCATTTTACTTGGTTGTGTCATGGCGGTAATATGAGACAAATATGTTTATTGAAAAAAAATAATTTAAAAGAAAACATTTTTAATTTTCTGCAAGACAGTCGTAACTCAAGACATAAACTTTTTGAAGTCACATTTCAATTGTTTGAATTCATGAATGAAAACTTAAAATCTGGTTAATACTCTGGTACTCTGGATGAAAACAACATAATATACTGATGCGCCACTGGTGTAACGCTTCGCTTCTATCAGCAATCAGTAAATAAAGGGTTTTTCAATAATCTCTTCTTATATTTGAAATAAACTTGCAATTTTCCAGTTATATATCATGCAGCAAATGAGCGACATATACATATTCTTTCCATTTATTGAATTAAATATATCATAAATCAAGTTTTGTTAATAAGAAGTGAGATCCATTTTTTTATTATTAAAAAAAATTAAGTTAATAAAAGCGAAACTCAACCTTTTTTATGTTCCTTAATTATCTTTTCACAAGAGCCCTATATATCTCTCCATTAAATTTGGCACCGAGCAGTTTGGAGGATTTGCCTCTCTTTACAAGTGAAAGGATGTCAATTCAGGCCATAAATAAGTGGAAATCTTATGAATAGAAGCATATTTTTTTGTATACTTTCCTTGATGTAAATTTCAGCTACAAATGATTGAATTCTTATGTCGTCACTGCAAACTGCTTGCCAAGAGCTTTTTTGAAAACCGATCGTCTGCAACATAAAATCTTTTACCAGGAAATTTAAAAAAAGCAGCCAGAACATAAGTTTCGGCATCCATGAATATTTTTTTAGATTTATTTTTGTTTAAGAAAACTTGACTGCAATTTTCATGCTTTGTTTTTGGCCTCTAAATATATAGTTGCATTGCTCTCAGGAACTTTTTAAGCTTGTATGAAGTAGAAGCCAAGAGTTTCTTGTAAATGTTGATGTTTTTAAAATTTGCCAAAAATACAATAATTTTTTCACCCAATGTAATCTATTTTTAAGTAAGCGGGCTTAATATATATCGTAAAATATTTTAAAAATTTATGCCAGATTCCTTATAAAATTCTAAAAAAATGTTGGTATATGAATTCGTTAAAATGTTATGTTAACCTGAAGTTGATTTTTATCAACTGATTTACATGCTCCATTGCAATACTGATAGAGGGTGTATTAATTTTATTATTCTGTATGTGAAACGAAAAAGGAATCATCTAAGTCCCATAATGTTTACACTGATGCAATTGTCTCTTCCCTACAGCTTTTATAAACGATCAGAACAAATTGTAACAGGTCTCTCGAACCACACGAATTTATTTGTTTAGAGTCACCAGCGTTTAACCAAGGTTTAAAGTTACCGAACCCATTTTTTAACCCTAAGTTTTATCAATTGTTTTATATGAGACATGCATGACACAAATAAATCCCTTTAATTCACTTCTTATAAGACACGCGGTTATAATTTAAATTTTGAAAAGTGTTTGTTTTAATCCTCCAAATATAACAAAACATTATTCTTTTTACCTCCCACTGTATTTTTTTATTTTTTAACCCACAAACCTACTTATTATATGGTACGTTTATATATTTCTTCATGTCGCTAACTTTATCATAATCATTATCATCAACATCATTATTATTGTCATTCGTAATTCCCAAGTTGTATGCTGGTTTGTTTTTTTAGTTTTTGTTATTTCATTTTATTCTCTTTAAGTATGTATATGTGTTTGTAGTTACTTTTATTTTGTTTTGTTTCCTTTTGTTTTGAATGCTAACATTGATGGCGGCATATTCTGACATCATCATCATTATTATCATCATTATTATTATATTTGATATTATTGTTGTAATTTTTGCACTCTTCACTATAAATGGAAAGTCAGAAGAGGATCCAATTTTTTTTCGTTATAACCTCCACTAATATTAGAGGTGAATAAGTTTGTCATGTTGAATTTTATATTGTGGGAAACCATATTAGACTACATATTCTTGGACCGCATATTGAACAGAGAGAAATTATATAGACTCTATATTCTTTAACAGCATAAAAATCAATTTGTATACTTTTCCGTGCCACTATGATCACCAAGGATTTTTTAAATTTCTCCTTCCATTAAGAAAAAGTCATTTAAGACATCACGAAGAATATTTTTTGGACCATATGAAAATCATAAATTACTGCCAAACAGATAATTTTTGTTTTAGTGGAGAAAATGTTGTACAGCGATTTCAAACTTAACCCTAAAAATGAATAGAATACATTAGAATAATTTGATCTACGCAGCTCCTGTTTTGTCTTAAATTATTGTAACCTCTATAATTTGCAAGTCGCTTCTTTCCGTTATCTTAGCCTTTTTGCCAAGTTAGTTTCTCTTTCACTCAGACAGATGTGTGTTAGTAGAAGTTCAGCTGTGACTTTCTACTGGTACTCAATCAATGTCTGTTAGTCTGCATGATCGGGAAAATACAAATTATAGGAGATAAACATCACAAAGAAATGAAGGAGCCAAAAAAATTTTTAAATTAAAAGAGAAAAATGAATGACTTGACATAAAAAATTGATTGTCTATGGTATACGAATTTAGGCTCTTACTTCTTTGGCCATGGAGCCTCAATGGGATCTAAACTACGAAGATTACAATGCCACACTGTTCTGCTGTCATTATTTTAAATTTTTTTCAATTACATCTAACGATGCAAATTCACTTAATAAATCAATTCAATCCCACTGTTGACAATCTGTTAAGGATCGATATTTTATACTTAAAATTAAGAACAATAAGAATGTTCTTACAAAAATGATTTAAGGTATTTAAAATTCGCCTAAGCCGTTCATAATACTCTCTGTTGTTCTTTTTCACTTCTTTTATTTTTTGCGCCTCTTCTTTTCTTTGCTTTCCAATGAAGCCTTAGATTTATCTTGCCAGCTGCCTTGTGAAGGGTGGGGGTGGTAAGAAAAGACAATATAATATAGTTTTTTTGTTACGTATTTGTTATGGGGTTTTTATGTTTTTCAGCTCAGTTGTTGTTTTCTATTGTTTTTTCTTATTTTAAATATTTGTTGTGATTGTTTTTGTTGTTGTGTTTAGTTTGTCTTTTCATTTCACTTTTTTCCATTTTGTATCTAGTGGATTGTTTTCCATTTGTCAGGCCTGTTGTTTATTTTAACAAGATTTAAATTTAAGCTGCCGCTTCAAGTTGCTTAATTTAAAAAGAAAAGAAATAAGAAAAAATTCCATAAGAAAAAAATCTCATCAAAAAAATTTACATTTTTTAAAGATTTAAAATTTTTTAGAATTTTGTTATTATTTCCTTTCATTTTTGTTAAATTAACAAGCTGAACATTTTACTGGCGTTTTAACACGAGTTAGTTGTGTGGGTGTTATTTTATTTTATTGAAGTACTTAAAGTGAAACAAACTTGATAACTTGACATTTTAATGGTTCAATTAGTTATCAATTTAAAGTTCAATAATTTTATTTAAACCTAGAAATTTCTTAAGAATTTTTATATCCACCACCATTACAAGTGGTGAAGATGAAATATTAAATTTGTGATTCAGTTTATAACGCTAAGCTAAGCCATCATCACAGACCCCCATAATATTCTTGTATTAAATAATAATCTGAGTCAATTTTGCTATGTGTATCTGTCTGTCTGTCCATCTGTCTGTTATTGGCAATCGGTTGAGTATATTAAAAGATATATGCCGATATCTGGCGCAATCTCTAAGTTCAAGCAAAAATATCTCGTAAAATTGTCAATTATAACTAGAAAAATTAGAATGGAATTTTGCCAAAAATATTAAGTTATATTTACTTCTAAAAATTATTAAAATCGGTTCAGTAGAAAAGTATACCTAAAAATATAACTAATTTTGTGACTAAAAATGTTTTCCTATGTTACATTTAAGAAACGCGTTTATATATTGTATAAGTCAGTGATTGTATGCGTATGTGATTGTAAGTGTAAGTGTATTTGTATGACCATTACGTATATACTTCACATGCATTTGCACTGAAGATGTGGTATAACCAAATTCACCATTCTTACTTGTTTTATTTTAAATTAAAATTGACATTAATTACAATTATTTGGAATTTGTTCTTAAAATTATATTAAAGTTCACTTGTGTTTCCTTAGCATAAATTTTCTTTCATCTCATAATATCACTATTTTATTATTATAAAATTTATTAACTCAATTAATTCATCAGAAAATTTCCTTGACTTATATTTTTCACACCATTTATTTTATAAAACACTTCATTTTCATATTTTTCAGAGCTCAAGAAAAATTGCATTATAAAAGTCTTATTTTTCTTCTCTTTACAAATATCTATGCAATTTTTATTTTCTGTCTTTTTAGCAAAATCTCCACCAACCATGACCCTTTTTATTTGATGATTTCTCCTTATGTATGTGTGTTTGTAAATCTAGTTTTCAATGTATTTCTTTTTAATAATATTTAATAAAGCATAAAAAAACTTCATTTATACACTCAATTCTTTTATATCAGTTTTTTCTTCTCTTCACAAATTAAAGTTATTTAAAGAATATTTTTTTCAAAGCTAATTTTAAGCTTTATAATAGAGATTTATATAGAAAAATTATTGCATAGAAAAAAGAAAAAAGTCGAACATAGAAAATAAGTGAATAATAGAGAAATATGATTAAAAGATATAATTTAAGAGAAAAAATAACATATGTGAATAATACATGCGGCCACAAAGAATTTTAAAAATTTAAAGGGTTTTCCACTTAAAAAAATGAATAAAAAGAAATAAAAATTTTAAGTGCTCTGAAATAAAATATTAGATTACAATAGGGCTATAGAAAATTATGGCCGGATCCTCGCATTATTCGTACAGTATTCACTTTTAAAGATTGTGATCGGACCTGGCATCTGTGCTAAACAAGCACTTGGGTAGTTTAAAGCAAGTGGAGGATATTGGGTTTCTTGTTTAAAAGAATTGAAGAGCATTAGAAGCTGTCCAAAAGTTTGGCCTCCCGTTCAAGCAAATTGTAATTATAGTTTTAATTTAAAGGATAAAGCTCTCACTTTAATGGTTTGCTTTTTACTAACATTTATATATGTTAGGAATTTTTTGATCTCACTCCTTTTATCAAAATTTAATTTATATCCCTTTTCTTTTTAATAGAAATTTAGCTATAAATTTTCCTCCGATTTTGAGATTGATTCAGTTATCGTTCTTTTTATTTGTTTTATTCAATTTAAACTTGGCTTTAATTAATATGATTAAATTTCATCGAATATGAATCATAAATTTGGTCGTAAGATTATCATAAGAACCCAAAATGGCTAAACTGATGGGAAAAATAACCGTCAGTCTTCTAGACTCATAGAAAGATATGATAAAATCCCTTTACAATTGGATATAATAAGAGAATTTATACCCTCAATAATTTCATATTCCTTTATATTATTGAATATATCGCCTTTCCATACTTAAGGTCAAGAGGAGCCAAATTGGAAGTATTGAACATTTTGCAAAAAAAATGTAGATTAACGTGCAATAGATTTAAGCCAACTTATTTTATTTAATATTAACAACAAATATAAAGAAAGAGTTCTAACATATTTTACAGATACTTTCAGAGAAAATCTATTTATTTTTTAATTTTTTTGTTGCCTTGGAGAATTTCAGGATCTCAAAAAAATTGTAATATGTTTTTTTATTTTATTTCTTTTTTTAAACAACATATGTTTCCTTGTGTTATATATTTAGTTATGTTAAATATTTATGTATCTTCACATATATATGTATGTAAATACATACGCATATATTTTTAGTTTATTTTTGGGGTCATAGGTTATTCAATGTATTTTAATAATTCTTTAAGAAAACATATACAATTTTATTTTGTAAATTTTCCTTTTCTCCTTTAATTTAAGCAAATATTATCTTATAATTATATATAAATTTAAGAAACCTTTTTGCTCTCTTTAAAAAATATTCTTATTTTGTTAAAGACGTTTTATAAACCTTTAGGTATGTAGTTCTTTTACACACTGGAGCCCCGACTTGCATCGCTAATGGGGACTGGAGAAAAGAGTTGAAAAGCAAGTCAACTTTTTGCATATAAGTGCACAGAAAAATTTGTGTATTATTGAGAGAAAAATAAGTAATACCAACCGTTGCTGGCTTCGAAATCATCAGAATTTCCATTACATTTAGATGTAGCTTTATTATACCCTTCACTACCATAAGTGGTTGAGGTATAATGCGTTTGTGCTTAAGTTTGTAACGCACAGAAAATATTACTACCACCACTTTTAGGTATATCATTCGACCCATAATCACATTCTGAGTCGATGGACGGACATGCATCCGTCTGGCCGGCTCGCTGGCTGGCCATGCAAGCCTTATGAACAAAATACAGGCCGCAGATTTAAAGATATCTTAATAAAATTAGGCATGTACCATTATTTTGCCCCAAAGACGATGCCTATTGAAAATGGTGATGATGGGTTCATTATTTCACCTAATCCATATACAAATTCATCCCGGAATAGGTATTTAAAATTTTGAAATAATTTGACTCAAATTAGTTTTATAATATTTTTAAAAGATGTGCCAAATTATATGAGGATCGGTATATTATTTCTCATAGGTCTCATAAAACCCCTCTTCAAATATCACTTTGAAGGCCTTAATCTCACAAATACGTTGGTATTTATTAGTAAAAAAGTAAGACAAATATAAGCAAAAATCAATGTCGGTCTACAATTCCCTCTAGTTCCATGTAGCGCCCACAGAAAAAAACCTTTTAGAACGTAATAATCCCATATGTAAGTTGGTACCAGTAAAAAAATCTTTTTATGAGGGTGGTTCATTTATTTTTGGAACTCCATTTATACTTAGAGTGGTGTTAAAATTTCAGCGAATTGATTCTTTGGTGCAAATCGTTCTTGCTGTTGTAGGTGCTAGTCCAAGATCCTTTCCTAAATAAACAGCATTTTTTCCGATTTGAAAATTTTTATTACGTCTAATTTTAATTCCAAATTTATTACTTTTCTTCAACTTGGACTAATTTATTACGCCCTTAATGTACTTTGGCAAATCACACACTACATTCTTACCATACCCAGGCACTTAGTTGTAGCTCCATTTATATAGCAAAGAAAAGGGCATTCCCCTTATTTTACACAATTTCAAAGCGATCAGTGTTGTTGATGTTATTAAAAATGGTAATCTACAATGCTGCAGTAAAAAAAACTAGCCGTTCCTAGCGACACAAATCGAAATCACTACGAAATAATTTCAACTAGCTCAAATCATTTCTTAATAAGTGACGCAAATCGGGGCTCTAGTGTATAAAGATACACAGATACATACATTTATATTAGTATGCAATACATATTCTCTAGTATCAATTTTTAATAATAACAGACAATATCAAAAGAAAAAACACAATTTTTATAAAACGTGCAACAGCTGTTGAATTTAACTTAAAAGAATGTTTTTTTCTTTGTTGTCATTTTTAAAGATTGACATAAATAAAGAAAATAAGTTAGTTTAATATTGTGGAACAAATAACTGTAAAATATTTCTGAGATACTAATTCTTAAAGGAAAGAGAAAGAAAATATTGAAGGTCAAGAACGTTTTTAACCATCAGTGTTTTTTTCTTTTCAAAGAAATATTTGTTTGTATGTATTTTACTTATAAGAAACATCAATATAATTTAGGTTAAATTAAAATTGTCCTACAAAATTTATTTCTGAGCTTAACGAACTGAAAGCAATTTATTTAAGGAATTGATTATTTTTTTAAATTAAATATTTTTTATACTCGTTTGGACTGATGTTTTGGAGTTGATGAAATATGTAAACTCAATAACTATATTGGTATGTATCAACTTAAATCTGATATATACCATTATTATTAGTTTCATATCACACATTTTACTGTAAGGTCGTCATAACTCAAAAAGTGGCTTAACATCAGCAGATGATAATTTATATTTTTATTGAATTTAATTTAATTTTTTCTGAATGTACTAAATTATATATCAGAGAGAATTGCAGTAAAAATAAATTATGAAGATTGCTTAAATTATGGATTATTGCTGGAAATATAATGCTATTCTATGTGCATGTATTTTTATCATATTACAGATCTAACAAAGTCTGAAAAAATTCAGTTATAATCTTGCCGAAAATTAATGAAAATTTATTAAAAATTTGGCGGGTATAAGAACTTGGGTATCCTAACACTTCTTGCTTTCTAACTCCAAAATACCTAGACCCGATAAAGATAATTGTTAATTTGATGGATATTGATATGCTCAAAAATGTGTTCGACTTACAATGCAACTCTAAAAGGGTATGTGCTTATCTGACTATAATTATTACAAGAGACCATCAGATATCAACTGTGGTGAATATCTGAAATTTCCAAGCAAAAAGTCATCGCAAATGATATATCAATTCCTTGTCTGTTAGACAATACTTGTTGGAAGCCAAAATCATTACATAGTTACATGAAGGAGAAGTATATTGAGTTGACTTGGAATATAATATACCAAGTCGAATATACCCTCCTCCAACACAAGTTGTGATAATGTTATATATCATTGTCATACTTATTGCAACACCAAAAAGGCCATATGGAGTATATATAATGGATTTCTTAATGGATATACTTAATCATAGCATCAAATATCAATAATATCACATCAAAAGAAAAAAAGGTTAATGGCTTAAATATACACAATTTTGATGCATTTCAAAATGAAATGTAGATCGCAATTTTAAGATAATTTCGGTGCCAAAATATGTGGATAATTAAAGGAATTAAAGACTATATTTCATTAAATATTTCAATGCATTTTTCGTATGAGTGATTTTTGCAAAATCGTGTTTTAAACTGAGGAAATGGTTATATTGTTTAAGAAGTTTTACTGAAAATATTTGTTTCCGAAATTTTTCGTGGAATTGTAAGGGTATATTAACATCGAAATTCTGTGTATAATATTAAAAAAGTATTATCCTAGATTTGTCATTATTTTTGTAATATAATAAAATTAGATCCATAGATACTTGAGCAACTGTATCCTCTCGTTGGTATGTTTAATTCTCATAAAATATTCCAAAAGGATTTATCTTTGATCTTTTTGTTTTAAAAGCTAGAAAAATGGGTTCAGTGGAATAATATATACTGATATCTACGTCAATGTTAATAACCAATGGAAAAGCAAAGTATATAAGGTGACAACATGCAAAACAATTTCCAAACTTCTTTTGATTTTACTTTGCGACATATTGGATTTAAACCCTTGCTATTTCCCACCTATGAATCGAGAAAAGAATGTTTAAATTCATTCTGTAAGTTTTAATTTTTTTAAATTTGAATTGAACTTTGAATTTCAGATTATATCTAAGCTCCATTCAAACGTTAACAAAATGTATTTATTGAAAAAGTTTAAGACTGAAATCCGATTTGTAATTTTGAATTAGTTTTTCATGTGATGGCCGTAAAATTCTTAAGAATACTAATAAAGAAATGTTAAATGAAGTTAGACATCTCAAAAATTTAACATATTTTCGTAAAATTTTTATCTTCTAAATACGCAATCCTCTGGATAAATTTCATAAGCTAAAACCTTACCCCCATCAACTACTACTTCTCAGCGCAGACTATCTTTTAGTGCTACTCAAAAATAATTTCAGGTATTTCTTTTCTCCCACGACTCTTAATAAAGAATACACAGTATAAAAGTGTACTTCAAAGTGACACGATGTGTTAACTCATAACTTTTTCTTTTTTAAGCTCATCCAACTTATGTTTCCTGATTTTTTTATAGTCACTCTCAACAAAAAAAAATGCAGAAACAACAGAAGTTACAAGGATACTTAAAAGTATGTAAAGCCTTGAAGGGTTTATTTTGGGGATTGTTGTTTTTTTTTAGATTTTATACTTTTTGATAAAAAACCCTTTTTTTGTCCTGTTTGAATATTTTTGTTTTCATAAAATATTTTTGCAACAACAAACGAAAACAACAAATATTTCTTATTGAAATAAGAATTTATAACACATTTTTTGTTGTTGTTGCTGCTGTTGCAGGAGAAAATAATTTACAAAATATTTTTGTTTTATGTGATGAGTTTGTACACTTGACTTTCAACAGTTTTTTTTTCTTCTTTTTCTTGTGTTTTTGAGGGGAAAAAATCTTGTGCACCAAAAGATATTTATGAATGTGTTCACATTCATATTTTACTATAAACCTACCGGTAGTTACTTAAATACTCTCCATCATCGCAAACGGTGAAGAGTGTATATTATTCTTGTCATTCCGTGTGTAACGCTAAGAGGGAATCATCTCATATCTCATAAGGTATATATTTCATCATCTTATAAAAATCTGAGTCGATTTTACAATGTCCGTTTATCTGTCTGCTTGTCCGACTATCTGTTATCCATCTGTTGTCCATCTGTTGTTGGCACACTCCCATACACAAAAATTAATAGAGCTCATTGAAATTTATACAGAGTATTTTCTATAGTGCTGGAGTTTCTTATTTTAAAACCAGAAAGTTTGTCATAACTTTAAACTAAATGTACTTCATTATCATTCCAAAAATTATCAAAGTCGGTTTTAGCCATAAACATAGTTTATATGATTTCCTGTTCCTGTGTTATATTTACAATGATCTTTTTAATACTAAAAACGTTTGTGAGTGTGTTTGTATGCGGGAAACATATCGTATTTGCTTCACACATGTTTGATGTGGAGGGTATTGAAAATTCGGCATAGTCGAAGAAAATATTTATATTACCTTCTATCCTTATTTTGCCACAGAAATAAACAACAACAAGATATCTTTAACGTTGTGTTTTTGTTAATAAAATTCCATTTATTTTTGTACTTTTTTTTCATAACTGTTAAAAAACATTGTTGCCCAAAAATATTTAAAACTTTCTCTTTTTTTCTTACATTTTTTACATTGAATACCTTACATTCTTGCAGGTAGGTCAACATTTTTGTATATGTCTATATAGGTATTGTTTTTGTTGTTATTTCTGTAAGAATATTAATAATGGGTGCTCAGTATTGTTTATAAATCATTACGGTTTTCTGTTTGTATGAATTTGTGAATATCTATGAGTCATGATCTAGGAACAAATTGCCAACAGTTTATCAATGTAATGAAGAGTAAAGAAAATTAAGTCGTAAGTGAAGTTATGAAAAAAATTATTTTAAGAGACTGAGAGAGGGGAACTGAGAAAACGCAAAAATATAAATTGAAGACAAAAGTTAAAATTGTATACAGCCACTGGATTAAAGTTAATTAATTGTCTGAAAATCTATTAAAGACTGTTGCTTAATTGTAAAAAGCATAAAATATTGCACTGTGCGTAATAAATTATATAGTAGTCCCTAGAGTACAAAACGCTAAAATATAAGGTGACGTTTAATTTCAAATAACAGCGAATTCCTTTTTGTGAACTCGTTATTCTACGTTATTTCTTCTACTAAGAAAATAATTACTATAAATTTCAACAAAAGTCATAATTAAGAACAACGATCCTATTATGAACTTCAAGTCTAGGACATGCAAATTTAGAACCCACAAAATACGAAATATCTGCTTACATAAATTTCAATTATGCCGAATCTCCTTGAATTAAGATACGTAGATTTGAACAAATACATGATTTCGTTTAGTTTACTTTTATTAAAACAGTTTTGAATGTAAAAATTAATCATTGAAATGTTCCAATACCGGTGAAACTTGTGTTGCCGAAATATACGATGATTTCAGTTAAATTAACAGACCTTATCAGCAAAAAGAGTATAATGTAAATAATGGGTTCACAAGTTCTTTATATAAATTTTTCACTAAAAATTAAAATTTTCACTTAAAATTAAATTTTTCACTAAAAATTAAATTTTTCACTTAAAATTAAATTTTTCACTAAAAATTAAATTTTTCACTAAAAATTAAATTTTTCACTAAAAATTAAATTTTTCACTTAAAATTTAATTTTTCACTAAAAATTAAATTTTTCATAAAAAATTAAATTTTTCATAAAAAATTAAATTTTCATAAAAAATTAAATTTTTCATAAAAAATTAATTTTTTTTTACTAAAAATTAAATTTTTCACTAAAAATTAAATTTTTCACTAAAAATTAAATTTTTCATAAAAAATTAAATTTTTCACTTAAAATTAAATTTTTCACTTAAAATTAAATTTTTCATAAAAAATTAAATTTTTCACTTAAAATTAAATTTTTCACTAAAAATTAAATTTTTCACTTAAAATTAAATTTTTCACTAAAAATTAAATTTTTCATAAAAATTAAATTTTTCACTAAAAATTAAATTTTTCATAAAAAATTAAATTTTTCACTAAAAATTAAATTTTTCATAAAAAATTAAATTTTTCATAAAAAATTAAATTTTTCATAAAAATTATATTTTTCACTAAAAATTAAATTTTTTACTAAAAATTAAATTTTTCACTAAAAATTAAATTTTTCACTAAAAATTAAATTTTTCACTAAAAATTAAATTTTTCACTAAAATTAAATTTTTCACTAAAAATTAAATTTTTCACTAAAAAATTCAATTTTTCACTAAAAATTCAATTTTCAGTATAAATTAAATTTTTCAATAAAAATTAAATTTTTCAATAAAAATAAAATTTTTCAATAAAAATAAAATTTTCACTAAAATTAAATTTTTCACTAAAAATTAAAATGTTCGCTAAGTTTACAATAATTCGCATCAAATATTAATTATGATTATATGTATTTTAAAAATCAATTACCTCTATTATAAACACACATCCACACTAAACTTTTCCTTGACTTTTTTAACCTTCATTAAATAAATTTTTCATACCTTTAAATTCCATTATTTTAATAAAATTTATATTTTATTGTAATTCTCTTGTAAATAATTATGTTTATTAACGTAAAAGCGTGAAGAGAGATACACTTTACATATCTCATGCTCATTTTCCTATAAATCTTTTGTTTAAGTTAATAAGCCATCTTAAACATCGATATCTATTTACAACCTAATTAAAGTCATATTTACTTGTTAATGAAAGAAAAAAGTGCCTGAGGTGGTGAAGTAATTTTTGGAATTTAATACAGCATGTAATTGAATAGTAAACTAAAACAAACAATTTTAATGAGTTTATTTTACAAAAAGTGACGTAAATTTTACATACATACATGTATGCATACAAACATCCAAAAATAATGTATTTAAATAATTTAGTTTAAGCCTTTAAAGAAAAAACAAAAAAGTGTATAAAATGTTTATATAAAATTTTAGTTTAATACACATACGTGCATATTTTTTAAATGTGTATGTATACATGTATAAAATGACAGGAAATATTTAAGTTTTACATTAAATTGAGGAAAAAATTGAATATATTTTTTATACATACACTACTACTATAGTAAATCTATATGGATGTACATTCTAATATATGCATAAATATGTGTGTGTGTTTTGTTTTATGTAATAGAAATGTATATAAATGTATGAAGGATATGAAATATAGGCTACTAGTTTACTCGACACCAAGTCTATGTCAAATTTTTTAGAGGAAAAAAAATATAAGAAAAATGAAAAATGCTGGTGTGCCTGCAGTTTATACAGTTATGTGTAAAATAATTTAGGAAGTATAAACCATTGCATATTTTGCGGATTTTTTGTTATAAAATATTTTATATATGTTATTATTAAATTATTTATTATATAATTTAGGAGTTTTTTATAGTCTACAAATTCTTTATATAGGCGAATGCGATCATTTTAAAAATTTTTTAACTATTATCTACATCTTTCTAGCTTATTTTTGAAAATATATGTGGACCGCTGTATCATAACTACCCTAATTTTTTAAAATAAGAACCAATTAATCAAATTTCCGATACCCTATTCAGAATTCAAGCATATTCCTGAAAAATTAATGTTTATTGGTCTTGAGACAATTTTAGACTTTTTACCATAATGAAAGTGAAGGCATAAATATTTCTAAAATATTGAACACATATTTCTAATTAAAATTTTTAATCATCCTTTTCTACAATTAATACGTCTTATAAGGAGAACTGTATCGATGTTATGTTAAGGTTTGCTGTTATCAATCATTTTGTAACCTGATCTTCGAATGAGTGTCGGATCGATAAAGTACAGTCTATATTTCGCAAAAAATATCAAGTTATCATAATTTTGTAAATAGGGTCTTAAAAATGAGCTTCCAACGAATAAATATACGAATCGATTAATACATACATTATCAGAGCTGATCGGGTATAATGTAAGTTTATGATTAGTATTTGTAAAAACTTATTGAAAGTATGTATTTAGAATTTTATGAAATTTGAGAAGAGATTTAAAGGTAAGAGTTACATGTGAACCATAGAAAATTATGCACCGATCATCGCAAATTTTGCTAGGGTGTTTTATAGTTACATAGATCTTAAAATTAATTATATGCACGAAGATTTTGACCGATACAAGATCTCTTTTTACAATACTTAATTTAAAAAATCATATCTGTGAGTTTCAAATCCCATTCCGGGAGGACATTTGTATCGGAGCTATCTGAAATATTAAACCAAATTCACCAAAAATTCAGAAAGTGAGTCGAACGCAAGGCTTAATAAAAATTGTATAATACAATTACTTGTATGTCACAAATATCAGTACAAATGCACAATACCTCAACTTCCTATGGTGATGTGAGTTTAAAAAGACATTCTTTGTCTCTGTATTCAGAATCTTCAAGTTATTGCTATACCCTTCACCACGAGTTTGTACTGATGTTATCTTTCCACTCAGAATCACTTTCTGAATTAATTTTACGATGTCCAACCTCTGTCGGATGTCCGGTTCGCTATTCATTTGTTTTATAAAACTTTTTGAAAAACAGATGTATTTTGAGACTTTGTTGTCTGTTTTGAGACTTAATTCTTTTAGTCAGTTCTACCGATATACAAAACAAACTTTATTAAACTTGCTTCTGTAACAAAAAAGTTTTACGCTTTAAAAGGGTTATTCATTTGAAAGTATGCATAGCAAATGGTTCATATTTGTAGACTTAAAATGATTCCTTTTTCCCAAATTTTGTATTCTATTTATTAAAAAGTAACAATTTTTATTTTTATTTCACTTTTGCTATATTTTTATCCTCCAATTTCGTTACAAAATAGCACAACCCAAGAATGAAAATAGAAAAATAACAACAACAAACATTTTGGCATTTTATATAATGTTCTATTTTTCTGGGGTTTTGATATTAAATGACTGGTATGTTTCTCTATTTCATATATTGTTACTCTGATACTAAATGTGTCTGCTGTTCTCTCTTTTTTTGTTTTTGTTATTCTTAACGTTAAGAAATGTTGAAAAATTTTGTGCATTTGACATTTTTCTACTATTTTTTTGCTAACTTGCATGTATGTGTGTGTGTGTATGTCTATGTGTTTTTGTGCGAAGTTATCGTTGTTATATAAACTCTATAAAATAAATAGGAAAAAAAACTAAACTAAAATGGCAACAAAAATGTATATTCATATATTTCAATTTCAAAATATCAACACACACTCCCTTACACATATACATATAAACGCACAAATTCTTAAACTCATAACCATGCAATTGTATTTATATATGTATTTGTGTGTTTGTGCTGTTGATGATGTTAATGACGACGATGCTACTGCTGCTGTTGCTACTGCTCTACTTGCACACTTTCAGTTTGATGTTTTGTTTCTAGTTCATGTTCATTCTTCGTTTATGTGAATGAACATTTACATAAATATTTTACATTTAAAATTTATTTATGCAACATATTAAAAATTAAAAGTTGAAAGTGTTAAATGTGGAAAAATATTGCAAAGAAAAAACGAAAAGTTAATGCAGAAAAAAAAAAATTTTACAGAGGGAATTGATTCAAATTCTTTTTAGCATAATATGAAAATGAGGAAGGAAATTTATAATAAGTTAAAAAAGACTGTTATTGTGAGTAAAAATATATGGGAGTTTAAAGATCAAGTTGGTTTAGAATAAAAAATTATAAGCTTTTTGTTATGTAAAAGAACTAAAGTAAATTTAAAAATTTTAATATTATTTTAATTTAAGAAATTCTTAATTATTAATAATGAAATTAATAATAAATTATGAAAATATTATAAAGATTCAGCATATATAAATAAGCATTCTTATTTGTTGAATACAAATGTAAGGTGCAAAAATTAGTAAGAAGTGAGATCGACAAAATATGATAATATAAACGAAACCACTAAACCTACAGTTTTAATTTTCATTGGATTAAAATTATTACAGTTTTCAAAAAATATAATTTTAATAACTACTGCTGAAGTTTTGAACCTTTGACTGAAATACTACCATTAACATTTTTGTAGTGCTTTCTGTCACTTTGCTAGAACAGGTAGTCCATCTCCGTTTAAAATCTACAACACTTTTGGATATCTTGTTTCAATTATTTTTGGACATCCTCAATTCTTTTAAAACCAAGCGCCAAATATCTCTCTTAGCTATGGGCAGGTTGGAGGATTTCACTCTTTTGGTACAAATACCACATTATTGTTCTTGTACCAATCAAGGTGTTGTTTATCATAGTAACAGTATGCCAAATCAAGCCAAAAATAATTGAACACATTATAAATGAAAGCAGCCTTTTTGTATACATTCCCTGCTGTCAATTTTGGTATTTATAGAACTCTTTGCAACAAACTGCAACTGCATATTGCTTGTCAAACTAAGAACTTTTGGTTTTGGGTCTAAAAATTTCAATTTAATTCACTATCTTCAATATTTCCTCGAGCATTAGCAACATACAATTTTTGGCCAGGTTGTGAAAAATGTGTCAGAGCATACGTGTCGTCATTCCTCACTCAGCAAAAATATATATTTTGTAAAAAAAACTTAGACTTTAATTTCAGTACTCTGTTTTTTGGTTCAAAATTTTTAGCAGAGTTCCTCAAACTGAACCAGATTTTCTATCAACGGATAAGTTCTCTCGATGCTGTTAAATAACATTGAAAACAGTTTGATGTATATCTGTGAACGCTTTGATGAATTTTTGTAGATATTTACATATGGAAATGTCCAAAATTCCGAATTCCCTGTTTAATTATTTTTATAAACAGATTGTTTTTTCTTAGAACACTTGTCGTGGGGTCATTTATATTTGTGTTAGTTGAAAAATCTACATGGACAACAAGCCATACGAGCGGAGAAGTTTTGTCGTCTCCATGGTTCCGAGTCAAACTATTAATGGAGTGAGGGGGTTCTAACTTCAGACCAATATAGTTTTGAATTTTTTAAGAGGAACAACACTTTAAAACTACATGACAGAAATTCTTATAAGGGTATATAAGAATCGTAGAAAACAAAATTTCTTCTATCTCATGCGAATGTTCCTAAAAATTTACATGCTCAAAATGGTCTGAAATATTCCCCTGACTATCTTGGAATATGTAATCAAGTCAACTTGAACACTATTTTTAATAACATCTGAAAAGAGATTTTCGTATAAAAAATTATAATTTTTAGGATCCTCTCTAAGTGTTTTATTTTTTTAACACAATCTCGATCTTTTAATGTTAATATAGATTATTTAGTATTTAAGACTAATGTATAATTATTTTTTATTTTCAGGTCAGTACATTAATATTCTTCTCCATGTTTGAATTTATTATTTTATTTAAAAGGTAATATTTTTTCTAATTAATTTTGAACTAAACATTTCTCTACGTTTATGTAGACAACTGACGTATACGTAATATTTTATAGTTAAAATTAGTCATACTTATTTTAATGTATTTCTATTATTATATCCTCCGCTAGCATAGACTGTGAAGATGGTATATTATTTTTGCCATTCTTCTGTAACTCCAAGAAGGAATCATTTTAAATGTTAAAGTATGCAAGGATATAGCATCAAATCGAAATCTGAATAGATTTAGCTATTTGAGTCTGTCCGTATTTTTTTTTTAACATTCTTTGTCTGAATTCAATGAAATTTGACCAGATTATTTACCATTGTGCAAAGTAGGTTCCTAATTAATAAAAATGTTGTAGACCGAAATCTGAGACAACCTCAAAATTACGTAGAAAATCAAAATAAATAGTATGTCATATTATTAAAATTGCCCTCATAAAATTTCCTACACCAATTTTTTGCTTATTCTAAATTTACCATCTCTTTTACAATACCAAAGTATATATGAGATTTAAGCTCTTTAAAGTGATATTTTTAAAGGAACTGTATAGGACCTATTAAAAATAATGTACCGATAATCGTTTAATTTGGCATAATATCGTTATAGTCCTATATAGACGTTATATATTTGGCAGATGTAATTCTCATAATATTCTAAAGTGATGTGCTGAATTATCCGAAGATAGGTCCATTATTTCTCATAGACCCCACACAACCACCTTTCATATATAACTTTGTAGCTTAAATTTCACATATACGTTGTTAGCATCAGTATTATGTATTGTACTCTTAAGCATAAATTAAAAAAGATGCCACAATAATTTTTGGTAGTAACTACTTATAACCAACAATGTGGTGTAGGGCATTTAATAGTCTTGATTGAATGAATGTTATATTCGTTTAACTTATAATAATGTCTTTTTTATTTTATCTTCACCCGACTTAATTAAAATATTTCTTTGTAATTATTAAATAATTAACTAAAGTAAATAAAACTAATCCTTTGTTTTTCCTTAAAAAATATATGTAAATTATGTTATAAACTCTATAAATTACATAACATATCCTTTTCTCTAAAACAAAGATAAAACTTTTCATATCATAATTTTTTCCTATCATTTTTTACATAAAAAACATTGACAGTTGAACATGAAAATACTTAAAAATAACTTTTTAAAAAGTATTTCAACTCTTGAGAAAAAAGGGAACATACAACAACTTTTTGTTAATATTAACATGTTGTTGTGACAAATATTCAAAAGAAAAGGAAAATTTTAAAAGATAAAATAAATAGCAAGAAAAAGATGAAGATGAAGAGAAAATAAGAGTAAGAAAATTTTAGTTAAAAAATATTAACATACACACATACATAAGCACATACTGTTATAAATATTTATTTATATAAATTTCTTAATAATAACACTCACACAGTTTTAAAAAATACCTACACATATATACAAATGCAAATTTGTATATACAAATTACCGAAAAGTTATAATAATATTGTATACACTTACTATGAGTGAAAAAATATATATGTAAACAGGGAAAATATACAGTGAGGGATAAAAGTTGTTATAGAATGAATATTAATTGTAAGAAAATTCTCACAAGATATTAGGTTAGAAGTTAATCCAAAAGGACGCAAATGTTACGTAAAATTCGACTGAATCAACTCCCAATTGTCGATTAATCCAAATATATTTTATATCATTTGAATTTAAATGACTCAAAAGTCTATCGATCAAATTGGTGTAAAATTTTTGTTATCAAAACAAGGATTCAAATGGTCTGTTTATAGTTTTATATCTTTTTTTGGATTCTTCTCTATAATACCATTTCCACATAACAAAGTGTTATATTTTCACCAAATTTAAAGTATATTTGGAAGATTAAGGAATATTATAGGTAAGGACGTGAGGGACTGCTCTTTAAAGTAATGTAGTGTTTGTATCGGTCTGTAGATTCCATGTTCGATTTTTATTGAAATACTTCCAATTAATAGTTATTAAAGAAGAAGTCCGTAGTAGGATTATGACACATACGATATTTCATTATTATTCAACATTAGAAGACAAACAGCTGGCCAACCGAACAGTCGGACGGTCACATCGACTCTGGGAGTGATTCAAAGTCGATCAGTACAATTAATCAGCAATATGGTGATAGTATTATGGTAGCTTTCATTATATCCCACTGGGAGAATTTGAACTTTTTGTCAATCTACTGGCAAGATTTTTGCCTATTAAGCGATTCTTCCGCCAGCAGAAGTTGTGAGAATTTATAGTAAATTCGTAAGAATGTTATTGTTCTAATCCATTTTTCGTTTATTACCGGTCCAGCAACAAAAAGTTACATACCGATATCGGAAACATCCTCAAATTTTAAAATATTTTCTTAACAAATTTTGTTTTGTAATGATTGAAAAAACTATTGTATCCTTAACTGCCACAAGTGGAAAATAGTGTAAATTTACTTTCTCATACCTTCTATAATCAAATCAAAATCTGAATAGATGTGAAAAGGTTTGTCTGTTTTTTTATTCTCTCTTCCGCAGTTATCAACCAAAGTTAAAGACAGATATCTTTGGCATGTTTAAAATTTCGAATAAAAGTTATTGGCTAAGGTAAGTAAGATTTTGATATACCCAAAATCCGTGTGTCATATAGGTTGATGGTAATAATCTGAAATTTCTCACATACATTTGATATAATACAAAATTTAAAAAAAAAATATTGTACTAAAGCCAATATTTGACCTTGTTCCCATTTAAGGCCTTTTCCTACATAAAGGACTTCAGTATAAGAAGCTCTTAATTATAGGTATATAATTTGAATATCGATGGCAAACATCTCATATGAGGCCTCCCAGAAAAACTTTTTTGAGCTAAATTTTGAGCAAAATTTTCAAATATGGACTAATTTTATTGATATGCGGCACAGTTGTCTTTTGACTGCTTTCCAGGGAAGATTTTAAGCTTATTATATTTGCATTGCAATTTATTATATTTTCTATATTTTTTACTATTTCAATATTAATATAAAATTCGAAAATTTATGGGCCATATTCAGTAATAACTTCTATTAAGTGCTTCTTCCCGAAAAAGGAACTAGACTTAAAAGAATCTTAATTATGGACTAGATTCATTAAAATTCAGATAATCATAAAATTTTCTTTAATATATTTAATTAATTTCATGAATCTTAAAAATTTTGTGTAGACTACAGACTTCTATGAAGTTTTTATATGGAGTCTTTTTCTGGAATCGGTGTTTAACATTTTGAAACGTAAAACTAAGTATAGAATTTCCAACTGGTTTTTGTTGAAACTTTGATGGAAAATTTTCATAAAGTTTTTCTTTTTTTCCAATATACTAGTTTTGCCCTTCACAGTTTCTCTCGAATATAAAAAGATTTAAAATTATTAAAAAACTAAAAAAAACTGAATAACAAGCAAAAGAAATTACTGAAACAAAAACATAACTCATAGGAAATTCATGTCTAACAGTGTAAAAGTTTTTAACACATGCCAAAAAATACATATATTTGTATATAATATATAGAAAGAAATCTAACAAACATACACTTTTACACGAACACAAATACATATAAAACTTTACTAAAAAATAACTGTATTCGTTAGAAAAACATACATACATAGTTTACGCATACCAGTAACTTTATTTTTTTGGCTTGTAAAAAAATCTACAATAACAACATACAAGGAGAAAAAAACGTTAACGACATCAGTGAAAAGAAAACAATTCATGTTACCAAACAAAAAAAATATAACAACAAATATATATATAAAAAAACTTTTTATATACTTTGCTACAAAACTGTAACACATATTAACCCAAAAAATATTAAGGAAACAAAGCAGAGCAAAAAACATTGAACAGAGTCAATGTTGAAATTACGTTATAAAACTAAATTGTAACCCTAAATAACAAAATTTGTTTATATGTTTGTGTGCCTGTATGCGTCTATTTGTATTTTTCTTGTTGGTTGTTATAAACAACTAAAAGTTATTGTTATTGTTTTCACTACAATTATTATTATGGCACAAATTACACACGAACTCCTACTATTCTAAGCACATGTTATTAGAGAAAAAACACGATGGGCTAAATTATTAGAATGAAGTGGTAATAAAATATTATTTTATTGATATGGAATTAAAAATTGATGGAATATTGGAAGTAAAAAAAGCAATAATTGAGGAAAAATTGAAACTAAATTAGAAAAATATGGGAAAGTTTAATTATATTGAAACTATACAAATATCAAACAAATACTTAATTAAACTAAAAATATTACTTCAAATTGATTGATGCTCTTTTCGAAAAATTTTTGAATTTCATCCAAATCTCTTATTGCTATATTTATCGCATATTAAGCACACCCGATATTTTTCTATGAAATATTTTTGTAAATACTATACCACCAACTCTGCCATATATTTAGATCGAATGTAGCAGATACATTTCAGGGATAAAACCTATCTTCTGCATATAGTGGTGAAAGAGTAGTCGATATGGATATTTGTATATTTCAGAGTACTCACTGTACGGTTGTTCCATCCATATGTCTAGCAGTTCTTGAAATTTAGCCGTGTATAAAATGCTAATAACCTGGTCAAATAATCTATTGATATCCGGTTAATCATCATTGTTGTTGAATTTCTCATTGCTCCCCTTATTCATCGCATCTTTCACTTGAAAACAAATAATTTTATTATCAGACTTATGTGGAGTAAATTTCACTTCTATATGGACATTCTACAAGAAATTAAATTAATATAACAGTAGACTTATCTAGGTGCGTTTGTATTCCCGTCTATTAGGAAAATTTGCATGACAACATTTTAGAAAAAACAAGACAAAAATGTAATTAATAGAAAATTTGATTTCTATTCAAAATAAAGTCCACAAAAGGTGCTTGCTATATATTTTTCCATCTCTATTATATAACACGGATTCCATATTAAAAGAACTGTTCAGTTTCCGAAGAAAAGAACGAATGAAATCAATTTCTGTAACTCTTTTCCAAAGTGTATTTTAATTCTAGCATTCTGTATCAATTGAAACAAATAGTAATTGAAGGCAAGATCCCTACTACAAGACATGTGTGCTAAATTTTCCTTCCTTCTTCAAAATTGTTTTTAACTTGTATTGAACATGTGCCCCTTCGATATCATGATAAAGATTGTGGTATTGTATCCAATAAAATGTTATGGTCATTTCAAATAAAATTCTGTCTTTTAAATAATAATTTGGATTCAGTACCTGCATCATATTATCGTCTTATTCTTGATTCTAACATCTCGTACAATAAAACACGATAATTTTATTAATAATTTGGCCATACGAACTGGTAAATGGTAAAAATACGAAGAAAAAAATTACTTAATTTGCTCTATTTACAATTTATGTCAGAGAAATCAAAAACAATCGCTACTTCTGTAATAGTTTCTTCTGAGGGATGGTTTTGTATCTTAACAAATTTTTGTATTCAGTTAAACCTTTAATTTGAGTCAAATGTGATATATGTACCACACATTTTTTGAAGAGAGTTCGGTTGTATCTGGTTTTTTTATCTTGGTCAAAAAATTCAGAGTGATATAGCTTTCATAGAGTGACTCGGGTCATTCAGCAGCAGACTGGTATAGATTATTTATGGACATAATTCATTAAATAAAGAAAAGAAAATTTACTGTTTCTCTTCACAGTTTTTAATGCTCATTTGTGTTTGAAAAATATTAACGTCCATTTATTGGAAAACTATGGAACTTAACCTTTATTTTCTTACCTTATTTGATCACATTTACGAATATCTTGAGTTTTCGTATTGCCAGTATATAAAATACTAACTTGCATTATGATTTTAGAAAATGGTGTTCAAAATAAATTTTTGGCCAATATTATTAATTTTTGAACTATTGTACGTCAATGTGCTTAAAATAACACCAAAATTTATTTATTGAAAATTTTCGTCATTTTCCGATTATAAGTAACATCAACATTTTGAATACAAAAAAGATTGTTGTTTACTAATACTAAATCTTGAATATTATCCTTGTTTACTAGACTATTTACCGTATTTACTGTGGATATTTATTTCAAACTAATTATAATTTTTAAGTGTTTTGAACATTTACCTTAACCTTGATTAAAAAGAATTTTAATCAATATTTTTACTTTCAAATACAAGCCACTAATTCTTGAAAGTGATAAATATATTATCTTGTTTATCATTTTATTAACTTGTAAATTATTATGTAGCTGTGACGTATACTTTATATAATAATTTTAAAAACAAATTAAGTATATGTTATGCTGTTTTCAAATAGCATTTGTTTTAATTCTAATTAATTTAAATGAAAGATTTTAAAGTATTAAAAAAATTGCCAAACAATTTAAAAATTAAAAAAAAAAATAATAATAAATAAATAATAAAAAAATTATTAAATTATATTACAAATTTGACAACAATATTCTTTTATACAGATAATGTTTTCTTTAATATTTGCTCTTATTTATAACTAATCAGCTTTGTTGTGGTTTTTTTATTTAGCTCATTAGAAAGGTTTAAGTTCTTTACAATTTAGCAAAGTTTTTTATGGATTTCTTTGACCATAAAATCAAAATGACACACTGGGGTATAGTTTTGTAATAAAATACAAAAACATTACTGAATTTAATAGGAAACTGCTAAACGGACTATAATAATTTAATTTTATTATATGAAAAGTAAATATAAAAATAAACAAGCAAGAATGCTTAATTCGGCTATGCCATATTTTCAATACCCTCTACCATAAATGCATGTTATGTAAGTACTTTATATTTCTTACATTAGTGAGTCATAAAATCAATTATATTTTTGGCTATAACTTTTTATAATGAACCGATTTTGATAATGAAGTTGTTATAACTGGTGATACAGTTCTTATAACTTTATTACTGATCTATATCTCTTAATATACTAAACCGATTTTGCTGGTTTTTAATAAAAAAACTTTTCAGGACTATAACAAATACTCAGACCAAATACAATTAAGCTCAGTCAATTACTGCGGGTATGAGAGTACCAACAACAGAAAGATAGACGAATATACAGACGGACAGATAGACGGGTATACGGACATAGCTAAATCGACACAGATTTTAATGTGATGCAAAATACATATATGTGCATTATTAGATCTTAAATGATTCCTTCTTTGCGTTACAAACGGAATGACAAAGTTAATATACCCTTTTTACTTATTGTGGTGGTAAATGGTATAATAATATTTTTATTGTTTTACACAAAACATTTTTTAATAATAATTTTTGTCACAGAGAGGAAAAATAAATCCATTAAAAATATTACTGATTTTTGTGCAAAATTCTATTATTTTATAAAATTTTTATATTCTTTCTAAACATAAATCAACATATTTTATGTAATTTTCATAAATTGCTTTTATAAATAATTATCCGATTTTATTAAACTGTCAGTTTTTTAATATTAAAATAAATATTTTAATTAATTGTTAAATAAAGACAATAATTTGAAAAATGCTAAATAACTTCTGGCTTGAAAAATAATAAATCGCGCAAAGTGTCATAATAATTTAATTATTTTAATTTTGCTCAGTGGTTCCAATTTTTCGTAGAAATAAATCTGTAATTATATAACTTATGAATGTACTTTTATCTTTAATTAATATTTTACACGCCAAATTCTAAAGCAGTTAAATTTCCTAAAAAGTTCTTCGTATGTGAAACAAAATGCAGTTGCGGCAAAATAAATCAAACATTTGTTACAACGTGGCCTATAAATACCGAAATTGATATCAGAGAATGTTGGAAAAAAGACTACTTTTATTCATAAGTCTTCATAATATGTCAACTTATTTTGGGCCTGGCTTGGCACCTTGTCATTATGGTAAACAAGCCCTTGATTAGTACAAGCAAAATAATGTGGTTTTTGTATCTAGTAGAGCTAAGGCCAATGTAAAGATATTGGGCTTTTTTAAAAGAAATTGAAGAGCACAAAAAATTCGTCCCAAATTATGGTAGATTTTAAACGAAAATTAATTACCTGTTTAAGCAAAGTAATAAAAAGCACTATTAAAACGAAAATGGAATGGTTTCCGAAAAGGGTATTATTTTGTACAAAAATTCTAGGCGCGAGAATGTTTTGAACTCATAGATGGAAATTGATTGATTTAGTTTTATGTTTGATTCAAGAATAGATATACAGTATGTGGCCTTAGATTATCCCTTCTTACCATTACACGCAGAATGACAAAGTTAATATGCTCCCATTACCACTTGTGAGAGTGAAAGAGAAATAAAGAAAAAATTAAATATCATTTATAGGAATAAGCTTCAGTATAGCTCTCTGAAGAAACATATTTAAATCCATAAAAAAATAAAAAACTGTATACCAACTTCAGGTGATATCTCTTTTTCTCGATACAGTAAATAAACTATGCTAATTCAAATTATCTGGAATATACTTCTATATTATTTGTGTGCACTTTTACTTAAATATTTTCATTAGTCCTAAAATTTTAGAATTATTTAAAAGAAATAATTTTAAGACCGCTGTGCATAATTTAACATTTCTGTTTAACAGCGTGACTTACAGTTCGTTTTAATAAATGCTAAAATATTTTTTAAAGTATTATAATTTCTTAAGAATAAGGGAAGATTATAAAATATTATTGAATAGAATTAATAATAAATTTGCCCTTAAACCCAGATCTTTAAATAATATATTAAAGACCTTAAATGAATTTTAGCATAACATAACAGAATTTAGTTAAAAAAGAAAATTATTTTTTGAAATATAAATACTTAAAGTGTGTCATTAGATCAGAAGGAACACTACAGTATCTGAAAATCGAACAGTAAAAAATTTATTTCATTTCATATTGATCATTAAATTCCTAATAAAAATTTAAAAAAATGTGTATGTGTTATATTAAACAATCCTTATATGTTCTGCATCACCGTCAGTAGTTGTGGCATTATGTGTTTATGCTGATATTTGAAATATGCAGAAAAAATCATGTTACACCCTTCTTTTTCAGTCGATTTAACTATGTCTGGTTGTCTGTCTGGCTGGCTGTGCATGTAAATATTGTGAACAGTCAACAGGAGATATCTTGATGAAATTTATTATATGATATTATTTTGCCCTAAGAACAAAATCTGTTGAAATTTCAATATTTCAGGTACCTTCCATACAAATGTTCATTCTGGAATGAAGTTTTACGGTCATAAAAGTCCCAAGTATAAGGCAATTTTAATGAAATGTGTCACAAATGCTGTGCCAAAAAATGCGAGGGTCCCATACAAGACCCTTCCGAATGTCACTTTTAAGGGTATAAATCTCACATATATGTTGGTATTGTAGAAATATCTGGTCAAATCTTAGTGTCAAAGTAAATTACTGCACAGTTAAGAATAAATTATAAAATTCTTAACTGTGCAGTAATTTACTTTGACACTAACATTCAATGGTCGTTTATAAATGTTTCCGTAACTAATATTTATAACCAATATTTTGGTGTAGGATTTACAAAGTCGGTCCTCACCGACTATAATATTCTTACTTGTTTATTAAATAAAATTATCTAATTTACTAGTAACATATGAGCAGTAATGCCTTCTCAAGAAATAGGAATTTTTCATTTTTTATACAAAGAATTGTTTCTTAAGGTCAGACATATGTAAGTTAACTAGATAAAATATTTAACATAAAAAGAGATGAAAAAAGAAAAGTCCAATTTTCTAACTGTTGTTATAATATATATGTTATTTTGTGTCTGTGCATTATATTTTTTATAATCCAGATTTTCTTTAGCTTAAACATTAACAAGTATTTTCTGTTGAGTAAAAGTTTGAACATATGGACTCTTAACATAATTTTTTAGGTTAGAACGTGGATGAATTAGAAATGTAGTAGAAATATAAATAGTCTTGGTGTAAATTTTTGGAATTTTATTGGATTTTATTAATATTTGTAACATCATCTTATTTGTCAAAAAATTAAGGGTTTTGGAAATGCTTAGTTACGCTTTAAATGAACTTTGAATAAAATAAGATTCTATATCACATTCTAACATCAGGAAAATCTTATTGACAAAGTTCGACGTAAATATAATTTGTGAAAGTTGGTTAACCGATTCTACAGGACAGACATAAAAAAGTATAGATCTATTTAGCTAAGAAAAATACTTTTGTACCAAAACATACATTGTTATATAAAAAAATTGTTTTTTATATTATTTTTGATAATCACAATACACTGCAATAATCCAAAACTCGTTAAATCCTAGTCGAACCTGACTTCCTATGAGTTCTTTGAATGACTGCGAGTCAGACAATCAAAGATGAACCGAAAAATGAAAACTAATTGTAATCAATTAAGAACGATCTGGTGATATGTAAAAATCTATTTGAAAAACTGCTGATAGTATGATTTAAATTGTTCTTCTAGTAGACGAGTTTAACATCACAACATTGTATAGCAATTTAACTTAATCTCTTCTTAAGCTCTAGATTTGAGATATTTGGTGCTATCGAAAGATGTGAGAAAGTGGTGGGTAACAATGCACAATATGATGAATAATATATTTACTGCTTTAGTTTATATTTCAATCAAAAATCTTCTTCAGTGTATCCAGCAATAAATAACCGTATTTGCATCCATAATAACCGTTACAAATCTGATTTCCATTACAATGTTTTTTTTTTTTTTTCATTTTATTAGATTATCTAAGTATTTATATTTTTAATAAATTCCAAGATTATACGTTTTCAAAAGCTTAAAGCTTTCTTTTGACATTTTTTAGAAACTCTTACTTATCAAATCTCTCTAGAAGAGTTTAAATTTTGGCAGTTTCGATATAAGGACAAAATATTTGGTAATGATAAAAGTAATACATACAGACAGGTTCAAATACGAGACATATACTCAATTCAAAGTAAATTAGTAATGGAAAATCTGAAGAATTTATTGCAATTTGGCAGAATCTCCATTGTGATTTTTTTCTGAAACTAGAGCAGAGATTAAATTTAGTAAGAATAAAATGAAAATATATGAAAACGCATCATATTTAATTTTAAGTTATGCATCTATTGTCCTTCTTAGATATTGGATAGAAGAATCAAACTACAAATGCCTTAGTAAATTGTTGTGGACTTTAAAAAAAAACATGTTGTGGTAGAAGTAAAGTATTTTGTATGAAAACAAATATGTCTGGTGCAAAGTTGCCCACCAATATATACATTTATCTTTGTGTAGGTGGAGCAGCAAAAAATTATATAGAACAAATGCTCGCTATGCTCAAATCGATGAGATAGAAACTGAATTTGTAGTTTAACGATTCAGGAAATCTTCAATTTGGCCTTGGCCTAACGCAAAGAAAGAGATTTTGGTCAGAAACAATGTTACCGTTGATGCAAATTTTTCAACTGCTTGTGACTTTTTTGTCTACTTTTTTAAATTTTACCTTTTTGTCCCCATTTTTATAATTTGGATTTTCGGTATAAAACTTCACGAAATTTCATTAATATGGCTTGAAAAGGACATATCAATAAATTTTATATAAATTATGAATAAAAAAATTAGAATTAAGAATGACAGAATTCTAAAGATTCGTAAACTATACATCTACGAAATCATTATGAAAATCGAATTGGTGATAAATTTAAGAAAAAACCTAATTGTTGGTAAATATTCAAGATTTTTTTTAAATATTAAATGATAAAGATTATTAATTTTTGGTGAATTAAACCTATGATGACTGCAAATCACCTTTTAGACGCGACTTTATTTTCCAAACTACCCTTTTTATGCGACTTTTCGAAAAATCTCAACGGTAACGCTGGTCATAAGAATACTTAATAAAATTTACCGATATAACTCATACGTCTAGATTGTGCTCAGTAAATGATTTTCTAAGAGTTTGCCGACTTTCTATAAACTCTTTCTTTATCAAACATAATTCTCTAAAATTACATTGAGAATAAAAAATTTCTTAACAAGAGGCAAATTATATATAGAATGCAGCATACAACCGCAGCTATTAAAGTATGAAAAATTAGTTTGCAAAAAATTTTACTAAGTTTTTTCATAAACTTTACAATCCCTACACATATTACTTACATTCAACACTCTATGCTAATACATACTAGCATGTCTATGTGTATGCCTACACACACACACATAAAAGCAATTTGTTTTACCCATTTTATGTGCCAAGATTTTAAGATGTTTCCACATCTACGTCTTGGTAATCACTTACATAATAACAAACACATACAAACTAAGATCTTAACAACAATTCATTTTCTTATAGAAAATTCACTGAAGAGAATTATAAGGAATGCAAAAGAAGAATAAACTCTTTGTATAAAGAAACGATTAATCAACACAGTATGAGTTTAATAACAGGCTTAAGCAAATTGACAAACATCTTAGACTAGATTAAAGTTTTTAATGTTATTGGATGTTGTCTTTATTCTATGTTTTTTATATCAGCCTTTTCTTCATATCATTCTTTTGTTTTGTTCTAAATCTAAAGATCTAAGTTCCTGTTTTCTGTTTAGCTCTTATTTTGTTATTTTGTAAAGTATAAAAAGACTGTAGTTAGAAAATGTCAGAGTAAATTTATATAGAAATGATTGGGATTAAATATATTGCAAATTTAAGAGTTTAATATTGTTGTTAAATAAAAAATTTAAAAATAAAATGAAAGAAAAACTCTTCATATGTAAATAGAATTTTAGAATAAGTAAGAATGATATATTCGGCTGTGCTGAATTTTCAGTACTCTCCACCAAAAAGAATATGAAGTTAATGCGTTATGTTCTGCGCATATACACTGACACAATTTTTATAATTTTCGGAATGGTAATGAAATACATGTAACTTAATATTATGACAAAATTTTATTTTAATTTGTCGACTTATAATTAAATATTTTACGAAAGTCTTCGCTTGAAATTAGAGTTTGTCTTAGTTATCGTTCTTAATCTTTTAATATACTGAACCGATTTGGCAGGTTTTAAATCAAGAATTTATTAGGACTATAATAAATACTCAGCTCAAACATAGAATGTTGAGAACTGTCAATTATTGTGGACGTAAGCGTCCGTGTCGACTCAGATTTGTAGTTGATGCGAGAGTATATATACATTACGGGATCTGAGATGATTCCTTCTTAGCGCTACACATGGTTCAGAATGGCAAAGTCTTCACCACTTGTTGTTGTGGTGAGTATTGAAATGTTAAATAGAAATAATACACTTCAATTGTTGCAATAAAAAATCTGCTATTTAAATTTAATTTAAATAAATAAAGTCTTAAATGAAATTTATTTTAAAATAAAATTCAATTTATAACAAATTGAAAGTTTATGTGAATGTATATATTTGCATATATGGTGGGAGTGTGTTATGTATGAAAGTGTTTATATGTGTGCGTATGTTTTGTTATGCCACTACCATTAATAAAATATAAAATAAAATTTATAATTATTTCCAGTATGTGGTTTTGCTTTCTTTTCACTTGAATATAAACCATCAAGAACTGTCAAACCTATAAAATCTATTAAAACAACCATTTAATTTACCAATACCACGTTAAAAAAGAGCGGTTGTTGACACACCAACACAAATAGAACAATGTGTGAGAGTGTATGTGGGAAAATAACAACTGAAACAATATTTAAAATCATTCAAAAACGCACAGACGTATATAGTATGCAAAAGGTATTTAAATGTATGTATATATAATGCACAGTGGGGTTAAATTAAAAAAAAAAAAAAAAAAAAAAAAAAATTGAATATATAACTATAACTTTCAAACAATTGATAACTTTGAGATAAAGGAAGATATAATGAAAGTTTAGATATGAAAGACTATTTGTCTGGAAAACATGCTCTACAGTCTATGTTGGTTCAGAGCTGGAGGAACTCAAGTTATTACAAATAAGAGAGCAATGATGTTTATAAACATCCGATCCAAACTCTTCTGTTTTCTTCAGTTTGCCGTTTAAACCCGGAATTATATCTTAAGTGAGATAAATGCTACAAACCGATATCTCAGATAATCTCAAAATTCACACGATAATATTAATATATGATGGATAATATCTCAAATAAAAAAAAAAACTAAAATTAAACATCTAGGAATTCAGTTAAACATACTACACCTTTTCTGATGTTATAAACAGGAAAAAGTAAGATTGTGTTCGAAAAGACTGGTTCTAAGCGAATTCTCATATTACTATCCATGGTCCAATTCTATTTCTAAATGCTTTCAAGTGACATTAATGAGACAAGGTGCACTTTGGCGCCCTTAATAGTTGAACCTCTTCATCCTTTATTATGTATAACAAACTGTTCCTTGGGGAAGAAATTTAAATACTTTCACTTTCATACTTCAAAAGATATCCGATTATCAATAATTGCTTTATTTTGGTACTACCTCTACCCATGGTATATTTTCGCCAGTGAAAGTAATTAAAATACTCTTTCTTCAAGAGTTCTTTAAATAATTTAAAATTAATGTTTTCTTTGTGTGAGGACTATCCCTCCCCTTGAGCACTCGCTTAAATAATTCTTTAGATATTTCAAAATTAGTATTTCTCTGTATGGGGTGTATCTCTACCTCTGATTTGATCGGAATGTTTTGAAGCCTAGATTACTTTCAATATCTGTTAAGCATAAGCGAACAGATATTTAAGACCATACTTGTACACCAATTCTATTGAAAGTCAGAATAATTATTTTTCTTATTTATGATATTAATTTCTTGAATATTGGATTTTAATTTACTATACCTTCTATATAAGATCCCACAATGCTTAGAATTCCAGTCCACATTTAACAGATCCCACATTGGATACTATTCCGGAATAGAGTTTGAAGGTGACTCTTTAAATTTATCTCAGTTTTTTATTGATATATGAAACTTTTTTCCTCAATGGAGTTGTGAGTTGTAAAAATAATTATTATATAAAGAAGTACTTCAATGATATTCTGCATAATTATTTTTTCTAATCGTCATCGGTATATAAAACTAATTTCATTAATATCGACCAATCTTTAACTCTCTTCCTTGCTTTTCGCACTCTCCACCATCTGAGTTCAATTTCATAAAAACAATTCTCACGAAAATACTTCAAAAATATTTGCTTCCTTTCCACTATGAAATCAAAATAAAAGGTCCTCCTGAAGCACAGTGGGTTGCTAAATAAAATAAAATAGCAATAAATCTAAACATTTCATTCAAAACAAATCTATGTAAGACATGTTTTAAATCCATTCAAAGAAAAATAAAATTTATTATATCGAATCTAAATCCATTTTTAATTAACTTTTCCAATAGAAAATAAATAACAAATAAAAAATTTCTGAAACAAAATAAATTCCAATAATTCTTTTCAATTTGATGTATTTTTTTTTAATTGAAATTATTTTACAATTCTTACTGTAAATATTCGCACCTATAAATTAAATACACATTCACACTTATATATACGCACACACACATGTCAATATAAATATAAACCATGTTATTTGTGTATATGTTTTTGTTTAAAAAAAAGACTTCCTTTATTTTTATATACGCACTTATTTGTTTTGTTTTTACACACATACAACAGTATTTGTATGTTTGTGTGTATGTTCATTCTATACATATGGTGGTAATCATATGAAATTTAAATTGAAAACAATTTAAAATAGCAAAAGTACAAAAATGAAATACTACACGTAAGAATTCTATAATATGTCTTTGCCGAATATTTAATACCCTCCACCACAAATGCGTGTGACGTAAATACTTTATGTGTCCTACATACACAGACACTCACAAACGTATACAATATATACAAGTTTTTCTTTTATATAACATAATCATCAAATGAGTCATCAAATTTGTTACATTTTTGGCTATAACTATTTTTTCAACCGATTTTGATAGATTTTGGAGAGGTAATGAAAAACATGGCATAATATTATGGCAAAATTTTTAATTAAAACTTTTAGCCGATTTTAATGGTTTTAAATAGGAAACTTTTCAGGACTATAACAAATATATAGATGAAATTTCGTTGAGCTCTGTGAATCGTTGTGGATAAGAGCGTACTAACAGCAGATAGGCAGACGGACCACTTAATCAGATTTTGATTTGATGTAAGAATATATATGCATAATGAGGTCTGAGAAAAATTCTTCTTAGCGTAACACACGAAATGACAAAGTTAATATATCCTCTAAACGACTTGTGGTGATGGTGTTAAAACTTCACACATCTACTTAAGTACAAATTTTTCCTTAACATTTTGTTTAAAACTAAATTTAAAACTTTTTTTGGATTTTTTGTTTTTAAGCAAAATTTTTATTTAAATGTATTTTTATTATTATTATTTTTTTTTTTTGATGGATTCACATATTGTTAACTGGCAAATATGATTTTTTTTTTTCAAAAACAGAAAAACTCGGAAATATTTGCCAAATTTTAACACATGTGGCAGACAAATGGCATTAATGAAAAAGTTTTTTTTTACATTTTTAAGGCTGATTAAAGTACAACCTTTGGATTATAGACATTTAAAATTTTGTTAGCTAAAACCCAGAAAGCTTCGCAGCCAATTGTGAGAAGTGAATTTTTATGTTTATTTTGTTATTGATTACCCATCCAAAAATTGTTTTTTTTTTCTGAATAAGTTTCATAGAAACATATATATAATAATATTTGCTTAGAAATTCGTGGCAGCTTATACTCTGAAGGAGTTCGTGGGCAAGATCAATTATGTAATAACCTACACTTTACCTAAGATATGTTATTCATAATACTCTCATGGTAGGAAATTTTCATTGTATGAAATAATGATCTGATCTCGTTCAGTTTGGAGTTTTTTATATTTATATTATTAGAATAATCATATACCTTTTTGTGGACTGAAATTTTGAAAATCCATGCTCAAATTAACTGTAGCTTAAGCGAGCTTAAAGTTTTATTCATGTATGACATTGTTAAAAGAGTGAGATATTGATCTAAAATATCAATTGCAGATAATGAAAGCTTTTCCACGTATTGTTCTATTTACTATTCCTATACACCATTCTTCTAGGTTTTATTCTATACACTATTTCTACGTATTTTTATTTCACTTCTGTTCAAAGAATGTTAATTAACGCATGAAGAGTGTCAGGCAGACGAACGAATGGACTTCATTCAGGAACTAATTCTAACCCTATAGGTGTTATAAGAAGTTACCGTTGGGTTAGAAGTTTTAAATTCTAAAATATGATTAAATAAATCAAATTTGCGCCGAGATTTTTTCTTAATATTAAATACTTAGGATTTCTAGATTCCCAACATAAATATAATAAAAGTAAAAAATTCACAACTAAAATTCACTATTTCGCATAAAGTTATGATATTTTATTACAATTTTAAATTATTCCAATTAAATATTTGCAAGTATATTTTTCGCCAAATATCTAGCATAACATGTTTCTTGACTTTGTAGTATCAATTCTTTATTTTTAGTGATTATAATACTCGAAATTAGATTTAAAATAAATTTTCATTACACAACTATTTTTTTATAAAAACTGAATAAAAAATTCAAGTTCAAACAGCTGCTATAAGAAAAAAATTTAATTCAATGCCTGTTTTGGTATCTTTGAATCCACTGGGCGTTGGTGCGACTTTTTCAACAACATGAAACTTTGTAACTTTATGTATTTATTTATCCCAAATTACATAGCCCATAAAAGTTTAATTTGATTTCTTCATCCATTTACCAATCCTCATTAAATTTCTTGTAAAATTTTCAAAACAATTTTGTTTGTATCTTCCACTACAACTTAACCGTGACCTCTTAGCGTATACAAATGTTATGAAAATTGAATAAGTGATTCATCATAATCGTTGTTAAAATTTTTCAATTGTATTAGTCCTCTCATATCGATCTATTTATTTTTTCTACTGAACCGATTTTGAAGAGGTAAAATTTGATTAAGCTCTGTCAATTACTGCAGATATGAGTGTGTGTGTTAATAACAGAAAGACAGAAGGACAAAGTTAAATCGACTTAGATTTTAATATGATACAGAATATATATCATTTGTGGTGGTGCAGAATATAAAAATAATTCATAACTGACACGAATTCCACTAACGAATTATAAAGTTCAGTTTCATTTAAACTCAAACAAACTGCAATTAATAATTCACGCAATATTTACATAACTTTAATCTAGTCATTATTTCAAAAAAAAAATGACTTAAATTAGCAAAACTTACATTAGTCACATGTTTTTATTTAAAAGACAAAAATGTGCGTATATTTGTTAATTAAGTTTACATAATTTATTACATAATATAATTTATCTAAACAATTTTATACATAAAATACTTTTGAAGACTATTAATTTCACGTAATTTTTAATATCAAACAAACGCTGACTAAATTATATTTATATATTTTTGATAAAATTTTCTCCAGATAAAAATTTTAAGAAAGGAAATAGCAAAAACAAAAAGGGAGCAAAAAAATTAGTGTGTGTATATTAATGTTTAATAATTTTTCTCACGATTTTTTTCTTTCATACATTTTTTGTTGCACAATACATAGACACGTAAAATGTTTATAATAGATTCCCTCCCCAGAAAACACCTTAAACAATTCTATTTCTAATAACTTCTCATAAATTTACAAGAAGTTTAAGAATTTCGTCATGTATTAACACCAACATATCATAAAGAATTACATGCATATTCCTAAATACACACATACATATATGTTAATATATTTATGACGATATGTGTGAGCTTACATATACATATGTATGCAGTTATATTTTATAACTTTATATTCTACTGTTTAGCTACTTATACATATTCTTTTTTTGTATCCTCCACTACCTCAAGTGGTGATAAGGGTATATTAAACTTTGCTATTCCATGTGTAATAACAAGAAGGAATTATTTTAGATCCCATAAAGTCTGTTGGAAACATTATAGGGCCTAGAACAATTTTCTGAATTCAATAAAATTTGGCAATTAATTAAACACCTTTATCGATCATGCAAAGTTAGACTGATAACTGAACTTAAAAATTCCGAAAAAGAACTTTTCTAGTTTTCTAATAAAAAATAATTGGATTTTAATGAAAATTTCGCCATATTACACAATTATATATGCTTCCTCATCGTACATAAAGTCATTAAAATTGGATCAGTAGAAAAAAGTTATAGGTTGAAATATTCAAAATTTTGAAAGATAATTTTCGGAAATTTGCCATTTATGTTTATTTTGGTGCAATAATAAACTCACAATATTAGATTGTACCGAAGTCATTATTTGCCATAGCTCTCATAGAAGGTCACATCATGGATTATGGTTAATAGCTAATAGAACTTTAAAATATAAACCAATTCTATTGAAATTCGGCACAATGCTTTTTCTAACTATACTTATTATTAATTTGAGCAATGCTGGTCCATATTTTGCTATAGCTTCCATATAAGGCACCTCCCGGAAAACGGCTTTGAGTTTACAGAATTATTAAATAAACAATTCTATTGAAATTGGATTGAATTATTATTCTAACTGTCTTGAAAATATTTTATTAATTTAACCAATATCGGTCCATGTTTTTTGCTCTACCTTCCATATAATGTCTTTTCTTGGAAACGGGTTTGAATATTGCTCGAAATAAAGACCCTTTTCGAAAACTTTTTTATGAATATGAACAAATTAATTAAGAATCATCACGATCATGAATATGTGTCACTTTCTTGGCGACTATCGATCTATATTTTGCTATATCCCATTAAATATCGTGCCTGGAAAGAATCTTTAAGATTATAAGGCTTTCAAGTTGATACGATGCTATGTATTCAACACATGCTAATTTTTGCATATAAGCGGCGGAGTGTGTTTCAGATTCGGCATAACCGAATACAGCATTCTTACTTGTATATTTTAACAGTGAATATTATTAAAAGTTATCGCTCTCTTGAGATTTTTATATCCTTCTTGACGTTGCAGAAATTAATAAATTGCTCTATAAAAGCCCTAACAGAACAGAGTGTAAAGAGAATGTAGATTGTAATTTTTATTTCTATTTTTTTTGTTGTTGCGTAAATTAAATATTTTTATGATATTTTATGAACAAAAGCAAGAAATGAATTTTTTCTTAAGGTAAAATTTTAACTTTTCATAAATTTGCCAAAATTTCTTTAAAGACTTTCAAGCGCTTAATTATTTCCAGAAACATTTAAATTTTTGCTAAGAAAATGATCTTAAGATATGACAGTATTTTATGAGCATTCAGACATTTTATTTAAAATATTTTATTAGTTAACACCTTCACAGATTTTTATCGATTTATTTTATATATAAAAAATAATAAAATGTATATTTTGCAGTGTTTTACAGTCTTATAACTTAATAAAGTTGGTAGTTGTAGCATGGCATTGAACTTTAAATGTAGACACAGGAAATATGAAATATGAGGTTATATAAAATGTGACGATTTTTATAGCCACCACTACCGCAAGTAGTGAAAAGAATATATTAAATTTGTCATTGCGTATGTAATGCTACGAAGGAATTATCTCAGTATTATGTGTTTATGAGTATGTGTATATTAAATATAACGTATTTATATTGCACGCATTTGCGGTCAATTCATTTGACTTAGCGTAGAATTATATAATTTGGAATATATTCACTTAGTATCTTATTTCCAGTATTCAGGATTCTATTCTTAATTTGGTAAAAACTGGAAGGATTAAAAAAAACGTGATATACATACAGACTTTATAGTGACCATTCCAAGACCAAACACAACTAAAAACTTGATAAATTTTTTATATTTTCAAGAACGCTTCAGCTCATTGCAATTTTAATTTCGATTTATACCTTCTATTCCCTCAATAGAACCACCTTTTAGGCATTATGCAATTAAGCATTCCGCATTTAAGGATTTGCGTCGCTTGAGGTGGGATCAGAATAAAATCATTTAATTTTGTTTTATCTGACTATACAGTCCACAAATAAAGCCAAATATATAATTGAAAATTTTAGGATCCTTCTTAGAAGTTTAAATTGACAAATTGAAATGTAAGATTAAGCTGTATATACCTTTTTACTAATCCAAAAATGATCAAGCTGACCTCAACAGAAATAGTTTAATTAATAATTTCTTTGCAACAAATGTGTGTTAACATAACTTAAATAACCTAATTTGGTTTTTTATTTAAATTTTGTGTCAATTTTTCAATATGTAATTTTGCCACCTTTTTTAGAAAATTTTAGCCACTATTTTATAAAAATTTAGGCACAAGAATTGGCACCACTGCGTGGAAATAACAATTTGAAAACATCGACGGATTTTGAAGTTTTTATCCAATCATTATATGGAGGCTTTAAAGTAGTTTTCAAAAACTACATGTTACATGTAACAGAAAACTTTGCAAATAGAAAACTAATTCTTTTGTCAAGAATTTAAAGAAAATGAAATTAGTTTTCCAATTTATTTGAAAGCTTTTTCAAGAAACCTCTACTGGAAAAACAATCATATAATTTCCCGGTGGATTTATACTGATGAGTATGTGAATATGGAGACTATTTAAAATTAGACACAACAAAAATAGGAATTTCTACTTGTATTTAATTAAATTTTCCACCCAAAATTTAAATCCATCTCTTCACCTGTCTTATAAAAAGTATAATAAACAAAATCAAAATACCTTAGAATTTCATTTCTAAATCACTTTATTTTAATTCCATCTTTGTTATATTCTTCAAAATGAATTCTTAAATTAAAGAACACTAATTTGAAAACCCTTATTGTTCTGTTTAAAAATTACAGTTAATGACTTAAACCATTTCTATCATCAACAGAAATGAATGGAACTGAAACTAGAGAAAAAAATCTCAAACACGCACCGATTTTATATTTGAAAGCCTAAATACATTAATTTTCTTCTTACTCCAAGTATTCTCCTGTAATTGTTGCCCTTTTTCCTCTAATGTGAATCATATGCAGTATGAGGAGTTTATTTTGTCTGCACATCAATTACATGTTATCTTTTGGAAAATAAAGTTGTTATATACTTTACTCTTAACTGTTATAGTTTGGGATAATTTTTGTTATTTTTTGTTGTTGCTGTTCCCTTATTTTAAATTAATGCTCTCTTGGCCATTTCTGTGTTAGATTTTTACCAGATTCTAAAAGAATATACACCATATTATTTTATATATCTACGTATGTAGTTTAGAGCATTTCTCCTCTTTTGGGCATCCGCCTTACACCCTTTGTCATTAAGCCTGATGAGTGTATAACATCATCAAAGTGTTACAATATATACTTTGGTTATTATAGTCAGTCTTATCGTTTTAATTGCTTTGGGGAATTGTTTTTGAACTTAGAAATAAACACAAACACACACATACACATACAAAATCTCACAAATATAATCACTTATAGAGAACGGCAAACAAATACATTTACACACTTAGTTTAGTTCATTTCATTTGTAGTTTAGGTTATATTCATTGTTGTGTATTATGAGCCCTTAACTTTATTTCTGCCCATCAGAGTGGCAGCAAACATTAAATACACTTTCTTAATGGCGAACAACTCTATAGACAAGAGATTAAACAGTGAAACAAAGTTAAAGATTTTGAATAAGAGAAATATTGTCAGGCTGTGCCTGATTTAAATGAAGCACGAAAATAAAGAAATATGGACGCATGTTATATTAAAGACCAAAACTTATTTTTTATATTTTTATTTTAAATTATATCTTATATATCTAAGTAAGTCCTAGTTCTACTTTAGCTGTATGTTAGTTAAGTCCTCAAACGTCTTCTTAGTTAAGTTTTAAATTCAGTTTTTAGTTGAGCTCTTAGTTCAGCTTTAAGTTGAGTTCTACTTCAACCCCAATTAAAATCAATTACAATTCTAGTTCTGTTAGTTGTTCAGCCCTTATTTAAGTTCCTGATTTAGTTCCTAATTCCGTATCTAGATCAATTCTTAGTTCGGTATTTAGTTCACTTATAGTTCAGTCCTAGTTAAGTTCTATTTCAGTTCTATTTCAGTTCAAGTTCAATTCTAGTTCATTTTTAGTTTAGTTCTAGTTCAGCTGTTGTTCAGTTCTAGTTTAGTCCTAGTTCCGTTCTAGTTCATTTCTAGTTCAATTCTAGTTCAGTTCTAGTCCAGTTCTAGTTCAGTTCTAGTTCAGTTCTTGTTCAGTTCTAGTTCAATTCTAGTTCAATTCTAGTTCAGTTCTAGTTCAGTTCTTGTTCAATTCTATTTTTAGTCAAGACATTTCTGTATGGAAGTAAAAAGATTTATGACAAAAATAAGTTCCTTTCATGTATTCTGAATAAGGATGTTTATACCCAAGAAAGACTTTTATTTTCTTTCTTTCTTTCTGATAACTTTATGTTAATAAACATGTCTAATTAATTTGGAATTTAACCCACTGTTCTGGAATGAACGTAGAAAAATGCCAGCATATTTTTTACGACTTTGTCTTTTCTTGAGTCCTTTGCTAATTTAATGGCACAGATACTTCTTCCATTTCCTTCATTTTATTTCTTTCATCTTTCTATTTACTGTTGCTAGTGCAGCAATTCAGGGATAATGTAATAAATGAAATAAAAACTAGTTATCGTTCAAAGTGTGTGTGCAGACGTGCGTCTGCATGTATTGTAGGAGATATTGTGCGAGTAATTAGATTCATAGGCAAAAAAAAAGAAATGTCCTTAAAGATAGTAGAGTCCAAAAAAGAACAACACATGTTATACTTAAATAAAGAAAGATGAACGTACACTTTTATAGGTCGTTTAATAATGTTTGTTGTTGTGCTTTCACATATGACTTGATTTGACCTCCTGTCATTCATGTTTTTCCTTTAGTTAGATAATTAACACACACGCATTAGAGAAAAAGGTCCTTATAAATAATAATGATGATAAGTATTTGTCGCGTATTCGCTTGTGTAAATTACGTCGTCTGGAGGGGAGTAATCAAAGGAATTTATATATGTTTTTATGTCAATTTTGATAATATTTTTAATTATTTTTATCATAATATATGTTTCGGGTTGATAAAAATATGATATACGCACTTGAATTAATATCTGTTGTAGATATTATTTTGGTACATAAATTTTGAACTTTATAATAAATTGTGGTAATTAAATGCATTTGATAGAATATTTTAAAGATTTGAAGAGGATTTTTTGGAACTTTAGAGTTTTAATCGAGATTTTGAAAAAAAAAATTACTACAAAATTGTAGACAAATATGGGTCTTATTAAAAATGAAAAGTCCAAATTTTTAATTTTCCTTTTTTAATTTCTAACAAGTAGAATGTTATAGTGACTCAAGCACAACTATAATGTTTGGATAAAGTTGTACGATTTTCGAATTAAATAGAAACAATAGACAAATACTATAATATTACGATAAAAATATACACCTTCGAATGATTTTGCTTCCTAAAAAAATTAATTCTTGAGAGAAATTAAATAGAAGGAATAGTTCCACCCTCGTAAAATTTGCACATCAATTTAGAATATCATAAGACTTATTTATGTCCAGTTTTGTTAAAATCACTAGAAAATTGTATGAGAAGTACTTGCAATATTGGACCACCAAAAGGAATCGTCCTTGGACCAAAGTAATAACAATATCATCAAGATATCTCATGTACAGTTGCGATATAATAGACTGATCACAACAATATCAAAGGCCATCGTTCTTAGGACAAAAATGTAATACAAACCAAATTTTATTAAAATATCTTCGAAACTGTGACCTGTACTTTACTTGGACATCAAGTCGAACTTTTTTTTTAAAGACTCAGCAAGTTGTTATGAGTCCAACGGTATCTTTAAAAAAGGTGGTAGAGATATCTTTTCGTTCTTTATAATCATCAACAGAAAGGCATAGTATCTAAACCACCTACAATGGTGTAGGGTGAAAATAACCAAATCTTCAAAATCCTAAATAAATGAAACAAATATTAACATTTTCCTTTAATTCATACAAACAATTTGAATTTAAGAAAAATTTAAGCTCCAAACAAATAAATCCAGATTTTTTCCCTGAAACATTATTTTGGTCTTTTCTTTTAGGTTAAAAAACCTATAAAAAATTACATCCGTTAAAAATAGCGGAAATGTAACAATCGTACAAGCAAACGAGTACATGATGGTTTTTATTTTTTATTTTGTATTTGGAAAGACATTTATTTATTTCGTTTTTATATATATTTTTTGGTTAAATTTTTTTCTTTCTATTTTTAGCTTTTTATGTTACCAAATATTTTGGTATTTAACATCGGACACATTTTTTCGTGTAATTTGGTTTTTCCTCATTTCTATATTTTTTTCATACCTTTTATTGGTGAGAAAAAAATATTGGCACGCTTTAATTGTGGTTATTCATATGTATGTGTGGATTTATAATAAAAATGAAAATAAAAATAAAAACACTGGAATTGTTAACCCCATGAATTAAAAAAATATACGTTTTTGTTGTTTAGTGTGTGAAAAATTGTGACATGAAATATAAAAACCATTGTTAAATTAGACTAAAAATGTGGGGATTTTTTATAGAAATTTGTTGTTTTTTGGTAAATTATATTCCAAATAGTGTATTCAAAAACTGACATATAAAAAAAACGGTTTTCAAGTTATTCGAAAAATGGTCTTTTTTAAAAAACCGTTTTAGAATAGTTTAACTAATAAAAAATATATACCATGTAAAGGCCTTTATATAATTTTTGAATATTTCAAATTATAGGACTTACCTAAAATGTGTTGAATAAAAAATTCAACACATGTCTAAATCTAAATGAACTGGGAGCTATTGGAATTTATAGACCGATGTTCTCAAATTTGTCGCAGTGTATTACAAAAATTTATTTGTAGTAATTTTACTAAATCTTCTCGTAAGCAAACTTGAATGGGAGTTGAAGCACACGTTTTTCATGAAAATACTTTTAACACAAAAATTATTGATAATTTTTATTAAGTTAAGAATTTATATAAAAAAGTGGTATCGATTGTAACCACATTCAAAGCATATGTACATGATCCAAAAATAACTACACGGTGCAAATTTTATAAAATTATATGAACAATAGGGTGCGTTCAAAAGTTAAGTTTTGCGGATATATATACAAAAATCTTTCATTTTATGAAAAGGTTACCGTCGGGAAAATATTATACAATTTTGTTGACTTTTTTTATTAAGTCTATCAAATAGGAGGTTATATCGCGAAGAAGATGAAGAAAAAACCATTATATTAGGGACATTTCTCAAATTAACTTAATATGGGTTAATTTTTTGAACCATTTAGTAAAAGCACTTGCTAAATAACTAAGTGTATCATAATGTGGCTCAATATTTCGGTGCATGAATCATATATTTTCTAAACGACCTCATAACTCTTATCAAATAGACTTCATTAAAATCAAAGCAAATAATTCAATATATTAAATTACACCAAGGATTTATAAATTTAAGATAATTATTATTATAAATTTATAGCTTTATTTCGCAGAATACTTAACTTTTACCAAATATAAACTTAACACTTTTGTTACGTTTATAATGCCACTTGAAGGAATAAATAAACATTAATTATTTTAAAAATTCCCATTTAGCTTAATAATAAATAAATGTAATAAATCGCCAAAAACAAATCGATTTATTATTAAAACGTACATAAATGTATATTTTTAATTTATATTATTAAACGTATTTTTACCTTTAACTGATTTTTATCATCTAAAATTCATTGCAGATTTGAAACAACAACAATAAGCTTTAGCTACAATTACAGAAGAGCTTGAGAAAACAAGAAATTTAATGGGGAAAATAACACGACTACATAAACAAATGAACCATAACGATAAATTTACAAAAGTCCTTTGAGAGACAAAGGAAAAGCTTTAAAGAAGCAAAAAGAGCAAGAAGAAAAATTAACAAAATGTAAACACTATATAAAAAAAGAAAACAAAAGAAGAAAACGGATGTTCTTGAAATAAACACTTACAAACAAACTGTATAATACAAAGGAAAATAGAGAAATACATAAAAGCAGAAATATATAAAGCAATATAAGCGATAAAGTAAAAGATAAAAATGACAAAGTGGAAAGTAATACAAAGTCAAAAACGTATAAATGATAAACAATAGAAAACACGAAATGATGCCTTTAACCAATACATATACAAAAGGTTTTTGAAATATTAAAAAAGGAGCAGTTTTCAAAGGACACTACAACAAAATTATATTTATTGGTGAATTAAAAAGAAAAGAGAATTGAATTTTTTTATTTTAGTTTTATAGCAAAAATTACGTTTATTTGTGAGAGTGTTAAGAAACAACGAAACCGTTATAATATTTAAAAGACAACAAACAAAATAGCGTTATAACAATAAAAACAGATAAATGAGATCATAACTGTAAATACTTAAACAACAAAATGTATAAAACGGAAACGGAAAATAGTTTTGTTATAAAATATAAAATTGATACTTAAAAGCCAAGAGAAAAAGAAAGGAGAAGAGAGGTTTTTGAAAAAATATCAAGTTACAAATTACTTTTCCTAAGAAATAAAAAACGAAGAGAAGAAATCCTTTAGTTAATGATGAATAATATAAAAACTATAAACAACTACTAAAAGCTAAAGCATCTAAATAATTTTCATTTTTATTTATTTGCTCTTTTTCACACACATACATATACACCATGAAAACTAAGCGAAATAAGCTTAAAAAAGGACAATTCTAAATCTGTAAAAACAAACAAAATAAAATAAATATAAACATATAAAAAATAAATATATAACTGTCCGTCCGTCTTCATAAAAAATAAAAGAAATCGTCATCAACAAAACAAAAATATGGTTGCAAACATTTAACTCAAAAGAAATCATAAAAATTCGAAACAACAACAGAGAAACAAAACGGCAACAAAAAAGAGAAATTTAAGATAAACAAGTAAGAATTCTATATTCGGCTGTGCCGAAACAAAAATACCCTCCATCACTGACATTATACAAAAGTTAGTGTGTGATGAAGATACTGCACAAAAATATTATTCATTCATTAGATTAAAAACCATTTACAGAAAAAGGTCTCCATAAACACTACAATGAACAATGGTAATATATTCTTCAATATAAAATATATAAATATATGAATATTGTTACAGAAGTATAGATTTTAATGACCGATTTTATTAAAAAAATAATGTTAAAGAAAAGGAGGCAAAATTTAAAAAAAAATTAGATACTTATATTGAAGACAATTTTCTAGTTCTCCGAATTTGGATAATACTGGTTTATATTCTCTTCTGGGAAGAAATCTTAAATTACTAACAAATATTTACGATAACTAGAACAGCAATTGACCTAAATTTCAGCAGATTTATTTCAAGTTTTAAAGTATTGAAAGAATAAAGAATTTTTCCGGGAATGAGACTTGAAATATAGATGTTATTTGAAAAAGAACAAAATATTCAAGTTAGTTTTAAATTAATTTGGTTAATGTGCAAAGAGTTTTATAAGTTCAAACCTGTTTTCCGAGAAGGGACGTTATATTGGAGATTTATAAAATATGTACTATTATTGGTAAAATTAATAACAGGACAGGACAGGACAGGACAGCTAGAATAATAATTGTGCCGAATTTCAATCGAATTGGTCTTTATTTACCAGTTGTATAAGCTCAAAACTCTTTTCCGGCAAGAAACCTCACAATTTTGTTGCTTTGGGTTTATTATTGTATCAAAATAAATTATATGGCAAATTTAAAAAAACTTGTTGATAATACATAATAAAAGTTTTTTAAGAATTTTCCGGTTGTTTCAGATATCGGTCTATAACTTTTTTGCCAATAAAAGGATATAATCGATGCAGCTTTAAATATGAAAATGCTTCATTGTTTGTTATTATCCAAACAAACAATGTAGCCAAATTTTATTGAATTCAGTCAATTATAGTAGGCATGAGAATATTTCCAACAGACAGACAAACATAGCTTAATCGATTCAGATTTTGATTTGATGCAAGAATATATCTACACATTAAGGAATCTGAAATAAATCCTTCTACACATTACACACGAAATGACAGATTAAATATACCCTCTTTGCTACTTGTGGTGGTGGAGGATATAAAAATAAACAAATAAAAATCATAAAAATTTCCGTTAAACTTAGCAAAACAACACAATCTTTTTTATGCATAATTCTCAGACAAAATGGCGTCTTAAGGATATAAAAGATCATAAAAATTCCTGTTATAACAAAAAAAACACAAAAATTTATGAATAAAAAAAATTAAATCATATCTTTACCAAAAAAATGAAATGAAATAAAAGTAATAAGCAAATTAAATCAAAAATATATATAAATACAACAACAATAACAACAGAAATAAAATAAATGAAAATTTAAAAGAAAAACTTAATTTTACAGTTTCATTTCCGTTCGCCAACATTTTGCTTTTAAATTAATGATCTTTCCAAACAAGGAGCAGAAATAGAATAAAGAAAGAAAACGGGGTCACTAAAACAATTCCTTTTTTTAATATTTTATATTAAAAAAAAAAATACCAACAACAACAAACATCAATTGTTAACGACACTCACCAGCTAAATTATAAAAGGCAACAAACAACACCACAAAAATAATATTAAAAAAACAATAACAACTAGAGAAAAAACTACATTTAACTAAAATCTAAAAATGTTTCAAATTTATAAAAGTCATCATAAAAGAGTGAATTTAAAAAACATCAAAATGCATTTGCAACAAATGCATTTATGTCATTATATTGTGGCAGCTATATTTTATATGAGTATGGGTAAGTGCAAACATTTGTTAGATTTTATGTTATAGAAATTATTTATATATATTTATGTTAGATATCTGTGTTAATGTTTATATTTTATATTTATTCCTTTTTTTCTTTTCGAAAAGTCAAAGAACTATATTGTTTAAATAAGTTTTATTTATCACTATTCATATTTTTTCTTTGAATGAAGACTTGTTTTATATTCCAAAAATATTGTATAAATAATGTCTATATTTATGTGTATAATTAAAATAATTTTAAAGGGAAACGGATATGGTGAGAAGAAAATTAAATGGGATTTTATCACAATATGCAAGTAGTAACCATTTAAAAATATATATTTAAAATTTACAACTTCGCAGGACAATAACATACACTATGGCAGAAGTTCATAGAGTTCTGGCTTTTATTGTGAATGTGAGTGTGCTAGGTATAGACAGGTCAATCCAGTTTTGTGCGCTATAGATAGATATAGTTAATCAATCCAGATTATGGTTTAAGCATCAGTTATAAATAATTTGTTAATACAAAATATCATTTCACTTCTAATAAAGAAACTTGCATTCAAATGAATATATATTAACTATAGTTTGTCACAGCTTTCAAGAAATAAATTAGTTCTTAATTTCAGAATATCTAAACGTGCCCATTTTAATTGTCACTCATTTTTTATCAATAGTGGAGAATAGTAATTCATGTGTTCTTGAAATTCTTGTTTGTAAATAAATAGTTTGTAAATTCTCAACTTACAATTTTAATTTTTTTCCCCGAAATACATGGTCTTTCTCGAAACCTTTAATATATGTCAACTTTGTGGACAAAAATTCCAAAAAAGTTTTAATGAAAACTTAATTTTTTAATAAAAGAACATTTTTTCCTAAAGAATATTAATTTAAATTTAAAAAGAAAAAAATTAAATTATTTATTAAAAATAAAACTTTTTCTAAGAATAATATTTTTCACTACAAATTAATTAATTTCAAAAATTACTAAAACTTAAATCTTTTTTTTTTTTTTTTTTTTTTTTTAACTTTATATTTTTTAATTTAAATAATTATAATTGAAAGTAATATAGATTGGAAATAATGCTAAAGTGAACTTAATATTTTCATATATCTTTAATAATATTACTCATACGTAAGCTAAAAAACTAAAAATTTAATTTTTCATTAAAAATTAATTTTTTAAATAAAAATTTATTAATTTAAAAAACAAAAAAAAAAAAAAAAAAAAGCAGTGAGAACTGTTAGCTGGTATACTCAATATTTTCTTACATCGTTGATAATATCACTCATTCTTAAGAAAAAATAATGTTTTTAAAAAAAATAGTTACGAAAAATTTATTATACCAAATCGAGTCATAAAGTGATTCAGAGTCTAACAGTATACTTAAAGGTGGGTGTAACACCATATTTTCTGCATATAACAAACATCAGCATACACGCATTATCACCTACGGTGATGAACAGTTTAACAAGTAAGAATGTTTGATCAAGACCAATTATGTAATGCTTACACCATATCGATGGTTAAAATTGAGAGCTACGGAAATTTATGGATTTCATAAGGGTTTTTTGGGTTATATGGGAGCTGTGAAGAAATCTTGAACCGACCCCCATGAAATCTCGTACATCGATTTTGTTTACATTTTTCTTAATTTGTACAATAAATATATCTCTATCAGGATTTGGGCCTTTTATTTGGAAAATTTATTGTATGGAACATATTAAATATAACGGACCGATTTTTATATTATTTGTTTTAGAATACTAAAGACTAATTTCGTTAAAATGAATTTATTTACTTTTATTTTTTTTTTTTTTTTTTTTTTTTTTTTTTTTTTTGAGTTTAAAACTTCATTCCAGGAGGAGCATTTGTATGGAGGCTAGTTAAAACAATGGCGAGACTACAACAATTTTATAGGGCATCGTTTCTTTGAAAAAGTAATGATATATGACAAGTTTCTTGAAGATGTCTTTAAAACTGCAGTCTGTATTTTGTCCGCCCAGATGGACGGACATTGTACTGAAAAATGTTCGTAGCACACCTTTCTCAATCTCTTGCAAATATCAAATATCTATACAAACGCATAATGCCCCAATGACCTATGATGGTGCGAAATACCTTCCACCATTCATAATTATGGGCTGTCCACATACCTACATTTATAAGAGATCTAAGCCTCTTGAAGTGATTTCGAGAGTAAAGGTCATATAGCTCATTATATAATTCTGAGTGGACTGTTATAATTTCGAAATTTTCGTAGCATTGATTTTTCCTTGCTTTACAAGTAAAACTAAAATTTAATTAAACTTAACATAATATCGATATTTAATTTTAAGTTTCACAAGTTATAACTACAAGTTATATAGATGATTATTATTTTTTTTTGCGCAATTTTCTGTATGTTAATATAAACATATTTTTTTCTCCCTAAATCCCTATGATTCAACATCGCACCGAGAAAATCAATTTTATCATTTAAATGTAATTCAAAATTATTTGTATTCCTCAACTATAAAAGGTACCAAGTTAGGACAAAAATAAGTAGACACATTATGACGTTTTGTGATTAAGAGCATTCATGATGCAAATTTCTGTGTTTATACAGTCCGTTGTAACAAATAATTGGCTTATTTTTCTGCAGTGGCACTGATAAGGGAATTTTTGACTGCTTTTAGATCGCAAATTTTTCTTCAGTATTCTTTATCAGGATGTTGCGAGAGCATACATTTCGTAATCCATTATACAGCAAGAATATTTCAGGGCTCTTAATTTTTAGCAACCTTCCTGTCTTAAAATTTTTGGGCCTTGTTTGTTTTAAAATCAACATTAGAGCACATCTAACCGGATCATTCCTTCTACCCAAACCAGGTTTTATGTAACGAACAGATTCTCCCGTTATCACTTAATAACATTTGAAAAAGTTTTACGGTAGCTTTTTTAATGCTTGGTTTACTGTTTGTTAGACCAAGTTGGGTTCTGTTTAAAATATTTAATAATTTAAGTACGTAATTTATTCTGGTCTAAGAATTGTTTTATAATTAAAGTTCTGGAGAATACCCGTTGTTACATTTTGTAAAGACTGTACTAAATTTTATATATTTACGTAACACTTTCAGATTAAATTAATGTCTAGAACAAGCAATGATTTCTTAAAACCATGTGTGCTTCATTTCGTCTTCTGAATTTAACCTGTGCGCTAAACAACCGGTTCAGCTCACTTTATATCATTTGCATTTATTTCAATTTAAAATATACATTTTTTTTTTTAAATAAATTGAAAACTTTTTCCTCTTCTACTTTTTTGTTTTTGTACTTTTAACAACCAAAACATTTAAACAATTTATCATATGTAAATATTTAAATATGCATGTATGAGTGTTGTATAAATGTATATAACACTTATACATAAAACGTATGTACTCATACAATAAAATACCATTAAAACCACAAGTAGTGTTGACACGCACATTAGAGATCTCGGCAACAAAAAACAAACACAACAAATAAATAAACACAAACAAAAACAAATAAAAAAGGAAGATAGCTATATTCGGTGTTGCCGATTCTTAAGTGCCCTCCACCAGATATTGAAACAAAAATACCTTCAGCTAAAATGCCGGTTGAAGGCACTTTTAAAAGCTACAGTGCAAATAGGACCAAATAAATATTGGTTCCGAGCAAGAAATTGGAAACGAATTTAAAAGGCAGTTATCGACTTTTCTGAAGTTTGAAGGGCTTCTCTCATATTCAAGGACTTTAAAAGCCAAAAATATTATTCAGTGAAGTGGAATTGTAAAGATGTTATAACATTTAACAGAAATTAATCGAATTGAAAACGATTTTCAGGTCATTATTTACTAGTTTTATAAGTTCAAAACTTTTTTCCAGGAATGGGCATTATGTGGAAGCTATAAGAAATTGTGAGCCAAACTTTGCTAAATTAATAATATATTTTAGATTTTAAGAAAATCGTTGTTATATGAGAGCTATAGCAAAATATGGATCGATATTGTTCAAATAAATGACGTATAGTTAAACAGTTAGAAAATTTAATATGCCGAGTTTAATAGAATTTGCCACCATTTATTCGTTTTTTAAGTTCCAATCCATTTTCCGGGAAGGGGCGTTTTCTGGGAGCTATTGCAAAATGTTAATAAAATTAATAACGTATATTCGAAACGGTTTGGGAAATTAATTGCGACAAATTTCAATAGAATCAATTCTTATTTAAGAGTTTTATATACTATTAACCATATTCCGGAAAGGAACCTTATGTGGGAGCTAAGTCAAATAATGACTGCATCACAATAGACTTTCTTAGGGTTTATTACTGTACAAAAATAAAAATATATGGCAAATTTCGGAAAACCATCTCTACAACATTTTGAGGTGTATCAAAACTGTGCTTCTTTCAGCCTTTAACTTTTTTCCGTTTAACGGTTTTGATGATTTTTAAAACGATAATTAAAAATATATAACTGTATATTTTAATTAGATTTTTGTTTAAATATAAATAGAAAATTTCTTTTTCATAATTATGAGGTTAACACAGATATCGGTATATATATTTTTTTTAATAATAATTAGCTGATAAAGCTAGTTTTAGATAGGAAACTGCTTAGGATAATAAGAAACAATGCGATAAAATTTCCTTGAATTCAGTAAATTTTTGTATGCGTGATAATGTTTCCTACAGGCAGATGGACGGACATTTCTAAATAGACTCAGATTTTAATTTCATACAAAAATATATGGACTTTATGGAATCTGAAATGATTCCTTTTTGGTATTACATACTGAATGACAAAGTTAATATACCCTCAACACCACTTGTGTTGGTAGATGGTATAACAAGAGAAAACAACATTGTCAATGACAGTGTAAATAAAATGTTACAAAATTTTTTCTATAAACAAATAAAAACAATAGCAACAAAGTTGCTATTACTAACAACAAAAACTTGTAATTGTTTAAATGTTTTATGGTTAAAATAAAATATAAAATACTTTTTTTTTGTGCTAAAAATCACAAATACAATTACAATTTATAAACTAAAGTATAGAACTTCAAAATAGGTAAACATTTTTAATGTATTATGGTGTGTGTGTGTGTGTGTCTGTGTATGTATGTGTACTAAAGCTTTTGTTAGTGTTAACAAATGTTTTAAAACAATTTTACAATTTTACCAATGTCCTCTCTCTCAGTGACTCTCATTTTATTAGTATCTAGAGAATTATTGTTGTTTCTGTTGTTATTGTTTTACATAGTAAACAAATTATTATATTTTTAACCACTATTTATTTTTATGAAATTAAAGTGCCATTAAAAATTAATGAAATGCTTGTGGGTCAAGTGGTTTTTCATAGAAAATAAAATGAGAAAATGAGTATTTAATAAAACTGTTAAGGTTTAAAGAAATAACAAATATTTCAAATAGAGGGTTTCGAATTTTTATAGAGTTAAATAAAAGTTTTTAAATTGACCTCATTGTTTTGGTAAGGAGTAGAGGGTTTGAGTTAGATTTACCACTAAATTCTACTGAGAGGAAAACAATTCCCAGAATTTCAAAATGTTTCAATGAATTTAAAAACTATTAAAAGTTAATGATAAAGTGGATAAAAAATAGTGTGATTTCAATTTTTATGCTTTTATTGACCTACTGTGTGGCTTGCTATACATCATTACCTTTGCCGATTTCTGAAACCTAATTCCTAACTATGGATTAAAATAAATTGAATTTAAGTATTTAGGTAAGATCTTGGCTTTTAAAATTTTCACAGTCCCCGTTTTCCAAATACTTGTTGACTTATTTTGGAAGCTGTCAATTATCACTACAAGTTAAAGCGTTATTTTCAAATTAATACCTTTTGAGTTTTTTGAGTCGTTGAAAGTAGACATTAGGCTTCTTCCTACAAAAACGTTATTTTCAAATAGAAAAGGATATCGCATATTCCACCTTATTCAAAAGACAACATTCAATATTATTTTTGAGATTAGAAGTTAGTGAAATATCGTCATCCAAATAATGAATTGCAACGACAATTCATTATTTAACTCTCTTAATTACCAAAAAAATTTTAAGAATTTTGGCAAAGAAAACTGAAAAAGATCGACTGTCATGAAAATCTAAATAATTAAATTTAAGATTGAAACACTTACAATAACACACACTTTTTTCATATGTTCTTAAATGAAGTAGAGCCCGTTGTGTGCTTTTACAGGACTTTTTATTTTCTTATTCCTTGAAGCGGGTATTTGCAAAGTTTTTTTTTCAATATAACAGCTTCAATTGGTTATCCTATTGCGGGGTTTTTTTTAACAAGTATTTATTTAGAATATTTTCTGGTCCTTGTATCTTCTTGTTAGAAATAAAATAAAGAAGAAATTTTCCTAACCTGATATGCGTCCTTTTTGATTAATATATCGATGTAACCAATATTTATCATAACTTGTCTTAAATTCAATTTCAACACAGTCTCAAAGCTAAGACAACTTTTACCCTTTATAACTTTAAAGCAGGTTTGGTGTCATGAATTCCAATAGAGAAGTTCTTAAAAGAGGTAAGGAAACTAGAGTCCCAATGAAAAATATTCTCATTTAGTTTGTATTCCTTAACTTAAGAATATTAAAAAAATGCGGCAGTTCTAAGACTGCAATTTTTCTAACCGATCATGAAATTCCTGGCCTAATCACTTCATCCTCGCGAGCTGGATTTTCCACTGTCTTCCCTCTTCCTCATCCTCACACTTCCTACATATACTTGATGTGCCTGAGTAATAAATTATTGCCATTACGCTTACATGACAATTTCAAGACTCTCATGACCATTTTAAATAGACTCTGTTAACACCAAGAATCCTGTGAACTCTGTGACTACTTGGTTTCACAGAACCTTTCAATTGCCGAATTTTGTTTGTTCTTATGTGTTATTGTGTTAATGTCGTTATATAATAGGAAATTTTATAAATTATTTCATTTTTATAAAAATTTATCACTATCAATCAAGTATCACATCGAATCAAATTTCTCGTTCACATTTGCATATATTAATCACTATATTTTTCGCCAATGACAATATTTGTCAACTTTTTAGTTAAACTAACAAAAACTCCTCAAGCTTTTTCCTCTTATACACATTCAGTCCATAGAGACTACAGAAAATACAACAAAAAAGCATAAACCAGACTGCCAGCAGTCATTTATTTGTCTCATAAAATTGATGAAGTAGAAATGGTGAAAATACCAGCAAATGAACACAAAATAAAAGAAAAAAAACAAAGAAAAACAAAAACTATAAAATAAACTTTGTTATTTTCATAAACTATAAAATGGCAAAAGTACTTGGATTGAATAAATATAGAAAAAAAACTGTGTAGTTAGTTGACTGACTCAATGTGAGAGCCATGCAAAAATATGAATAGTTAAAGTTTATAAATAAACAAAAATAAATATGTATGTGTTTGTATGTACCATAGAGAACTTATTTTTCGTTTTTGTTTTCCAACACAATAATATATTCGAGCTTTTATATATATGGTCCGATATTTTATTATTTTTCTCTTATTTTCATAAACAAACAAAAATGAATAAACGAGCGAATGAATCTAAAATATAGAAAAAAATATAAATAAGAAAAAATAATATTTATTTTTTAACACTCACTATGTTTTTTTATTTCCACTGATTTTTAAGCAAATAAACTATAACAGCGAAATATATATACAATAAGAACAAAAATATATATATACATAATAAAATATAGAAAAAAGAAAAAATATATAACGAATTTGTTACAATAAAGCGCTGGACCAGAATAACAAGCAAATAGTAAACGGAAATGGAAATGGCATTTATTTGTTTCTCTCTATTCCATGTATGTATGGTGCCTGAATTCTATACATAAAGCTGTTTTATAACAATGTTATTTGGTTACAGTTTTTATTTGTAATAACAATAACAAAAATAGCAACAGAAAAATATACAACAATAACAATGCCAATATCTATTATTAAGCCCAATAAACATTTAATTATAATAATGTGAATTGTGGATTTTTTCAAAACAGAAAGTGAATCTTAATGATTTTAGTGAAAAATCAGTACAGTGAATTCATACAGCGATCACATTTGTAACATTTGCAAAACATTTATTATCTTCCAGTTCCATTACCTTCAAATCTTCTAAAGCAAAGATTTATTTTGCACATTTTTTACATTACACAAGTTCTGTTGACTCTTTAAATATAAAAAAATAATCGGAAAATAATCGCATTAACATAGGAACTTTGTAGATATAATCTGATTTTTTTACAAATTTCCATGATAAAAAATACCTGTACAAATCAAAATATTATTAACTTTTTATCAAGTTACCTTTGTAAAACACGTCAGATTTTATGTATAATGGCAAACAAGCTGGATAAGATAAGTGTCAAGTGTTGGCCAAGCAGTCAAAAATCTGCCGAAAAACTGTTCCAATGTTATTAAGCATAAACTGTGCGTTTAAAGAAAAGAAAAACAGAGCACGGAAGTTGAAGTCAAGTAAAAAAATATATATTCTTGCTTCATAATGGAAAAAGAATGTTACCTTCTACAAATTTTTCGCAAATTTCTGGTCAAACAATTTATGTTGAAGATAATCGAGGGAATGTTGATTAAAAGTTTAGGACTCAGAAACAGTTAAAATTTGCCAAAATCGATATTACCGTAGAAAATTGAATTTTCCATAGGAAATCGAATTTTCCATAGAAAATCGAATTTTCCATAGAAAATCGAATTTTCCATAGAAAATCGAATTTTCCATAGAAAATCGAATTTTCCATAGAAAATCGAATTTTCCATAGAAAATCGAATTTTCCATAGAAAATCGAATTTTCCATAGAAAATCGAATTTTCCATAGAAAATTGAATTTTCCATAGAAAATTGAATTTTCCATAGAAAATCGAATTTTCCATAGAAAATCGAATTTTCCATAGAAAATTGAATTTTCCATAGAAAATCGAATTTTCCATTGAAAATTGAATTTTCCATAGAAAATCGAATTTTCCATTGAAAATTGAATTTTCCATAGAAAATTGAAATTTCCATAGAAAATTGAAATTTCCATAGAAAATCGAATTTTCCATAGAAAATTGAATTTTCCATAGAAAATCGAATTTTCCATAGAAAATCGAATTTTCCATAGAAAATTGAATTTTCCATAGAAAATCGAATTTTCCATAGAAAATTGAATTTTCCATAGAAAATCGAATTTTCCATAGAAAATCGAATTTTCCATAGAAAATTGAAATTTCCATAGAAAATTGAAATTTCCATAGAAAATTGAAATTTCCATAGAAAATTGAAATTTCCATAGAAAATTGAATTTTCCATAGAAAATCGAATTTTCCATAGAAAATCGAATTTTCCATAGAAAATTGAATTTTCCATAGAAAATTGAATTTTCCATAGAAAATCGAATTTTCCATAGAAAATTGAATTTTCCATAGAAAATTGAAATTTCCATAGAAAATTGAATTTTCCATAGAAAATCGAATTTTCCATAGAAAATCGAATTTTCCATAGAAAATCGAATTTTCCATAGAAAATCGAATTTTCCATAGAAAATCGAATTTTCCATAGGAAATCGAATTTTCCATAGAAAATTGAATTTTCCATAGAAAATTGAATTTTCCGTAGAAAATTGAATTTTCCGTAGAAAATCGAATTTTCCATAGAAAATCGAATTTTCCATAGAAAATCGAATTTTCTATAGAAAACCGAATCCTCTATAGAAAATCTTTGAATTCTCTTCACTTTTGTTCATTGGGTTCAGTGAATTTATTCATAGTTATTTTTTTACTAACAAAAATTCCATTAAAATATGCGCATTGAATGAAATACATAAAACGGAAATAAAATTGATACAAATGCTACAGGACAAAAATGGTATTAAATAAAATTATTTCAACAAATATTATTACAAAAATACATATTTTTATTTATAAAATACATATACGTTTATACATCTACATACAAATATATGTTTTTTTTATTAAGAACTACATATAAAACAAGTATGAATTCTATATTAAGCTTTACCGAATCTTCAATACCCTCCACCACAAATTCATGTGAAGTAAATACGTTATGTTTCGTACATGCACACTCACAGACGTATATTTTTGGCTACAACTTTGATAATTTTTGGAACACAAGTACACATAACTTCATGTGATGACAAAATTCCATTCTTATTTACAGATCTTTGCTTGAACTAAAAGGTTATCGATCTATATCCTTTAGCCGATTTTTTGGTTTTAACAGCAGACAGTCGGACATAGCAAAATCGACTCAGATAATGATTTTCTGCAAGAATAAATATCCATTATGAGGTGTCATATGACTTCCTCTTAGCGTTACACACGAAATGACAAAATTAATATACCCTATTCGCCACTTGTGGTGGTGGAGGGTATAAAAACTGAAGAAAAACAAATATTATGAATATTTGAATTTAATAATAAAAAGATATGGAAAATATAGCAATTATTTGAAATCAAATAAAAAATATTATCAACATTTAACCTTCTACAAATATATAACACACTCACACACACAAACATAGTTAGAGTATATATGTGATTCGATATGATTTTATAATTTTTATGAAGGACATTAAATAAAATATGTATGTGTATTTTAATATAAAATGGGTTTATTATTTACAGCAAATGTATTGTAAATTATTACAAAAAATATAAGTTTTAATTGTGCCAGTGATTTTTTTATTAAATCAGAAAATAAAGTTTATTATACTTATTTATAAATGTTATTTATTTAAATCAAGATCATATTATAATTATGAAGTTAAAGCAAGAAAAAAAGCAAAATGTTAAAAAATAGTAATAAAAGTTTAGTTCCGTTAAACTTGACATTTATATCCGGGGTATATGTAAATTGAAATCAGTTAAGTAAACCTTTTGAGACTGCTTTATTGTATCCTTCCTCAGATCTTCAAAAATTTTCTATTCCTATTCAAGATGTAATTGAAATAGAACTAAATACCAAGATTAAACAGTTTCACCATTTCTGCGTCTTCAGTCACAAAATGCGACTTTTTCAACTGCTTGCAACTTTTTGTGTATTTCCTATTGCCACTTTTTCTCCCCTTCTTTATTTAGCCCAATTTTGGCTGAAAATGGGGTAAACAAGAAACGCTTAATAAATTTTATATAAAATAAGAATGAAATACAATTAAAATTAAGAGTTATGGAATCATAAAAATCAACTACAGACAGACAGACAGACAGACAGACAGACTAACGGACATAACTAAGTTGACTCAAATTTTGATTTGATACAATAAAATATACATATTATTAGGCGTAAAACGATTCCTTCAAGGCATTACACACAAAATGACAAAGTTATATTTTCGGTATTTCGAGAATCCATTGCAACTCGAAGGTTTGACTGCTTTTGGATCCTCAAATTCTCTTTAATATTTTCCCGAGCAACAGCAACATAAAATTTTTTACATAGTACATCTCCCATTATTAGGCATGAATATTATTTAGGAAACTTGACTTCAATTTTCATGCTATGTTTTAGGACTCCAAGGCTCAAAAGATTTCTGTCAGGAACTTGTTAAGCCTTATATGAATTTAAAGCTGCATTAGCTTTAAATTTAATCAAATAGATCGACGACTGAGCTAACCGGGTTTCCCATCCGGATGTGTTGGGAGCTAATTTGAAAATGCCTTCTATTTTTGGTTTTTGGAAACATTGTGTGGGTCATTCCTGTTACCTTCACTATGTTTTCTATCAACGGAGTATTTTTTCCGGTACTGTTTGATAACTTTAAAAACAGTTTGACAGTAGACTTTTGAATGCTCAGCCAACATTTTATAGGGCCCAAATGAATTTTTTTAGAAATATCTAATGATTTTTGTGACACTTTTTTCTGGTCACTAATTTTAATTACGTTAGCAATATATTAATTTTGATTGACATTTAACATAATAACTGACATATTTTACAAAGTAATTTCATAAAAAATATGTAATAACACTTGGGTTGAAAGTTTGAATTAAAAACGTGTGTTAAACATTTTTTGATCACAGTACTTGTTATAATAAATGGATATGATTTGTTCAGGAATATTTTAGTTGACATTTCAGTTGAAATTTTAAAAAATTTCATCAAAATTTGTTTTATTTTTAAATTAAAAGCGAGTAAAAATGTTTCAGTCGGTCAAGCTCGACTATTTAATACCCTATATAATATTTTTGGTTGTAAATTACAGCTAAGACCGACCCTCGTATATTTTGCTTTTCTGATATCAAGTACATTAATATTAATATTTATGAAATTTATTTTTCTTAGTGGTCATAGCGGAACTGAAAGAAATTATGGACCGAACCTCGTATGATTTCGAACATTAATTAAAGATTGTATTTATCTTAATTTGACCAGTTGTTATTATAAAACCAACGCATATTTGATATTTAAGAAATGACCAACCAACTCGTATAACTTGACATATCGATTTGGAATATCATAAGATATAACAGTGCTGAATTTTGTAAAAATCCCTTTATGAACTTTACGACTTTAAAACCCCATTTCGGGAGAACACTTGTGTGGAAACTATCTGAAACATTACAAATTTCATCAAGATACTTAAAATGTTGAGACCTGTAGATTGTTCACAACCTTTAGACGGACAGATGGACATCGTGAAATCGACTCAGAAAATGATTCCGAGTTGAACGGTATATTGATCATGACTATCGAACGGTATACATACCATTTTTTCTGTATATTACAAACATCAGTACAAACGCATATTACTTCAATCACCAACGGTGATGTAAAGCATAAATCTTTAATGCATTTCCATTTATTAAATTCATAGAAAAAGTTTTCTTTTATTAAAATATTAAAATTAAAATGAAATATTATTATTTCATTTTTGTTATTAAAGTTTTAGTATTTATGTGAAACCAGAAGGAAAATATGTTTTCAAATAAGAAGCTTAAAAATGTTTGTGTAACCAAAAAGCTACTTTACTGCCAAAAAGTAGCAACTTAAAATATTAAATAAAATTGTTTTTAAAAAATCTAAAAGAACATTGTTTTTAATAACATCTTGTTAAGATGATTTAATTTTAATAAAAAAATAGAGGAAATAAAAAAAAACGATCCCTAAAATTCTTATCTGAGAACGCTTAATAATATTTCATTTAATTTTTAAATTTTTATTAATAAATTTTTTCTCCATTTTACAAATGTTTATATAAATTGTCTTATTGAAATAAATTAGATTCTAAACGTGGCCCTCATAAATAAAATTACAAAAAAAAAAAAAAAAAAAAAACGAAAAATGTAATTTATTTATATGATTTTTAAGGAATGTTTATTTATTTTGTTTTTCATCTTTTTTTGTTGCTATTACATCAATGTCCATTTAAGTAGTCCCTTTTGTCATATAAAATTGCCATAAATTCCTCTAAAGAAATTTTCTATAGTTTGTATTGTCATTTAAGGACCAACAACTTATAAACAGAGATACTAATACCAACACTAACACCATTTGCTGTTTTTTTGCTACCGACAAAAAGTTGTTGTTGCTACAAGCAAAAAATAGTAGAAATAAAACTCTGTTATAGAAGGTCCAACTATTACTGAATTGGTTGTAGTATGTTATAACCTCTGATCTCTCATAACTAAATTATTATGAGCATTTGCTGCATGTGACACTTCAATTCCCCTGCATGCCATAATAACACAAACTCAAAAAAGTTGGCTAAAAGAAAGAGCTAAAATTTGAAAACAAAATAAAACACAACCATGAGATTCATATATTTCTGTTCTTTCCATCTTTTTTGTTTTTGTTGTTGCTGTATTGCAACAAAAAATGGAAATCATTTGGTAGCATTTTTTCATATGGAAAATTTACATACCATCGTATAGAGTTTATGCCAAAAATTGCATGTAGAAAAACAGTCGAAAGATAAGTTTTAGCAAGAGATACACTCAGCCATAAGTCCAATATCCATGTGAACATTTTCACAAAGATGACATGGTCATGTACGTGCATATAATGTGTATACATTTACATATTTTTTACAGTATCTAGCAATATTGGGGAAAGTGTAATAATTGAGAAAATACTAAAGCAATTTATGTTCAGTAAATTTTACTTTATGTAAAATTTATTTTACTTTATTAATTAGATTTTGGCAATATAATTAAATAATTAATAAATTTACATCAACTTTTCCTGGAGTCACATAGGAAATCGTTTCATAGTAAAATCATTATAGTGAAGAGAAACTTTCGTTAGCTGTCATATTCCGTTTTTACAAACAACATTAGATGAGCTAATATCAAATGTTTTTAAACAGTTTTACGTATGAGTAATATTACCAAATTATATTAAGTATACGATCACTCAAAAGCATTAGTTGATTTGTCCGTTTGAACAGCGGAGAGATAGTTGTTAAAACTCTCACGTCTATGTCAATCAAGTGATCTCAATGAAAATGTATATTTTTAAGCAGAAAAATCGATTTAATAGAAAAAAAGTTATTTATCAATATCTGAGAGAACTTCGACATTAAAATAATAATAATAATAATAATAATAATAATAATAATAATAACAATAATAGTAATAATAATAATAATAATAATAATAATAATAATAATAATAATAATAATAATAATAATAATAATGTACCTTAAAATTGTATCATACTTTTCCCGATAACAGTGCGAAATTTCACTATAATAACGATTTAAAAGAACCATAAAACTTTCTTTATAGGCTTTTTGTGTAAAAAGTAGTTTAATAACAGTTTAATATTTAATATTTATTATTTTTTTTTTTGAGTTGACTTCCTAATAGCGAACTATTAGTGACGTGTACTTAATATAATATACATAATGAAACTTATTAAAAAAAAACTCATTCGCTTCTATGGTCCTTTGATTTGTAATTAAAGGCAATACATAATCTCAACATAATGAATCTTTTTTCAATTAGTCATCTTTAAAAATCTACTTATAAGAATTGTAGAAAATTTTTTGTTTTTTAGAATTTAATAAAGAAAAAAGAATTTAAAGGTAGCCTACAATACCCATACATTCAATAATGAAATGCACTTCATAAACTGTGAAGATATTGTGTTTATATATTTCAAGTAATTTTTCGAAACACTTCTCCATTGTATTTTTTACTCACTGTAAGCTTTTACATATTTATATTGCTATATTATATAACACATATGAATGCATCAGTTATAAGTCGTATTTATAGTAGTTGCAGCAACAACAAAGGAAGTTTTATTATAACTTTAGCAGGAAAAACAAAATTCATATAGAAACATAATTTTATTTCTTATTTTTCCTTTTTAAATTTCTTTTATTTTATTTCTTCATGTCTTCTTGTCTCCTGAATATGTTGCTGCAAACTATAATTTCTTGTTTAAGACAAACAAAAATTTTCTAAAAAAAAAAAAAACACTACCGAACAAAAAACTAGCAATAAATTTTTGAAATTCTTGTTTCGATTTTCTTATTTGTTTAAATAGATATTTTGTTGCATTTTTTTGCACACAAATTTTCCATTACAATTTCTCTTATACTTAGGAAAATTTATTGTTTTCCTTTTTATTTCTTATTTTTAGTTTTGCATTTCTTTTACCTTCATTTACATTTTATTTTATTTGTAAAAAAACAAGAAGGAATGCTATATTCGGCTGCATCGAATCTTAAATACCCTCCACCACTAATGTTATGCAAAAATTGGCTTGAGTTAAAGATTTTACATCAAAAAAATTATTGTTCATCAGTTAAAACACTGATTAAGGAAAAACGTCCCTATAAAAGTACTGTGAAATATGGCGACATTTTTTTAAAATTATCTATAAGCATTGGTACCGAGTTATAGATTTTAAAGGAATAATTTTCCAAAATAAGAAGCACTGTTCAATAAATTAGACAAGCATATTGAAGACAATTATCTTCTTGTCTGGATTTTGCAGCATTTTTTCATATTTAAGGACCTTTTAAAGCTAAAACATTATTCCAGAAGTACGATTTTAAATGAGAAACAACTAAACATGGCTCTATATTCAAACTAGTTTCAGTATATTAAAGACAGTATAAAAAAATAATCATATTTAAAACCATTTTTTAGGATTGGCGTTCCCAAAAAATGGTACATTATTTACAGGTTCATTGCTACAGGAAGCTATAGCAAAATATGGGCCGAGGTTGTCCAAATAAATAATGTGCATATGTTAAAGATATCTAGAAAAATCATTGTGAAGAAATTCAATGGAATTGATTTTTATTTAATTGTTTTATAAGCTGGAACACATTTTCCGGGAAGGGTCATTATATAGGACCCGTAGCAAACTGTGTACAAAAATTGTTCAAATTTATAATGTATATTCCATTGAGATAGAAAATTAATTATGTCAATAGAATCGGTTCATACTTAAGAGTATAGCTATAAACCATATTCTGGACAGGGACCTTATAAGAAAACTTGGTCAAATAATGACCACAGCACAATCTAGTTTCTTTGTGTTTATTATAATATTCAAATAAATATATTTGGTAAATCTCAGAAAATAATCTTGAAAATTGCGACCCAAATATCATCAAAATGATCAGATTTTAATGCATATTTTAGCCTTAACTTTTTCCTATTGACCCTTTTCTTATGATTTTTTTATACGATGATGAAATATGTTACATAAACATATATACATACACTTATAGTTATATTTTTGTTTTAAGATAGGAACTTTCTGTTGAAAAAAGAAATAGAAATGTTCTTTTTCGTAAATATGAGGTTGTCTCAGATATCGGCCTATAATCTTTTACCGATATATCTGGTTTTCCATGGATAACTGCTTAGGATAATAGCAAACAATGTGACCAGATTTCAAGGTTTCCAATAGACTGAGAGACGGACATAGCTAAATATATACTTTATGGGGTTTGTGATAATTCCTTCTTGGTGTTACATATGGAATGACAAAGCAAATATACTCTCATCACCACTTGCGTTGTTGAAGGGTATAAAAACAATAAGTTTTTTAAATATTTCTTTACATATTTCAAATATTTTATAATTTTCTTTTTTACAAAAATATATTTTATATCAAATATTTGAAAGGAATGTAAAGAATAAAATGAAAAAAAGATTTAGATATTTTATATGTAAAATAAAATAGAAGACCAATTTAGATTAAAAACAAAAAAAGATTTATAAAAAAACAATACCTGAAGGTATTTTGTAAATAAGAAAATATAAATAATGAATACATGTACACATATGGATTGAAATATGAAATTTCAAATTACTAAAATTTCTTTAAACAATTTTTAAATTACTTTTTGTGTAATTAAAAATTAGATATAAGTTATGCAATATTTTAATAAGTTAAGAAATTTTATAATTTAAGAAATATAAAATTTAGAACCATAAAAATATTCTTAATATGCACTTTTCACAATCACAAGGTAATGGAATGCCTGTAGATGGAGGATTGCATAAGTGAAATAGAAGTTGTCTACTTATGTTCAATGGATCAGATGTGGCAAAAAAGTCTGCTGAAATTAAGAAGCGATAGCTGATTATAATAATGTTTGTTCACAGCATGTTTACGCAGACCAAAAAATAAAATAAAATAAAATAAAATAAAATAAAATAAAATAATAAAATAATAAAATTAAATTGATAATCGCAAAATTTAATTTGGATCCTTTTTTATTAAAAATTTCATATATTTTCTAAGACTTCATCACAAAACAAAATACAGTTTTGGAAACTGAATTGTTTTTTCAACCTTACGTTTGAGATTTTTCAAAAAGTCTAACAAAACAGCGATTTAAATAATTTAATTTTTCACTAAAAATTTAATTTTTCAAAAAAATTCAATTTTTCATTAAAAATTAAATTTTCATTAAAATTCAATTTTCATTAAAAATTCAATTTTTCATTAAAAATTCAATTTTTCATTAAAAATTCAATTTTTCATTAAAAATTCAATTTTTCATTAAAAATTCAATTTTTCACAGAAAATTCAATTTTTCATTAAAAATTCAATTTTTCACAGAAAATTAAATTTTTCATTAAAAATTAAATTTTTCACAGAAAATTCAATTTTTCATTAAAAATTCAATTATTCATTAAAAATTCTATTTTTCATTAGAAATTCAATTTTTCATTATAAATTTAATTTTTCATTAGAAATTTAATTTTTCACAGAAAATTCAATTTTTCATTAAAAATTCAATTTTTTACAAAAAATTCAATTTTTCAAAAAAAAAAAAAAAAAAAAAAATCAATTTTTCACAAAAAATTCAATTTTTCATTAAAAATTAAATTTTTCACAAAAAAATCAATTTTTCATTAAAAATTCAATTTTCACAAAAAATTCAATTTTTCATTAAAAATTCAATTTTTCACAAAAAAACAATTTTTCATTAAAAATTCAATTTTCACAAAAAAATCAATTTTTCATTAAAAATTCAATTTTTCATTAAAAATTCAATTTTTCATTAAAAATTCAATTATTCATTAAAAATTCAATTTTTTACAAAAAATCCTATTTTTCATTAAAAATTCAATTTTTCACAAAAAAATTCAATTTTTCATTTAAAATTCATTTTTTACTGAAAATTAATTTTACTAAAAATTCAATATTTTAATTAGGTGTCTTAAAAGAAATTTCTTTAAAAATCTTGCTATTCATTTCCGATAAAATAAGGAATGTTTGGTAAGAATCAAAGAATATTTTGACCGGTTACATGGACAGAATCGGTCAAAAATTAAAATTTTTATTTTTTGAAGCTAAATATCGTTCTAAAATTAAAGGAAACAATTTGCTTAACAAATTTAAATCGTATAAAGTGTGGTTTTTTTGAACTGCGATTTCAGGTACCAGTTAGCTCTATAAAGTCCAAAAGCCCACGTTTAATCACCCACACTTCTGCTTTAATTGTATAGAATTTCATTCGTACTTCCATTCGAAATATACAGATTTATTTCTATCACACTTTTTTAAGTTAATGGAATCTTTTCAGAAAACTTAAAGCGTATTTAAAGCTTAAATTTGCGTTTCAGCTTATTCCTATAAATATTTGATTTCTTCACATACATACAAATATATATATTTTTTTCTTTTTGGCTATTTGATATTCATAAAAAACCAATAGTTTATGTTAATATGGGTAACATTAGCACGAAAATGCGAATCACTTTGTTGGTATATTATACACAAAAATACATATATATTTTTATAAGTATTCATGTGTTTGTTGAAAGGTACTAAAAAACCACTCACATACATACAGTAGTTCTATATTTATAGTAATAAAACCATAAAAACGATTCTAATTTTTCTCTGTTTGTTTTTCCTTAGATTTTTCCCCATTTTTTTTTTTTTTTTTGGTTTATTTACGTTACTCTAGGGAATTGTGTAAATTATGTAGGAAATATAAATAAATTCAATTTAAGATTTAAAATATATTCAATATAAGGAACCGAAACAAATAAGAATGCTACATCCGGTTATGTCAGTTCTTCAATAACCTCCACCATAAACACGTGTGAAGTACGTACGTTTTGTTTCGTACTTAGACACTCACAGATATCTACAGTATATAAGAGTTTTCCCTAAATATAATGCAGGAAAACTAATTGAGTTATAAAATTAAATATATTTTTAGGTTATAACTTTTTTTCTGCTGAACCGATTGATAGTTTTTCAAACGGTAATGAAGTGTATATGACTTAATTCATTCTATTTTATCGATTTATGCTTGAAAATTTTAGATATTGCTCTATAAAGATATACAACTTTTCAGGACTATAAAAAATATTCCGGCTAAATTTTATTTAGCTCTATTAGTTATTGTTGATGTGAGTGTGCCAACAACAGACAGACGGACATAATCTTATTAACTCGGATATTGATTTAATGCAAGAATATTTATACATTATGGGGTTTGAAATGATTCCTTCTAAGCATTACATACGGAATGACAAAGTTAATATACCTCTAAGTTAATTTTCACTTCTTGCGATGGTGGAGGGTATGAAAAAGGTCAAATATCAAGAAAAAATTATAAGGAAAATTGCCAAAAATATTCTATTATAGTTTATATTTAAGTTTGTGAATAACTAGCAGGAAATATTGCAGAATTATAAATAGAATTATAAATTCTATAGAAAAACAGAACTAAATTAGATTTAAAATATGTTGGAAAAAAAGACACGAAGGATGTAGAAAGTATTCCTTTTGGATTTAAATGTATAATAAAAATAAAAATGAAAAATAAAAATGTTTGGGGATTTTTATACTAAAACAAATATTTGATGAGAGTAAAATGTGATTTAAGATTTCTAATGAAAATTTATTTACAATTTAAATAAATTAGTTTTTATTTCAAATAAAATTTATCTATATAAAAAATTCTGTTTGAAAAGTAGAATTAATAGATAAAATGTTAGTTTTCTTAATAAATTTGAATTATTTGATGAATAAATAGTTCTTTGTGAAATCAAAGTATTATTTTATCAATTAAATGGTATCATAAAATTCATATAAATTTTGAGATTAAAGATTTCTATGGAATTTTTTTTTTAATTAAAATTTTTATAAAATTTCTGATTAATAAAACTCACATTGAAAGTATGAGTACTGTTGTATACGAAATATTACCTATACGTACATTATTTTCTAACGATATTCATCAATTTAGCAAATTTTAGCATCCAAATGTACAATTAGCTCAGATTCGATTTTATTGGATTGCAGAAGTGCAGCTCTATAACTTGTAAACTCTGAACATAAAATTTATTTTACCTTCCTATTGATCCTGATCCACTTTTAAAGTTATAATGCTAGATTTCTGTAGTAATGCTCAAAATTGGCAACACTGCCCATAGTGGATACAAAATGATTTTTTATTAAATAATTATGTAACTTCTAAATCGTTACGTATATCTTATTTAAGTAAGTAATGCTGAGGTGCTTTTAACTTGAATTGGCAGATTACACTCTGATAACCAGAGGTTTAGTGGCGATGATTTTTCAAAAATGTTTCAACAATTCACTTATGCTATAAAAAACATAAATTTAACATGCACATTTGGTGCCTAGAAATCTATATAAAAACATGTCTGCATGAGTTGGTTTAATCATCTTATAGATTCAGAAATGCGATTTTTAACTCATTTTAGTCTGGTTAGTTTAGGGGACTAATAAATTATCATTTTATTTAATCAGAAACATGCATGGAATCTACATTGTTGGTTCTTATTTGCTGTCGCTAACAATTCTTCAATACATTTACTGGTTTCGCTCCTTAGTTTTTTTCCAGGCAGATTTTATTTTTCTGCCTGGAAATAACTGTCAACTAAATTTGTAATTAAAGCATTTTATCATTTGAAACACAGAAAAATAATTAATTAGAAATTGTTTGTGATATTCTAAATTCAGAAGTGGTGACTCATAAAAATTTTTTCTCATAAACATTTAAAAAAAAAAAAATTAAAAATTAAAAAAAAGCAGAAAAAATATTATAAATAAAAATTTTATTTCATTCAAATATTTTCGTTCGTAACTACCAATCTATTTTCTCTGCGATTGCATCTATTGTTAAATGAAGTAACAATTCATGTCTTCCTTGACTACAATTTAATCAGATTTAGGATTTCTGTAGTGGCCTCTTTTTTAATATCGACCACATGGTTTTATATTCTATCACAATACATTTAAGAAAGAGAGCACATCCCCTAATAAGATTATTTAATATAACTAATATGAATTGGATCCCGCCAAAAATTCGTATTTTGATAGCAGAAAAATGCTTTTTTATAAAATTTTTACTTCTGATGCTTTCAAAATTTGTTCTGTTTTTTTCGCACCTACAAATACCTGAAGTTGACAGTATCAGTAGTAAATTTTTAGTATTATTATTTTAAAATTTTCAAATTAAAAAAGATTTGAATTAAAGTTTACAATAATCATTTTTAAAAAATTGAACAAAATTGACCTTTTTCGCGGATATCTAAAAAACCTTTTCCATTTTTATAATAACCGATTGATCTACTACGAGTATAAGAATTTATGGCAGCGTAACAGGCAGAAAATATGTTTTAATCAATTAAAAAAAAAAAAAAAAAACAATCGACTCCGAATCGCTTTCTCAGTTGATTAAACGATGTCCGTCCATCAGCTGATGGGTTGTCTGTCTATGTAATATTCTGAAAAATTTACACATCGCAATTTGATGAATATCAAAATTCATAGATTGTCCCACCGTATTGAGGGACACTTTTAAAAATTTATGAAATAAAACTAAAATATGCTATTGTTCTTTAAATAAGCCTCCGATCAAAAATCTAAACTTAATTTGGGATCACTCTTAATATATTATGTAATAGAAAAAAATTGACTTTAGCTCCTTAAATAAGCCTTCAATCATGATTTTAATATAACGAAAATTGGCTTCAGTTCTTTAGCTTAAAATATTTTGTACTTCCTCTTCTTCAAGCGTTTTGATCAAAGTTAATAATTTGTTTTGTTAATCAGCAACGTATTTTTTCATAGATAAATAAGACGCAAAAGAATTCAAACTTAAAAACACGTAAAGAATGTAAATATATTCTTCGGTCTAATTCCTTGTCATAAACGATTTCATATTCAAAATCAGAAATTATAATTCCCAGAAATAAAATCTAATAAATTTCCCTAGACGTAGAGCAAAATATAAATTTAAACTGCGTTGGAAAAACAGCGATCAAAAATTCAATTTCCTTAATGGAGAGTTTTATTTTTCAAAGTGTTTTAAACACACGACTCACTTAACCCTTGTGTTGCATGTCAACACTCAAGAGGATTTTTCTAACAAATTCTCACACATTCAAAGAGAAACATGTCAATAAAAACATAAAAATCATGAGATGAATATAAACAACTTAAAGCGAATTAAATGTAAAAGAAAACAGAAAAAAATGACTAGAAAAGAACTCTAATATGCAAACAAAACGAGTAGGAAAAAAATATGAAAACAAATATATTTAAGTCAATTGTTGTTGTTTTTTCTTAACCATATTATAAATGAAGTTATCATCAAAAATATGACAGTTGCTTTTATTCACCTGTCACCATTGGTAAACTGTTGATAGAAATGAATTGTTAACAACAATAAAAATAACAAAAATATAAGTAGAAAAAGAAAATATTATAACACTTAAAGGCAAAACAAAACAAATGATAGAAAATGACATAAGAGAAAAGAGGAGGAACTGGGGGAAAGAGAGCAAAAATTGTAATAAACAAATAGCTTAATACAACAAACAACTATACAATAACAAAAATAATGTTTATCATATAAAACATATTGACACCATCTTTTAGCAACAAAACAATGACAAAAACAACAACATTAAAAATATGAACTCACTAAAGAGAAACTTCTCAAGTTACTCACACACATGCATGTATTGGAGTTAACATATCGATATCATTTATCAACAATGTATTTTATTGTTGTTTACCAACACCAACAGCAACAAAAACAAACTGAATTATCGCTGTCAAATACTAACTATGGTTAAACAATTTATATTATAACTTAGAACACACATACATAATTATGCATATGTCTGTAAATGAGCATAAGGATTGAAATCGAAAAATTCTTAACTAAACTTACAATTTTATTATTATTTTTTTATTTAAATTATAATAACAATTTACCAGAATTAAAAAATACTTTTTAAATTTTAATCATTAGTGATAATATTTTAAAAGTTTTCCGGAGACCTTTCCATTAAAGTTTTTTAAAACATTCTGTTAATTTGCTTGAAAAGGTAGTTTATCACCAATTAAAATTTAACAAACTTTTGGACACAATTTTTTACTCTTCAATTCTCTTTAAACAAGAGCCCACTGGTCTGAGTTCGGTTTAATTGAGAGAATTTGTGTCTTTTGGCACAAATACCATATTATTGCTTTTGTATCACTTAAGGTTTTGTTTGCAATAATTATAGGATCACAAATCTGGCCACAAACAAGCAGACACATTATAAAGTTTTGGGTATAAAGGCAGAATTTTTGTAAACATTCCTGAATGGATTGTTAAACCAAGAACTTCGTATAAAAGTTTCTTCAGCATTCAGAATATATGTTTCGTCATCCCTTTCGCTGCAAGAATATTTTTTGGAAAACTTGACTTCATTTTCCGTAAATTTTGAGCAGAGTTTCTGTCAGGAATTTCTTTAGCCGTGGATGTTTTTTTGAACACTCAGTTCTTTTTAATACCATTTTTGTTGGGAAAAAATTCACTCATTTTAATCAGATAAACAATATTTTCATTTCTTTGACATTAAACATTATAACTGACATGTTTTGCAAACGTGTGTTAAGAATTTTTTGATCTTATTCCTTATGTGGGTTTTTAAATTATTTACACACCATGTAACCTTATATAATCCAACAAAGAAAAATTACCTTTTCCCAGTCAAGTTGAAATCAGGGAGAGAAAGAGAGAGAGAGAGAGAAAATAAAAATATGCTAACTGTCCATATTCCTCATTTTATATTAGAAAAAGTTCAAGTACACAAACAGTAAGTGAAAAAAATTGTTTGAAGGCGACAACATTACGTACGTCTGCTTTTAATGTTTGTCTATTTTTATTATTAGTTTTATTTTTTCTCCCTCTCTTGTTCCTCCTTTTTCTATTTTCTATTAAGGTTTCTTCCTGTATACTGTTTTGTGCACATATATTCCTCATTTTTTTCATGTTTAGATAAAAGTTACTTTAACGTTTTCATCGTAAATGTCAGAAAGTTCAAAGGCAAATGATAAATGACATTAAATGTCAGTTACATACCAGCATTTTTTCTGTTTTGTATATTTTATATAAACATACATCAGAGTTAAAAAAGATAATTTTATTATGAAATTTAAGATTTTTTGAATTTTTTTAGACAAACGTCTTAAATTACATAATTAATTATAATGGTTTATAAAGAATTTAAATTTAAATTGAGAAAAATAAGAAATAATAATAAAATTATTTATTTTTTGAATAAGAAATTAAATATTATTATTTTAATTAAAGAAACTTTTTATTTTCCCCAGACATATTTATGGTTAGAGAAAATTTCTCATGAATAGAGATTTTGCTACTAATTGAAAACAAACTGTAATGTGATTACAACCTAACATTTCATCAGAGCTAAATTTTTCCTAATTTTTCTATATTTAACCAGCAAAATCAGCTCAATTCCTAAAAAACCTACAAATCATTATATGAGACCACCTCCCTATGCCCTACACCACATAACTTTTGAAGTTATAAATATTGCCCCAATCTACTTTAATCAGCTTAAACCTCTATTCTGGAAAAGGCTTTATTTGTAAACTACAATTTTATAGTTGTATGAATTAAAAAAATGGTTTATATTTAAGAACATTTTAATTCAATATCGTAAAAATGTACTAAAAATAAGTAAATTAAACTAGGGGAAGCCGAGATCAATTATATTTCTATAACGTTACCGAATTTAATTGAATTTGGACAATTATTCTGAATGATAGAATATTTCCAAGAGATAGACAGACGGACATAGCTAAATCGACTCAGATTTTGATGAAGAATGTATATACTTTATACACAGAATGAAAAGTTAATGTAACCTCATCACTGCTTGTGGTGGTGCAGGTTATAAAAAACATGATTTGAACACATTACGTTATAAACTATTAATGCATCGTTCATTACATGTTCTTATTAATGCAACCAAGAAGTATGCTTTAGATTGTTTATTATAATTTCTTATATTTCTTTGGACGTATGATTAATATTATATTCTTATTATTTTTCCACTATAATCACACGTGTAGTGATTCATTTTGGAATAATTAAATTTTTTTAAATTAAATTTTTCCAAATAAAGTAATATTTTACATATTAATGCCAAATTCATTTACTAACCAAGACTTTATATAAGAAAAATATGATAACCTTGAATATGCTTTCCGAATCATAAAAGCAATGAATATAACTGTTTAAAATTATATATTCAATCTGACTTTAAAAAAATCAAAAGTGCTCTTTGAGTCGCAAAAAAAAAAAAAAAAAAAAAAACAATATTAATTCTAAAACATTCATTAACAAATTAATGATGATCATCAAAATCATTTACAAAAATATAACAAAATTTTCCTTTATTAGTTAAATCATGCAGTAATTAATCAATGTTAAACATAATTAGCGTAATTACAACAAATAATGTAACATTCCAACTGTATAATGAATGATATCTTGTAAGTAATCGTTTTTCTTTGAAACATTAATGCTTTTCATTTTCATTTTTATTTTTGTTCTCTTACATCCGTTTTACCATGCCATGTGTGTATGTACATGTGTGTGTAAACAATTTGTTAAAATTGTTAACAGCATGACCAAAGATGAGAAAATTTTCCAATTAGATTTTTAGCTTTGCATTTTAATAATCCTGTATAACAAATATATGTCTATGAGTATGTCTGTGTGTATATGTAACTGCTGCAGACAGTTTTGACTTGAAAATAGAAAAAAAAATACAAAATGTAAAATGCATGTAAATTCTAGCATGATTAAAGATATTCTCTTATAACGTAACGATAATGTATGAATGTGTGTGTAAGGATTTAGGAGTGAATAAGTAAATTTCTATAGATGCAAACTTAAAACTAAATTTTAGCAAATGTCTGCTAAAGAAGGGAATATATTGCAAAAGAGAGTGTGAAGAATACAACAACAATAAGTTGAAAAACGTTACATTGGAAAACACTAAAATAATTTGCATTTATTCATAGATAAGCATTGGAAAATTCCTACCAATTTCTAAACCATTATTTCAACTGATAAAACTATGTTTGTTTGTATGAGTATTTGCCTTTCCCTGTTATTACAAAATGAGGAATAAGTGAACCATAGTTGAGAACAGATAACAAGTTATAGAGGAGAAAAACAAAACAAAAAAAACTGAATTAAAGGAGATAGCAGACGAGATGGCGGCATTAGAATGCATTGTTGTGGTAAATTGTATGCAAAATTGTTTGTAACATATGAACGAATCATGTCAAACTTGTTTCCATGTGTTACCGCCAATACTGCGGTTGACATCATCAGATGAGGCTACTGATGATGCTATTGTTTGCTGCTGACTGCCGATGTTGTACTGCTGCTGATTCTACAGTTACAACAGCTAGTGTTGGTTGCAATAGTGGTGCTGATGGTAAATTATGTTAAATCTATTATTGTGGTTTTACTAAATGTATCGTTTAACTGTATATCCTACATTATTTAACAGAAGGTTGTACTAATTTTTAGTTCTTCTTTTTTTTTTTGTTCGATTATTAAAAAAGAGGAAATAAAAATGTTTAGCATATAATGCTCTTTGGCGGTTATTTAGAGATGTGTTGGGTTTAGATGCATAAAATATACTATTGTAATGGAAATTTCGTTTAACCATTGCGATAAGCTTCATTAAGTTATTTATAAATGGAAGTGGCTTATTTTCCGAAAATTTGTGTGGTAAAATAATTTTAGTCGAAAACTCAATATAGCGCGTAAATTGGAAAAAAAATTATTTTGTAAAACGATGAGTTTTAAAAAGTTAAAAATATTAATGTGATTTCAGTACTGAATTAACAAATAACAACGAAGCCACAATTCTAAGCCGCAAAAATAAAGTGAATTTTAATGAAAATTTTGTTATTTTTACAAAAACTTTATTTTTTTTTTAATTTAAATTTTTATTAACAAAACTAATTAAAAAAATATATATTTTTTTTACAAATTGTGGGGTTTAAATGTTTACATTATTTAACCTGAGACACAGTATGTCCATTTTTTGGAAATAATTCTGTAATACTGAATCATAGGAGATATCATTTATGAGTTAAGAGAAAATAAATTTTTAGTATGGAACAGTCCTTATAAATGTCTGTGAAAAATATGCACGCATCTATGATTATCTTCAAGTTGAAATAAATACTCAACCCATATTTAGCTCTGATTATTTTAAAATTTTTTAAGACAGCGGACATACTGTAAATACTAAAATTTTTTGAAAATATATGTCAGGTTCTCTATATAATTCTATATAAAAATATTAGAACTTCAAGAAAATTTTATTTTTCGAGTTTTTTGGAAAAAGGTGACAATATTTATTCATAAAACCATTTTTTTGTTCTGTGGTTTACATTTTTTATTCTTTTATATAAAATTTTAATGTGAATGTGTTAAAAGCGGACGCCACAAACCCTATCCAAGCTTGGTCAATTTTGGAAAAAAATTTCTTTTTTTTAAGCTTTTAAATCGCAAAGCAGAAATAGTTTTAATATCCTTATCCTTTTCAGCCGTATGCCCCTTTAAATGACCAAACAATTATTTTAGTGAAAAAAAATTAAATTTGTCAGTATAATTTTTACGGATTGAGATTTTGGACATTTTTGTATGGAAAATTTCTTTTAAGTCCTGAATAATGGAAAATTTATTATATTGAAATTTCAAATAGACATCGTTATTCATTTAATTTTATTAAAATTTGAATTGAGTTTTATTAAAAAAAACGAAATTTGAAATTATTATTAAAATTTTGATATCAAATGATTAATACATTGTCTGAAAATCCACACAAAACTAGGCTTTCTCCAGTAAAATGTAACTATTTTCCATACATTTCTATGAGATAATATGGAAGTATACTTTTATAGACATATGCGAGGATTTTCTATACAACAAAATATCTTTTTTCTCAATTCATTAATGAATTTTTGGCGAATTTCTAAAAATCAACATACCCGAGGTGATCAACTTTTGACCATGTGTTCCCCCAGATCAACTCAAAATTATCTCAGATGTGACTATGTGAAATTTCATTAAGATTTTTCTTTCAGTTCTAAAGGTACAAAAAAGATTTGGACACAATGTGTGATAAAAAAATTACATATTTTTTTATAAACAAAAATCTTAAATTTGTTTCCAAGAAATCTTAACATTTAAATGAAAACGTTAAGGCGTATGTTACAATTAATATTTTGCATTATAACATTCCTCTTTATATCCATCCTTTTCCAATTTATAATATTCTTCATAAGCGAAATAATTTAATTAAAAATTTTCCCCTTCGAAAAAAATATAAATAAACATTTTATCAGAAAAAAATCATTAGCTAAATTAAACACATATATATTTGCACAAACTCCCAAATAACTTATACTAATTGGAATTTGAAAATAAAATCTGTATCTTTGTATGTATATGAAATATTTCCCAGACCACATGCAGATACTTTACTCTTTATTTTTGTCTTCATGAAATCACAACAACGTGTTGTTTTTCTATTTCCTCTTATGAAGAATTAAAGTTCACTTCTACTTCCTGTTTTTTTCTTCTTCTTCTTTTGCTCCCTAAAACCAACAAAATAAATTATTTAAAGAAGTCATAAATAAAAAATATTGAGAAAGAAGAAACAACAAAAACAACACGTAAAGTTTCCACAGACTTTAAGCAAACATGCCACAATGTAACAGTAAAATGTCCTTTTGCCTTTAAAAAGAATAAAAAATAATCAGAAAAAATATAGATGTATATATACAATATTTCTATATAATTTAGGTCAACTCTTAAGTATATCTGGCCAACAAACTGTACTTGAATAAACAGACACCAGAGAGCAATGTAAAAGTTAAAAAATAAAAAAAAAAACAAAAATGAAAAAAAGAAAATATCTATATGACCAAAAGGAGAATACAATTATATACAAACTTATACAGTGGGTAAGGATGAAGTATAGAAATAAGATTTGTAAAGTTACAATGATTGTCCAGCTACGTCCATAATGTCATGTAAGACCAGTGATCTTATTTTGACAATACATTAAACACTCAAGCAAAAGCCAACTCAATAGGTAATTATATCTCGCCATTGCTTTTTATAGTTGAGCATTTTCAAGGAAGGTCGAATACCTGTTTGTTCCGCAGTTACGAAATAGTCTTGAAAGGGCTATATAGTCAAGTGTAGCATTTGTCTAACACCCAGAGAAAAGTACTTACAGATATCAATCTCATAATATCTTTACGACTGTAGTTTATGAGCTGCTTATTCTATTCATATCATAAGTAGGCCACAAATCATATTTCTGCCCATCACCGTTCGATTAAATATAGTAATTTTTTGACGATGGTTCCCTTAATATACCCAACTGGAATTTCCATTAATTCCGCTTTAGATACCAGACTCATTTGCTCCTTCCTTGCCAAAATGAAATCTGTGTGCAGAAACTTATATTTAGGTAATGTCAGAAGATCGGACAATTCTGACAGCTTCTCCCTGCATTTATATCTCAGGAATGATGATAAATCAAGTGATGTCACCCCTTCCATTTAAATCCACATGAAACCCCTCATCCCTATAAAAAGGACAACAGGACGTGCCTCCGCCAAGAAAGGTAGAAAAATGGTAGGATGGTACCTCAAACGTTGCTCCTAGGGAACGACTGATGACAACCTCGTTATCCTAGAAGCAGACCATTGATCTAACTAGAAAGAACACAGTGTGATTACAACTTCAACAAATCGTATAGGATTAATATGCTTTGTGTGAGCGAAGTAATGAGTGAATAATGGTTGAAAAGATATGATCTCAATAATTTAATAATTAAACAGAATATATAGGGAGGATAAAAACAGATGAGTGCTAGTCCCATAAATGATCCAATTATGATTTAGACTATTAAGCTTTTTTATAAATTTATTCAAAAAATAAACTAATTAAATCCTAATTCCTTCTGAACATTGTACATAGCAGCTAATCTACGATATAAGTATTTTCTAGCTGTTGCAATCCACTATATCAAAGATCCTTAAGTGAAGCATGATCTTACCTCTTGATATATGGGCTCACTTGTGGCGGCGATTTTCTTATAAAGAAGCTATAGTAGTCTTACAGCAGGTGGAAATTATTCCTCTTCCATGACAACTTCCGGTCAAGAATCATAGTCAAATTTATGGCATGTCTTGAAAGAGGGACTTTACAGTAGACAACAATGAATCTTAGATTTTGTTGTCAATAGTGCTAGTCCATTTTTACACCGAAACCACATGTCACTCATCACATCCAGAAACTGACCCGAAACAGGTATTATTTCGTTAAGCCACGACTTTTATTCTTTAACTGTCCAATATCGAAAAAACGTGTAAGCCGCAGCAATATATCTGTTATCCAAACTTGTCGTAACTAATCGATAATTTCTTTATGATGCACAGTCAGTTGCCATTATAAGTCTAAACATTAATGCTGAATAAAGCATCCCGAATTATTGTAAATAGTAGGAAAAATGTCACAATATACTTTTTGAATTCAAGAGATCCCTGTATTTTCTCACAACCTCGAATAGAGCGGTTTCCGAATATAACTTCATGTGAATTGTATGTGGCCCACTGTTCTTATGTATTAATATTATATACAAAGTTTAGCGAGGTTATAATGTTAAAGGACAAAAATCTCAAAAATTAGTTAGAAAAAGAGAAAACTTATATAAATTTTATAGCATCAAGTAAAAGAAAATAAATGAATCAACACTAAACATAAAATAAAAGAACAAGAAGAAAAATATACCTAAATGAAATTTAATGGAAAATTAAATAAAGCAAAATCAGAGCAAATATATATTTAAAATGAGTAAAATTGCTTTGATATAAAAATACAACAAAAATATAGAAATTATTATAAAATTACCTTGAACTTTCTGTTATTTAAGGATCCTTTAATTTATAATTTCCATTGCAATGAGGCTGAAATAAAAACGAAAGAGTGAAAAAAGCTTGTGATAATTAGGTTTATTAAATGCTCTTTTAAGCCAAAAGAAATCATTTTTGCACTTGAATGGCAAAAAAAAAAAAGAAAACGGAGAGAAACCATTAAGACCCTTTTTTCAGCATGAGTATTTTATTTGAAGGGTTTTAATAAATTGCTCGTAATATTTAAGGATCACATTGAGTTTTAATGTGCGAATATATATTTTTTTTGCAAAGTTTTACAAAAGTGTTAATAATCAACCATGTAAATGGAAGATTGTTTGTGATAAAACTTTTAATAAATTTGAATTTAAAATTAGCTTTTAATTAAATTTCTTAGTTTTTCTAATTACAAGATAGTCTGCAATGTGCTGGACTTTTGATTCCAAAAATAAAATAATTAAACCCCAAACAGCTTTAAATTTAAAATGAAAATGTTGTTATTTTAATTAAAGTTTTTCAAGATTTAATTAGAATTAAGAAAAAAGTCTTGAGCTGCAGTTCAAGGAGCACAACCGTAGGTTACCAAAGGAAGAGCGGATAAATGGGAATCAATAAGAAATCGCTTCATACTCATTCCGACAGCTCCTGTAAAAATCTTGCTACTGGAAAGCTCTCAAGAAATATCTTGCGATCTCGCGTAGGCCCCATAAAATCTTTGCCAAATCATTTTGGTAAACAGACACGTTGGTTTATAATATCATTTGTCCTGCGCTTTTCCTTTTGTTTGTTTCTTATCTGCACTCTATGGTAAACCAAGCTGACGATCAATGTCTTGATATATGAGGTTCGTCCCCTTTTTTCCAGAGTTTCAGCCTTTAAGTTGCCCTGATCAGTTCCGTGTACATTCAATGTTCAAGTGCTCTGCTATCGTAATAAGTGATATTGTGTAGACATCTGACCTAATTGCTGATACATCATCAGCATGTGCTATGGTCCTAAGACCCAAAACGGTCTATTTTCATAGGTAACTCATTAAATGCTTAATTCCATAATAGAGGTGAAAAAACTCTCACGAATCCAAAAATATTCTCTCCTAATCCAAGATTAGGTAAAACTTAGCATATTGGCGCCTTATTCACATTATTAACATTAAAGTATATTCACCAAATTTCATAAATTCCGTAACAATCGAATTTCCTTTATTGTTGGCTTATTCAGGCTTTGATAGTATATAGTATATATTCTTATATACTTGTCAATGTTTCTCTTCAGTGTTTCCATGGCTGTAAATACAACTTCAAATAGAGTAATTTCTTTTATTTTTTACTTACTGGTCAGCAACTGAAAGTACTTAGACAGGAGATGCGATTCAGAGACCATTTTTTAGGTATAAAGCTGAATCTAACGTGACCAGATCTTAGAAATGTACCAAGTAGAGAAAGACTGTATATTTTTTCCTATGCACAACCTGGAAACGCGCTCGATGGGAGAAAGACAACTTCAATTAAAATAACTAATTGTGGTTAATATCACTTTGTTAAAATTCTGCATTTATTTTTTTCTCAGTGTATTTTATTCTATTATATATTTGCCACAACAATTGTTAAAAATAATTTTTAGATAACATTCATATACATATGTATATGTATCCATTCATTCATATGCATATCTTTTAAATAGTTGTTAGAAACCATTCATTTCTAACTGCATTCTAAATGTCGGAAATTTTAATTTATTATCACTGCAAGTGTCTGAGTATATTTTCATGTTTTTCATTTCTTTTTTCTCCTCTAAACATATTTTTTTTTTTTTTTTGAAATTTTATGTTTTGTTGTTTAGAGGGGAATTCATTTTTATTTCGCAAATGTTTCTTTGTACTTGTTAAGTTATCTGTTATCAGCAACCACCACTACTACAACAACAACAGCAATAACAAAAGCAGCAGCAGAAAACAATTTTTGATTAATGAAAATATTTCAAATTTTTTAACCATTTTAGAAAGAAAGAGAGAGAGAGAGAGAGAGAGAGAGAGAGAAGAGAGAGGTAGATAAAATGTTACAACACTGAAGCATAGAAAGAATTGAACAATGATTGATTTTATGTTATTGTATTTTGGATCACGGTTTTTAGAATTTTATTTTTTCTATTTCGATTATTTTATTATTTCCCTCTTTTTTGTTGAACGTGGAGCAGTAAGAAGATAAATAAATATTATTTTGAAATAATATTCTATTGTTGTTATATAATATTTATTTTATTTTACAAGAGATACACAAATACATTTGAGATTTTATACCCTCTACAACCACAAGTGGTGAGGAGGGTACATTAACTTTATCATTCCGTATATAACGCTAAGAAGGAATCATCTCAGACCCCATAATGTATATATATTCCTGCATCAAATAAAAAAATCTGACATTATTCGTGTATGTCCGCCTATCAGTCTGTTTTTGGCATGCTCGCATTCACAACAACTGTCACGAGTATTTGCTATAGTCCTGAGAGATAGCTTTTAAAATATATATTTAAAGATATGAATCGATATTTGTGGCAACCTTTAAATTCAGGCAAATAACTTTCCTAAAATTGTTAATTGTAAAACAAAAAATTAGAAGGAAATTTGTGTCATAATCTAAAGCTGAATATACATTATTTTCGTTTCAAAAGCTATCAAAATCGGTTCAGTAGCAAAAAAGTTATAGCCAAACATGTAACTAATTTTAAGACTTATTAAGTGTTCCGTGTTATATTGAAGAAAAACGTTTATATATTGTATACGTCTGTAAGTGTATGTGCAAGAAATTCATACGCAGTTGTGGCGGAGGGTATTGAAGATTCGTCATAGCCTAATATAACATTCTTACTTGGTAGTTTAAATATTCATAATGGTTAAGGATTACAAAAAAATAATCATTTTCGGATTTGGATTAAAGGGGAAATTTAAAGTTTAAATGGATTTATACAAAATTTTTTGAAAAAAAAAAAAAAATGTTAAATAGATATTTTTGTGCTTTCCGCTACGTTGCTACAAATTTGTTAAACCTTTGGAACAATTTTTTGTGCTATTCAAATTTCTTTAAACAAGAGTCCAATATATCTCCACTGGGGTTAGGAGAATTCCACTTTAAAAAAGGTGATAAAAATAGAAAAATTGAAAAAGCATACAAAAAGTCACTGTGAAAATTTCAAAAAAGCGATCTAGTAGTTTCGCTGTCTATAACCCACAAACAAACCAACATATAAACACATATTCAGTTTTTTATAGAATACGAGTAGATTTGTAATACTGTGCTTAACTTGCAAAGCCTGGTTCATATGATTAACTTTCTTTTACTATATTTCAAATATTATCCGTACTATCCGAAACATTTTTTATCACTTCTAGTAAAATTATATAATAAATTTCTATTCTAATCCTTAAAAATCAAGCATCTTTGCAAATATTTCGAAATATCAAAATTTTTTGTTGCTTCAGCAAAATTTTAATAGTTTTTCTTGTAGATTACAAATCCAAAATATAAAATTTTAACATTTTATTAGAACCAAAAATAAAATATATATTTGAGCTGGCCATGTTTATAAATTGTTAATAAATAAAGCTTAAATCCCTGCAAGTAACGATGATTCGTAGTAATCGCCATTATTTATTTTTCTTCATGTACATTTTTGTTTGTCTGCAAATTCCCATAACATTTGTAATCTATAAGAGATTTATTGCTGAAGAATGTACTTTGGCCTATTGCATCATTTCATTACAATTTTTCCATTCTTTATTTCTTTTAAAAACATTTTATTGTGAAACGTTACAATTTTTTTTTACAACTTCTTCATGTGGTTTAAGTATTTTATTCCTTTTTTCAGTTGGATACAATTTATTTACTTTTTAAATACCACAATATTTTTTATTTATTTATATAAATTTTTCCATTTAGTAGAATGTCAAGCTATGATGGTATTTTCATACTTTCTCACACACACACACACATACACACCTACCATGCTATAGTTAGTTGTACGCGTTATTGTATACTTAAACACCTTTATGGTTAAAATGTTTATGTTTGTATGTGAATGTATACATATGGGGCTATATACGCTTAACTGGCGAAGGCAAGAAATAATCCATCCAAGTGAAAATAAAGCAAGAAAATATAGAAAACACTTAAATTGCTATAAATGTATTTATATATACTATTTTTTGAGCTGATGTTGGTGATGCTTTTATTGCAGCACTTAAAAAAGAGTTCATTTCTTTTTATTTTTTTCTTTTTCATAAAAAAAGACGAAAGAAAAACAATTGTATTGACATTGTAACGTCTAGCATATGTGCAATTGTAGCAGATTTTATAGTCCTCTTTTGTTTGCTAAAAGCAATCAATGATGATTGACGTTGGGTACATAAAAAAATCACTAAACTGTAAAGATTTTCTTGGGGAAGAGGTGTCATAAAAAGTCATGTCGGAAAGGTGATTGCACTTATATAAAGGCTATTGTTGCTTAAGTCTCTTTAGACAGAAAGTGTTTGTTTTTGAATCGTTCAAAAACGAACTTTTAAGAAATTAATGGATTAAAGATATTAATCTTAAAAACTACACCTTTTTAATACAATAAATTGATTCATAGTCTATTGATAGTACTTGAAATACAACTTTTAATGACATTTATCAATAAAATGGGTTATTTTATCAAAATAAACTGATTCTTAATCTATTAATTGTGCAAAATATTTCTTTTCATTATGTAACTCTTTTTGAGAATAATTACAAGATCAAACATTTTCTATTATGGAACATGGATCTAAATTATACGCCAGTGCTCTATCAAGCAGCATAGTCAACTATAAAGCCAACGTTTCTGTATTTAATGGGATCAATTGTTTGTTTTCTGTGCTGTGCTATTTGCGTCAGTTGCATGGGTCTTCTACCATAATTAAGTGATTTGATCAAGCAGAACAACCAATGAAAAATAATTTTAAGCATTTATTTAATAAGGCTGGATTGCATATAGAAAGACTATTAAAAATGAATTAGAAAAACATGTAAAATTTTTGATTTCAATATTTGATACATTAATGTTTGTATCTATGAAATTCGCTTGATTTATAGTTTACCTTAAAACTGGGAGAGTGATTTTGAGTGAAGTCTAGATTCTACCAGAGGAGGACCTATTCGGCTTTGCTGAATCTGTAATACCCTCCACCACATATGTATGTATGAAGTTTCAACAACATTAACACTTAACACACACATGAACACATCAATAACAACAACCTATTTTACATATATGTAAACCGAAATTTAATATTTTTACTTGTCCGGTGTTATTTTAATCTGTCATCCAGTTATTTTTTTGAAAACTGAAGCTGAAATGAGTCAAAGATCACTTCTTTTAATCCTATATTGATTTAAAGCTTTCACTTTCAATGCTGAATATGATTGAAACCAAATTTCTTGAAAAAGAATCCCACTAACCATGTATTTGTATCGCTACAGAATTCAAGTATTACGAAAGCTTACGAAAAAGTCATTAATACTCACACAATGTGAAATGAAATTCCACCTGTCTGTCTTAATAAGTATAAGTTGAACAACCACGTGAATTTAAGTATTGTGACTTAATTAAATTAACATGATAATTTAGTATATTTTTTTTAATCCACTTCCAACTTTTCGAACAGAATTTTAATTTGTTCAAATAGAAAAATATATTAATTTAACATTTTCATGAAACTTTAAGACCTCATAATTTTACAATGATATAAAAACTTAGACAAAGTACACTCAATATTAATTACACCTTTATTGAAAAACTCCTTCTGTTTTTTATTTTTCCTTTTTGTCACAGACTAAATTTTATAGTGTTTGTCACAAATTACATTCGTGCATGAGTAATGGTATTTATTGTGGATTTAGGGAAAAACTAAATAATAAAAATTCTCTTATATTATACTTTTTTATAAATTCATGAAATAATACCAGCATACAAATCCATATAAGTATGCAACAGTATTTCTTTTGAAAAGAAACTGAAATACACAAAACCCTCATTCCGTCTCCTTTTCCATTCTCTTTAGACTCAAAATACTTGACAAAGAAAAAAATATAATAAAAAACTCAAACTTACACACATTCATAAACATATATAAAGGATATGAGTGTAAAATCGTTTTGAGTTTAAATCACACAATAATAAAAACTCCATTCCAAAGGAGAAGAAGAAATATAACGTCATTTTTATAGAATATTAAGAAACAGGAAGTTCTAGAGTAATAATAACAATAATAATGTATAGAGTTTTGTAAAGAATTTTTCCCTCTTTCTCTCTGTTTAATGTAACACTTTGAGCATAAAGTCCTTTTTTGTATTTTATATCATTTTTATAATATTTTTTTATTGTAAAATTATCTACAATTGTTGGTGGAGATGTAAAGAAAGAAATAAGCTTAAGTATTTCAAATATCTTATTTCCTGTTGGATGTTTTTTGTTTATTTAGTATTTTTTGTACTTGTTTTTTGTGGTGTTAGTTTTGCTTGTTTTTAAATGAAGTTTTAGTTTGGTTTTATCTTTCTCGTCTTTTTGTACCCTCCATTACCGTTAGTAGTAAAAAGGGTATAATAACTTTGTCATTCCGTGTATGACGCTTAGAAGAAATCATCTGAAACCTCATAATGTATATATATTCCTGCATCAAAACAAAAAATGAGTCCATTTAGGTATAACCGTCTGTCTGTTATATGACCGTTCAAATTCACAATAAAACTTGTGCTGAGTGTTTCTACTAGTCCTGAGAAGTTTCTTCTTTAAAACCAGCAAAATCGGTTCAGTGAATTAGAAGATGTAGACCGATATCAGAGGTAACTTCTAAGTTCAAGCAAAAAATTTTCAATAAAAATTATAAATCGACAATTGAATAATTTTCATAATATAAATCTATATTTAATTCATAATCATTAAAAACTTGTCAAAATCGGTTCAGTAGAAAATAGTTATACCCAAAATATAACAAATTTATGACTCATTAAGTTCGTATATTATATTTAGAAAACGTTTATATATCATATACATTTGCGAGTGTAAGGGTGAGTGTATTTGTTTTCATTTCACATGCATTTATGGTGTAGGGTGTTGAAGATTCGCCATAGCCTTTCTTACTTGTTTTTCTTTTTAAATCATTAAAATAACTTGCTGTTAATGACACAATAAAAAAGTGTAATAAGAAAGAAAAGCTGAGAAAAAAATATAAGGAGTTTATTCAAGGAATAAAACACTTTTCAAGTAAGAAAATTGTAAATTGTTTCTTTAGATATTTTTTTATGTTATTTTTCCTTGACAAAAAGTAGCTGCTTCAGGTTCTATTTTTCTTTTACTCATCTTTCATTATATTCCAAAACAAAAAATGATCATTATAAAATAAAATTCAAAATAAATTTGTTGTCATTAGTGTAGTTTTGTAAAGATATTTAATGATACTGACTAAACTTGAAGGAATAAGACAGTTGTTATAGAAAAAAATATTTTTTTGTTAATATTTTATTAGTAATAGAGTTTAAGCAGCATTTGTGATAACAATTATAAAACTTAATACTTCATAACTCAGTGCCAACCAATCTAGAGAGCATTATAGATGAAAAGTATCGATTAGGTGTAAGTAATTGCATCCCAAACTTTAAGTAAGAAAAGTTTAATCTATATGGTGCAATCATAAGTTACGACTTTAATTGTTCATTATATTTATTTGATCTTGTACGATCTGAATATGTATGGTATTTACCATTATATAACAGAAAAGTCGTGATGCAAATTTTGATTAAAAAATTACAAATTTCTCGTTTATAAAAATGTTAAATCCAGAAGTAAAATTCCACAAAATAAATTTTGTTTATGAGCAGTGTTATTTGAAAAAACCCACCAACAAAAATTCATATATTCTGAAAAAATAGGCTACATACCTCTATATATTGAACAGAGTTTAATATGTAAATCAATAAATTCACTGGAGTAGGAAATTATGAGGTAATGGATTTAGACGACACGACCACATGTATTAGGAGTGAAATTAGATTTTCTAATCTTTTAAAAATTCATAACATTATAAAAGTCAAATTAAATCAACGTGTAACAAATTTCATGGTGAAAAGTAAAATGAAAATGATAAGTTTCAATTTACTTTCTTCATACCCCGACATACTCTAAAAAGCTTTATAAACAAGACCCGTAAAACTCGCTGGAGAGGATAATACTATTAGTTGAGGATGGAACCCAGATATCGATATCTGGTTTATTAAGCATTTCCTACAACATTCAAAGGATTTTTTTAATATGACTTTAGTAAATGGTTTACCTTCCTAAAGCCCATTTTAAAGCTGAAAGAAAAATTGTGATTGACCTGGTAGATTAAAAAATCGATTTTTTCCTATATCTACCTATATTTTATCTACCACTACATAGATGGTATATAAAGTCTGTCACTCCGTGCATCATATAATCATGTAAGACCTCATAAAGATTTTTTCTGTTGGAAAGATTCTTAATGGTTTAGAAAAGTTTAAAAACGATATCTGAAACAAGATTGAAATAAAAAATTGTTTTAGACTTAAAAAACTAGTTATCAGATTAAGATAAAACTTTAACTTTAACTTATAACTAAATGCATTTCATTACCGGAATCATAAAAATTTTAAAATTTTGAAGTCAAAAATATGTAAGATTTTTGACTTTGTATGTACAATTTTTTTTACAAATTTACCTTATATATAATAAAATTTGTTGTAATCAGTGAACATATGTATAAGGAACGTCTATATGTATATTTTTAAGTTGTTGAAACTTCATACATATGCAGGAGGGCATTACATATTCGAAATAGACGAATATACTCCTACTATTAAACCATTAACCTTCTTAACCATTTGTAAAGTAAACTGATTATAACCTTTTGACCTAAAAGATTCAGAAACCTATTTTTATATTTTTAACCATCGCAAGTGGTGAAAGAGGCTATATTTATTTTGTCGATTTGTGTAAAATATGCAGAAGGAATAATTTAAATCACCATAAATAATAAATATTTTTTCATCTTTTAAAAATTTGAATCGACAAATCAATGTTTATCCTGCTAAATTGTTGCAGTATCGAAGAAGTTGTAAACCAATACTCGCGATAACTTCAAAATTCAGAAGAATAAATGTTTTAAAACTTTCAGAAACAAACTATTTATAGTTAATTTGCATTTCAAAACTATTTCAAGAATCTGTAAAATCGGATGAGCAGGAAATTTTAATAAACTGAACCAAATATCGTAACTGGTCTTCCATTAACATTTTCATGATGTTATTCAAAATATTTCTTTAACTTCAAAAATAATATTTTCGTCCATTAATTTCATTATATATATATATATATATATATATATATATATATATATATATATATATATATATATATATATATATATATATATATATATATATATATATATATATATATATATATTATATATATATATATACATAAAGATATTATTTTTGAAATTAAAGAAATATTTTGAATAAAAACATGAAAATGTTAATGGAAGACCAGTTGTCATTATAAAACTACCTTTTGCCCGGTGCGCTTTACTGCAAAAAAATTTCTTTGCTGGATCTCGAAAGAAATTTCACAAATCGACGTGTATTAAAAAAAAGTAATTGAGACCAACTTTTCGATGTAGAACTGATCATTGTAATTTTTAATGAAATGAATTAGACTCGAAAAGTTAATTTGACTTGTTCTATTAGATTTTTTACGTCAGGAAACTATTTCAAATTTATTTATTTGACATATGTTCCAACGATTTTTTGTATATTCATCCAAAATTTATTCAACGCAAGGAATCAACGGATAGATTTCATGGTGGGAATCGATTTGGGATGAATTATAAATAATTTAAAAATGGCTTTATTTTATTGATATATACAATTTAAAAAATAAAATAAAATGAAATAAAATAGAGTAATTCTATGATAAAAACTATTTTATTTTAAGTTTTTAACCCCAAAAACAACACTTTAAGACATTTCCTGTTGAAATATATAAAAAAACATTTCCTCAATGTTATTCTCTTAAGCTTTGATCATTTATAATAAACTCTTAAAAAATAGGAAAATACAAAAAAGCAGAAAAAACATGATAAACAGCAACAATGTAAAATTAAACAAAGAAAAAACTACAAATTGTACAAAGTAAATGAGTGAAAAAAATAAACTGTTTGAATTAAACTAAGATATTTTATGTGAAAACTTTAAAAAAGTCATAAAAAAATAAGTTAAAGCTGAAATAAAATAAAACATGAAAAAAACAACAACATGTGACTGACTGGATTTATGAAACATTTAGTTTACTTAAAAATGAAGTAAAAAACCGCGAGAAGAGAAAAAAATATAAACTACAGCACAATAAATTACAGGTAGTGAAATTTTAATACCCACACATATAAACACTTACACACATACATACATCAAAAAACAGCAAAAGAAATATTCATGTAGTGGAAAAAATAACAGTGAGAAAAGTAACAAAATATTTAAAAGTATAACAAAAAAATTTTCAGGTGTTGTTAAATAGCTACAAATACATATGAAAAAGTATATACATATACATATACATATATATGTATGTGTGAGTAGAAATGATATATAAAGTTTTTCTTAATACTATATGCAACATAAGGATTGCTTTTTGCTCTCTTCAGAACTGCCACAGTGAATCAACGTCATCATTTTTAACAACAATTACTACAACAGCAACATTCCTTGAGTTTATAAGGGAATGTGTAAATGTGTTTATTTTATAACAAAACTTACCACATAATGAAACAAACCACATTCTCCACTTGTTCCGCGTCTTATTTTTTCCTGCTTTGTCTTTATACCATTTCAAACTTATAAATATGTGCTTGTAGTTGTGTATTCACAGATATGAGCCGGTATCTAAAAAAGTAATAAATATGTGAGATAGAGGATAAAGAATATAAATTATGTTTGTTGTTCTTTTATTTTACATTTTTAATATTATTACGGGTATTTATGTATGCATATGTTATATTTATGTATATTCTTACTAAGAGAAACAACAGTGTGTAAATGTAGTGGAAAGATCGTACACTGAATTCTTAATGGAGGTAAAACTAATGCCTATTGTTAAAAGAAATAAAAGTTTTAAAAATATTTTTTTGATAGCACTGTAAAACAGCAAAAAATGGTGATATATTCAAAATCGGATCTGATTTTTAATGGGCTTTAAGAAGATACAAAAATCTGCTATATTCCATAATTATTTACTCAAAATGCTTTTTCTTCAATATTCTCGTACAGTGTTTCGAAATTTATTTTTAGAAATTATTCTGTAACTTTTCAACCATTAAAGATATCTGAATAAAATTGCACGATGTTATAGCTGAGCTCTATCCCAAAATTACGTTATTTATAAAAATTTGGCAATTAAACATTTAACCATGTACTATATATTTCCCTATTCAATGAAATTTCCTACAACAGTTTCAGAGATATGCAAAATAAAAAAAAATTTAAGGGGAATATCAATTTACCGTGCCCTATCAGATATTTGTTTATAAAATTATATTGTTACAAAGGCGTTTTGATATCACTAATTTCCAAAAAAATGTTAGTGTTTAATAGTATTTTATTAAAACCTTATCCTCGTGCAAAATTAAAAAAGTACTTTATTTTTATTGAACCGATTTTGTCGGTTTTATATAGGAAAAATTACTTAAGTTTGATTTCATTGAGCTCTGTCACTTATTGTGTATGTTGTGCAAATAATAGACAAAAGGACTGACGTACATACCTAAATCGATTTAAATGTTGATTTGATTGAAGAGTTTGCGGTCTAAGATGATTCCATTTTGGCATTACACATAGAATGACAAATTTAATATAACCTTATCTCCACTTGTGGTGTATAAAAATAATTTTATTCACAGAGATGATTCTAAGGATACCAATTGCGAGTAGGACTTGAGGCTTGTTTGAACACATAATATTTCCATTAGGATTTCTTTATTCCCAACTATTAGGAAAAAATTTTTAATGAATTTGTATATTGTATATGAATTCGGAAGGCCACCGACAAAGTAGTTGCTTAGAATCCTTCAATTTAACTCATAACAATTTTCTCTGTCATCTCCTACTTTAAAAAAAACATATAACTAAGGAGTGATATAATCATCATTACAAACGGAATTATAGTAGAACTGACATAGAAAGCTGAAATTCGGAAAATATTGAAAAAAGTAATAGTGTTTTCTTTTAGAAAATCTACTGAATTTATAAAAATGTTATTTCTGCAAAAATCCACGAATAATATTGATCGTACGTTCCCGTATACCAAAAAAATTAATAAATTTAAAAATATTATTCATACAAATTTTATAAATTTGTACAAAATTTCAATCACTTTAAATAGCATTTGAGATAAGTTGAAAGAAAATCAATAATTAATCACTAAAAAGCTCCGATAATAGTCTTAAACCTTTGTAATTTAAGAAAAAGTATAAATTACATTTAAGGTTCATATCTATGACCTAAAAGTTAATTTCTTATAGTCTACTTATGGTTCTAGCTCATGAATAATCCTTTAGATTATTTCAGCAAAATTACTAACAAAACACTTATTTGACTTTTCCTTCAAAATGAATGAATATCAATCATACGCTAACAGGAGCGAAGTTTAGAGTTTTACGAAACCTTTTGAAATATTAATAATATGAATTTTTCACTTAATTTATTATTTTAGTATTTGTATTGTATTTTTTAATTTTCTTACTCACTGTAAAAACTTATACATAAAAACATTACTTGAAATAATTACATATGTGGCGTATGATTAACATTAACTTCTGCTATTTGTGATGTACTCATACAAACACATATGATAGTAATTCATAATTTATATCTAACGAAACTTTTGCAATTATGTAATTTAATATTTTATTTAAGTAATATTTTCATTATACTTTACTCTAACGTAAAAGTACTGGTTTATAATCTTTAAATGTACTTCAGAAATTTTTTCTCAAAAACATAAACTTTTTTCTAAAACTTGTAAATATTCATAGAAATAATTAAGATAATTAAAAAGTATTAAAAAAATTTTAAATACTGGAAATTTGTGAAAAAAATTATGAAGAAATTTATAGAAAAAAACCTCAAATGTTTATTTTTAAATACTTCAAAATAAAAACTTGAACAAATTCGTAATTAAAATTATTATAAGGAGTGATATCGAACAAAACGAAACCACTAAACTTCTACTTTTAATTTTAGATTTCACCGAAATTTTGATTACAATCAACAAAAAAAGTCCATCTCCGGGGAACATCTACCACACTTCTGGACACATTTTTTGTGCTTTTCAATCCTCATTTAATAAGAGTCTAGTAATTCTCGATTGGCTTTATCTAAGGATAGTTTGAAGGATTTGCCTCTCTTTGTATAAATACTATATTATAGTTCTTGTAGCACTAAATGGCTCATTTATCATAGTGGCTGAATGCCAAGTTAAGCAAGCAATAAGTGGTCACATTATCAAGTCCTGTGATGAACACCTTTTTTTGCTAACTTTCTTTGATGTAAATTTCGGTACATATAGAGCCCTTTGTAACATTAGCTTGTTTTTGGAAAATTTTGAGTGATTTTAATTCTAAACTTTTCTCTAACATTCTCTTAAGCATCAGCAACATAAAATTTTGTTACCGAGAAGCTGCTTAAAATTTCTTTAGAAAACTTGACTCAAATTTCCGATCTCTGTATTTGGCTTCTAAATTCCTAGCAGCGTTCCTGCCAGAAAATTTTTTGCGCCTTATATATTCATACCCTACACTATCGTAGGTAATTGTGTTGTTATGCGTTTGTGTAAATGTTTATAACAGTCCTACCACCGCTTTTAAGTACACCACTCGTTTTAGAAAAAAAATATAATATTCTTGTGCAAAATTATACGAGGATCGGTTTATTATTCCTCATAGGTCGAATACAACTACTATTCCAAATATCACCTTTTAAGTAATAAATCACACTTAAACGTATATATTGTAAAAGTACAAAGTCAAATTAAGACGAATATAAGCCAAAATCACTGTAAAAATTTACATGAGGGTCGACAGTATACTTAATTCGAAAAATTGTCTCAATGGGCATATTATATCATAACTATGACCTTCATACCTATAACATTTTTACTTGTTTTAAACGCGTATAAGTTTATTTCGTGCCCAATAGTCCGGTCACTGTGACAAGCGGTCAGCTTGCCCGGTGTATTGAGAACTGGTTTTAAAAACATCGTGTGGATCATTTCCTTCATTTGAACCAGGTTTTCTATTAAGGGACAAATTCTCCTGGTACTGATGAATAACATTGGAAATAGTACGGTACAGCTTTAGATGTTTGGCCAACTTTTTGTAGAACCAAGTTAAGTTTAGTTTAAAATATTTAATTATTTTAGTACGTACTTTTTCCGGTCACTCTGTTCAACAAGGGTAACTTGATCAAAAAAATCAAATAATACTCGGGGTAAAGTTTAATTGAAAAACTTGTGTAAATAATTTTTTCGATCTCACTCCTTATTTAAAATTTTATTTTTTGTATTTATAATTTTAAGTATCTGTTTTAACCGCATTGAGATAAAAATAATATAAAATAAAAATAAAAATATCATTAGAATTAACCGCACACAATTTTTATGGTCATAAAATATTATTAAGTGCAAATTTGTTGAAAATCAATAAAATTAAAAACATTCAATAATATTTATTTTAAAATGCTAACAATTATAGATAAAATAATAGAATTATTTAAACGATTGAGTAAATTTTAAATATTATTTTTTCATTAAATGATTCGACCTCAATTCAACAATAATTTCTCTTCAAAATTGTTTATGTAATATGATTAGAATCAAGTGATTTTTCTAATCAATTTTATAAGTATTTGTATTATTTTGCCCTTAACTGTTCTTAAAAAAACATTATTCTGTTAATGATTTAAATATTTAATTTTAATTGGATTTTATTATAGCTTTTGCACGTGTGTAGAATTTATTTTAAATACGAAAAAAGTTATAATAGATTTTAAAGCAAAATTATTTAATTCATGCTACTTTAAGTAGTTTGCAAAAATATTTAAAGCAGATAAATTTTATAACTACTTGACAAGTATTTAAATAACTCTTGAACTATGATATTAAATTAACAATAAAAATAACTATAATATTACTTGATGTTTTTGTTGTACATACCAGCTTAGATATAAATACATTCGATCAAAATATTTACTGTAATATATTTTCATTTAAAATCATTTTTCTAAATCTTAAAATATTGTGTTTTTCGAAAGTTATAACTAAACTAATAATCAATTTATGCATTAATATTAAGCATACGTCCCCTTATATAATTTTATTATTATTATTATTATTATTATTATTATTATTATTATTATTATTATTATTTTGTTTTTTAATTAAGCATTATTTAATTTATAACATTCATGACTTGCCACCATTATTTTCTGATTATTTTTTTGATATTTTTAATATTTATGAAATCTTTTTTTAATATTTCAAAAATATTTGGTTTCAAAAAATGATAAATTAATATTAAAACCTTATATTCACTCAATAATTAAAAACTAAAGATGTTAGACACTTAAAATAGTTCAAAACATTTGAAACACACATTTCAATTTTACTTTAACACTTTACTTTACTTTAACAATTAATATTAATCATACGCATTCCGGAACAATATTTTAGATTTCATGAAACATTATTATATGCAATATTTTTTTAACAAATGAACTCCAAAAAATTAATAAAATACCATTCTTTTTGGATTTTAAAATTTTAACTTAAATTATTTCTTAATTCGAAAGTTATTTCCTTTTTGCACCAAAATATTAATCATACGTTCTCGAAAAAACAAATATTTTTTTTATTTTCTAAAAGATTTTAAGTTCTAAACAGTTTTGAAACATATTAAATGATTACATTTAAACATATTATATGATTAAAAAGAATACGATGGGATTTTGTATAAGGACAAGGAGTAAATAATTCAATTATCATTCATTTAATTATTGGAATTATTTAAATCTATAAAATTTTTACACTCATGTTTTCTGTATATATATAATATAAAACTTTAACATTTATCTTAAAAATCACATTTGATTGCTCAAAATATATTTTTGGTTCAAAAATTACAAAGAAATTTTTTTTAATAAAATAATTTAAAAAATAGAAATTTAAATTTAAAATTTCTACAATTAGACAGCAAAATATTCCAATTAAAAATACTGCCCTTCAGTTGCCTTTACAATTTCTGTTTCTAATAAATAAAAAGTCTTAGCCAAAAAAGTTCTACGGTTTAAAAGTAAATAATGAAGTGTGCAGTATTCAAGCAGGAGTGTTTGGTGTCGATCAAAACAAATGTTCCTAAAAGGTGCAAGTTCTATTCTGTAAAGCAAGTAATTAAAATTTTTCCATTCACTATTTTGTATGTTGCTTCTGATATGTGATATATCACATAGAATGGCGATGACACGGTGGCAGTTTCCAGCAAGTTAATTTATTTAAAAAAAGTTTTACTTGCCAAAATCAATTTTAATTGTTTAATGATTTGTTTTAGTCAAGAAGTTATAAATAATTTTTTTTTTTTGCATAAATATTAATTATACGCTCCCGGAAACATTGTTATTTATTTTTAATCTTCATATTTTTCTATCCAGTATTTCCTAATAGTTGCTGATCGGTTTTATATCATGTATGATGGTGAATTGTGGCCTCTTATGTTGTTCAATATTGATTCTTCTTTATAAGGGAGCCAATATTCTCCTTTTGAGATCCTTTGAAATTTCCTTTTCCGACTTCAATAGCTCAAATTAAAAAATATCATTAACAAAGAAGAGATTACGGCCTCTTTATGGTCGAATATTTTATATGATTTTTGTAGTTTTAAGAAAACCTACTGTTTATGGTAAAGGATCCTTGTGATTGTCCGTTCTGTTTTCAAAAGCTCCTAACATAAAACACCCTTTTTATCTTACCAAATATAGAACACCAGCTGTTGTTATAGATATTCGTCTTCACCATATTTTTTATATCTTTTTGTAGCATAACTTTTATGGCTATTTTACGTCTCTCATTTTCAATTTATATAGTACCCAACTTTCTCCTTTTGGAACATATTCCAATAGATGTGGGGAATGGGCATATTGTACGACAATATTTTTCTTTCATATGCAAGCAAATCTTCGTCCTGTAGTTCATTAATTTTTTGCTTTAATTTTATGTTTGATATTTCCGTAAGAAAAAAATGTAAAATAATTCTCCTGAAAATTTGTTTCTTATTCCCTCCATATGTGTCATGTAAGAAGAACAAAAAAGTAGCCCGGATTCTGTTTAAAACGCTGGAGTGGCGATTTTTTAATTTAATTTTTTTTTCGGACAGTCGGTTAGATCTCTTTATAAGAATACAAACAAAATTAGAGCCCTTTATTCCAAGTACATTTTGCCCTCTCATATACTGACTGATGAATAACGCTTCGATAGATGTTTAACAGTTTTTTCTCATCGAAAAAGTCAAATAATTTTGTATATTTTCTTTGTCATATTAGGGGAAATATTAGAAAGAAAATGTAGACTGAATATTGATATGAAGGAGGAAAATATTTTATAGAACATTCTAAGTAATATAATTGAAATTAATGGAATATTTTGAAAAATTCATTAAATGGAAGATCAGGTGGTCAACTATTATATAAATTAATTTATTAAGACAATTAAACGTTCTTTTTTCTTCAATTCAACTAAAGTTTCGCAAAGTTAAAAGTGTTATTTAAGTTGAATAATATTTATAATTAAAAAAATATTTTAATCAATTTGAATAATATATAACTCAAATTAAATAACACCGAATTCAAATAGTCATATTTAAAATTTTTCGTTAGTTTGAAGAATTTAACAAAAAGAAGAAGAAGAAGAAGAAGAAGAATAAACATAAATTTTCGAAATAATGAATAGAGGTTTCATTGGTTGAGATGTAACCTACTTTTTCAATTCTACGCCCTATTTCATTGTATTTACCACCTTTTTTGGTTCTGTATATATTCTCGGATCATTAAGCCATCTCTGTCTATTGGAAATATACTCAGATTAAAATTTAACCGTAACTTAGAGCTTATATTTCATTACTATTCTATGAATAATTAAAAATGTAGCTAAATAAAACTGTCTTTTAAATAATTGACAACATAAATTAATATTAATCATACGCTCCGTGACAAATATATGCAAAATATTAATAATTTTGAGTTATTTAAATCTCATGTTTTATATTTTTTGATTATTTTTCTTCCAACAACGTATTGAAATTGTTTCCATATAAATTTATATAAACTCTATATAAATATTATTAAGTTAATTAGTTTCATAAGATATAATTAAATTTATAAATAATTCAATAAATGTATAATTTATATAAAATTTCAAAAAGTTCTCGTAAATATAAAAATTTATTAAATAAACTTTCATAGAATCTATTGAATTTAAAATAAATTTTATAAATTAAATATTTAAAATAATATTTATTTTCTTTTCTAAGAAATATGTATTATATAAATACTAATAAAAACATATTTTTCAAAGATTTTAAATTTGAAATGTTTCCTTTTTTAAATTTTGTAAAAGCATAACAAGTATTTTTTACATCAAAATTTACAAAAAATTTATCTATAAAAATTCAGTAATTTATATTAATTATACGCTCTCCTGGTTTAGTATGAAATTATAAAAAATAAACTGATTTAAAAATAACAAAACTTTCCATACTTTTGTCATTTAATCTATTTAATTCGCATGTTTACTTCCAAAGAACTGCATTCTATATTCGTTTTGGTCTAATTATTTCGATTTAACTTTGAATTATGTTTATTTTATTTATTTTAATTATTCAAAAACAGAGTCTGTATTTTATTTACATAAACATTTTTATTTTAATTATATTTATGCAAATGAAATGTGGTCAAAGGCTAAATTGGTGTTAATGTTTTTTTTTTTCTTTTTTTAATTAATAAAAACCGTTGAAATATTTTACCGCTAATAATTTTTAATAAACTCATTTAGAAATAAAATTTGTTTAAATTAATTTTCAATGTATGAAATAGAATTTAAAATACGAAATTTTATAGAATTAGAGCAATAAGAATTTCAAATTAAGTAAAAATATCTTTGGATATTTTTGGACAAGTGAAATAACAGCGTATTAGATTTTTGACCAGTTTGCGATTTTTTACACACATATTTTTTATATTAGTAAAATGTATGGATCTAGTCATACCATAAATATGACTTGACTCGATTCTCAATCAACTAAAAATGTTAACAATTTTTTGTTAGGATCGCTGTATAAAATAAAAATCAAAAGAAATAAGTAAAGATTAGGATGTGATGACTAGTGGTTAGTATGACTCCATACATAACATGAAATAATGGAAAGTGTGAGTTTGAGCCCGGTAATTTGTCTTAATGTTAGAGCTCGGTGAAAAACACTGTTGTTTTATGTGTATTTTAAAAATAGGCCAGCAGCAGTATTGATACAATGGACAAATTGCAGTTTAATGTACCTCAGCCCACATAAAACTAACACGTAATTATCCTAGAAAACCTGTAGTTGAAACGTTTTACGTTTTACTTAATATATTATTAATATTTTCCTTGAGAACTGATCTTAAGTGAACGTTTTAGTTTGAAATATTATAGAAAATTTTTGGTCAAATGAAATACTTATGTTATAAATAAGCAGATGGACGGAAGGACGTAAAATGAAAATAAATTGCTTTACATAAAATTTAAATAAGCTTTTTAATTTAAAACTAATCTCAAAATAAAACTTTCAAAACCATTATAAAACTTATAAAATTATTTGCTATATGAATACAGATTTTCTTAATAATTCTATCAATTAATATTAATCATACGCTCTGTAAAATAATAATCATTTTTTTTCAATCAGATGAAAGGACGGGCAAAGTTGACATAAATTATTGTACATATTTAATAAAAACCCTAATAATTAGTTTTTAATTTTTTAAGTTATTGGACTTAAATAGAATTTAAACTTTCAAAGACGTACATTTCAAATAAATAATAAAGGACATTCAAGATAATAGAGCTTGACAATGTAAAAAATTCCATCATATTTATGATTTTAAATGATACCTACGAAAAGCTCTCGTATAACTTGTTTTTTTTTTACGAGGGGGATATATTATTATGATTAGGAGTGAGATCGTTTATTATTAAAACTTCAAACTTAAGCTTTTTGTCAGTTATTATGCTTAATGACTAAGGAACGGAAATTATGTTAATCTGATTAAAATGAGTGACGAGAAGAAGTTCGTACTAATATGATTAGATACTTTCAAACACAAAGTTGACCAAGACTGTATCAAACTGTTTAAAATTTTCTTAACAATTCCGGGATAAAAAAAATCTGAACCAGGTAGAAGGAATGGTACACATAATGTTTCTAAAGGTAAAAATTAGAAAACTTTGTCAAAAGAACTTTCACAAACATCCGTTAGGAAAGCAGATTAGTAAACTCAGTGCACGGAGAGTTTGGTTCGAAAACTTAAAGTTTAAGCAAGAAAAAGACATACAATGCTGAAAAAGTTCCTGTAAGGATCGCTTCAAAAAATTTAGAGACTGAAATTAAAGTAAAATAAAAGGACCTTAAAGTTTAAAGACAACATTCTCTATTTATCTATTTTGATAAAAACATTCTTATTTAAATTATATTTTACCACAAGTTGCTGATTTGCTTTTTTATTTACAGAATTAAATCTTAAAAAAATTATTTCTTATTTTAAAATTTATATATAAATAATTATTAAAAAATAACATTATTTACATGTTTGCATAAAAAAATATTTGAAATATTTGTTTATTTTTTATTTAATTCATATTAAAAAATTTTCTACATATTTTCGATTTTATAAAAAAAATAATAATTTTTCTAACTGAAATTCTATAGTTAAGTTATATGTACTTGTAATTTCTAATATATATTTACATTATTTACATATTTAAATAAATATATGTATAGAAAAAAACAAATACTTGTAGACATATTTTCTTATAAAAAAATACCTACAAATAATATTAAATTAAATAAAAATAACACATATTTGTAGTTGAAAGAAAGAGGGAGTAAGATTGAAAAATTCTAAACAGATCTTCATTAAACCATTTGAAGCTTTGTAAACAGGACATTTAAAACTTTTAAAGTCAATGAAATGACTTTATGTACCAAAATTAGTTCCAACAAAACCCAACTAGATCCTACAAAAAGTCGTCCAGGCATTCAAAGGTTGGAGTTTAATAACCAGTACCGGAAAGACTTTCCGTTGGTTCAGGTAGAAGGAATGGAGCACATGATGTTTTTCAAAAAAAAAAAAAAATAATAATAATAATAATAATAATAATAATAATAATAATAATAATAATAATAATAAGAATAAGAATAATAAGAATAATAATAATAATAATAATAATAATAATAATAATAATAATAATAAAAAATAAAAATAATAAATTTAAAAGAGCACCCAACACAGCCAATAATAGTTAAAGCATAACAGAAACTCTGCTAAAAATTTAGAGACCAAAGAACACGGAAATTAAATTCAAGTTTTCAAAAATTATGCTTGCTGCATAGCGGATGATGAAACTTATGTTCTGAAGATTTTCCCAATTCCTGGTCAAAAATTTTATGTTACTGGTGCTCGAGAGAATGTTGAAAAAGGGCCCAAAAGCTTGCAAGTTTTCCCCAAAAGTTCTTGATATTATAACAGGCCTATAAATATCAAAATTGACATCAAGGAATGTTTACAAAACAAAAAGACTTCATAATGTGCCCATTTATTTTATCTTGACTTGCGTCTTGTCAGTATGGTAAACAAACCCTTAACTCTTGTTATAAAAGTAATGAAAATCACAAAAAGGTGGCCAAAAAGTGTGGTAAATTTAAAAAGAAGGTAGACTACTTCTGCGGGCGAAAAGACGGAAAGCACTATAAAAGGCTTCCGAAAAAGATTTAAAAGTTCATCATTAGTGGGTAGAGGTTTTTTTATTCCGGGGTTTTTATGCTCCCTATATTTATGCAAACTTTCTGTCATTCCCGAGTATAAATTAGAATATTATATTTATTTTATAAAATAATGTTTTAATTGTATTCCAATGAATAAATATTAATTTTAATAAATATGAATCCCAAATTCGTCTCTGCTGAATTTTAAATCAAGTATAATTCGATATTCTTGAAATTTAGAATCGAATATATTATTTCCTTTAATTAAAATTTTAAGTAATTTTATGAACATAAAACTCTATTTTTAAGCATTGTTCTCTAATTCGGGGTGGGGCCTAATTGTTTAATTAATAACATATATTAAATGCAATATGAAAAATTATTGCGCCGAATTTGAGTTCCATAGAGTTTTTTATGCTGAACAAGGTCTTTGTATTGGAGCTAGATTTGGGGTTATATTAATTAACCATAATAAATTTAAGAGAAATTTTAAATTATGGTCGATATTGCACACTGATTTTTCATTTATCCGACTTAGATAAATTTTTGGTACTGTTGAATTCTGTCTCAGATATCAGTCTTTAACTATAAAGCTGGTTTTAGTTAAAAATTGCTTAAAACAAAAACAAAAAGCTGGTCCTTCAATTATTAATTGATTCTTTCTGAAGCGACACACGGAACCAATATACTTTCTTCACATAAATTACCGAAAATCCTCGATAGAAATTTCATGGAATTTGAAGAAATGAGAACTCTTAAACTGAATTCAAATAATAATTTGAATCTAATCAAAAAGTGAACTGTTAGTTTATTTGTTTAGTTTTTGTTAACATATATCTATGTTAAGAATATTTTGATATCAATACATACTAAAACTATGTTGTAAGAAAAATTAAAAATTTTTCTTTGCAAGAATTTTTTACTTTTACAAAAATTAAGTTATTTTAGAAAAATATCATAAAACTTTTTTATTAAATCTATTTAAGTTTTCTTTAAAAAAAATCTCAGTTACTCTGACCTAATACATTTATAGCTACTTATTTGTGTTCGAAATAATTTTTTGTCTCTTTTATATTTACTTCCATAAATTCATGTAAATAACTGCTTTCCACATGACTTAACAAGTTGTAAAATTAAATAATTTATGTTTTAAGATTTTTTTTTTTTGAAATTTTCTATAAATTTTAAGTAAATATTTTTTGTTGTTTTTTATTTAATTTAAAATTTAAGATATATTTGTTTTTTTTTTTTTTGTTTTAGTAAATAGTAAAATATCCTTAAATTATGAGAATAAATATTTACTAAATATAAATATTTCAAGCGTTAACGAAATATTGTTTGGCAGAATATTATGTAACATAAATATTCAAAATTTATGAACCAGGAGAAAAAATTATAAAGTTATGATAAGAATGGAATATTATTAACTGAGATTCAAAATTAAAAGATTTCTATAAAATATTTGTATATGTTAGGATTTTATATTAAAAATGGGGACTTAATTTCGGAAGGATTGAAAATATAATTTTGAGAGGCTTTTAATATTTCTCCTCTCAGTTTTAATATATCCAATATAGTCATCGAAAATCCATTTGGAATGAATTTTTTCTTCAATAAAATTTCATTTAGTATTCTTTTAGAGAAAGGAAATAACCTCTTAAAAGATTAACCTCTTAATCACTGCATTTATTTAACAAAGGATCAATGACTTCTTTCGTTCATATTTTTATGACGTACAATTTAGAAAAGACCACATCTTCAATGATTATTGATATTGTTGATGTCCAAATATTCCTATGATAAACGTGTATGCCTACATAGTCAGCCTTATACTACAGTTATTTCACCCTAGGGAAAGTGTAATAACCAGTGACATCAAACAGATTAGAAATAAACAAATTTTCTGTATATAAAATCGTTTATGGCTTCTGTAGTTGATTCATTCGATATACTAACAAACTGAGTGTAGCTTCTATTGCACTACAATTGTTTATCGCTTATTAATCTTTCCCACAGTAATTTTAATGTAAACTACAGCCCGCCTGTGGAACACTGAAGTCCATACCTAATAACAAAATTGTAAAACTTTTTGCTAATCAATAAATCATGTTTTCTGTGCTAGAAAACAAAGACAAAATTCCCGAATAACGTTTCTCTACATAGTAAGAAATCCCTTAGATAATTCATCCACCATTATCTATTATTCAAAAAGATATTATTTCCCAAATTACATCAAACCCTGAAAGATAGCAAGAGACAAAAATGCTAGAGTTTCACGAAAATCCATGCCATCTAATAGCTGTCTCTGTAGTGCTTCCAAGCTTTTGCTTGGAAAATTATTTGCTGTGGATTTTCTCAGTTAATACATGGGGATGAAAAGAAATCCTCTGTACCTTGTTATGCTCTCACATGAACATCTGATTTCAGTGAAACTAGTATATAACGTTTGCAACTCTTCTTATAAAAACAAGTTTTTGTTTTATGGATAATTCTTTCAACACGTTTAAGTAATTGTCTCTCACTCAGAAGGGATTACACCCATCTTCGCTGAAGGATGATGAGTAATAATTGCTCTGGATTTACGTTTGTATTATTTACAAATACGTTCATTTGTATTTGTGCTTTAGCGTGCAATATATTATGGAACTGATATAAATGATAAATTTTTGCACTTAAAAAGGACCTTTTTCTCTCGGCTAATAATACGGTAGCTAGAGGAAATTATGTTTATCTTAATTTGACCAATACTTATATCAATACCGACGTATATGTGAGATTTAAACAATGAAATATTTTTAAGGGGAGTTATATGTGACCCATGAGAAAAAATGCATCGATCCTCGTATAATTTGACACACTATTTTAGAATATTATTAGACTCATCAATGCCAAGTTTCGTAAAAAACAACGATATATGCCATGATTCATCAAGATATTTCTAAAATTGCGACATACATCCTGTAAAAGCTCAGAAAGTGATTCTGAGTCGATCGGTGTACCGATCGGTATCTGATCTGTAGAAACTTACACATAAACACATTATTATATAGGGTTTAGAAATAAAACCAGGATGAACAATAAACTCCAACAGGGGGCTATACTACTTGAAGAATAAAGGGAAAATATATATATATATATATATATATATATATATATATATATATATATATATATATATATATATATATATATATATATATATATATATATATATATATATATATATATATATATGACTTCTTTTGTGATATATGAATATATCTTCATATTACTGAAGAACGAATTCCCATAATGTTATTGTAAAAAATGATAAAGTGCTTGAAATGTATTTTGGTTTAAACATTATGTTTGGTCGTTCACATTTAGGAATTGGTCCTCCCGATTCAGTTTTTCTGTTTTATTCAGTAAATCTTAAGTGCTTTCCATTGAAATTTACACCAAGCAACTAAAAATATTTTTCACAAAGATTTACTTTTCTATACACTTCTAAAAATATAAGAATATTTCTTTGAATTTTATATTAAAAACAATTTTGTACATCAATGAGGAAAAAACACTTAAGTAGATTTTTTTAATTATTCAGAAATTTGTTTCAATGACCTCTATTTAAATCTATTGTTTTAAGTTTTGTAAAAGAGAAGACATTATAAAAAATTAAAATGTCAGATCACAAGTCTGGTTATTAAGTATTTTTTCTTTATTTAATATTTCTTTAGTATAAATAACACTTGATCCCATAAAAACAAGGACATGTTTTTCTAAAAAATGTAAAGAAACTGTAATTAAACATATTTTATACAAATAACTTCTTGTATAAACATATGGTCATTTCCAAAGGATAATGATCTCTTAACTTTAAATTAAATTCCAAATATTAAAATAGAGTAGAATAAAACAAGTAAGAAAGCCATTTTAGGCTACGCTGAATCTACAATGTTCTCTACTACAAATGTGTGTAAGTAAACACGTTATGTTTCGAACAGGAGGACTTAATGCAGCATAAAATAAGTTATAATTTTTTCTACTGAACTGATTTTAAAATCTTTTCGAATGATAATGAAGTACATATAACTTCACATTACGCCAAAATCTTGTTTTAATTTTTTGATTTCTAATTAAGAGTTTTACGAAAATTCTTCACTAGACTTAAAGATTACTTCAGATATCAGTCCATATCTTTTCATATAACGAACCAATTTTGCTGATTTTAAAAAGGTCTATGGCAAACATTAAGGCTAAATTTCATTGAGCTCCGTCAGTAATTGTGGACGTGAGCGTGCTAACAACAGACAGACGGACAGATTGACAGGTCACAGCTACACTCAGATTTTGATTTGATGCATTCCGTTACACAAAGAATGGCAAAGTTAATTTATATCTAAATAGGACAGATATACGGTCATATCTAAATCAACTGCGATTTTGAGTTGATGCAAGAATATTTATATATTCATTATGAAGTCTGAGGTGATTCCTTCTTAGCGTTACAAACGGAATGACAAAGTTAATTAACCCTCTGGTGTAGGTTATGAAAAAAAGAAAATATATTTCCTTATTCTCTTTTGGTTTAAATCTCAATAGCAACATTAAAATTTTTGATGAAATTTCTTTTGAAATTTTGGGAAAATGAAAAACATTTAAGTGTTAGTGTAAAATGAAATGTGATTGAGTATTGAAAAACACATTACTCTCACTCAACAATGTTGACATATTCCCGCTATGTATTCGTGTGTGTTTTCGAATTTGAATGTGTTTTTCGTTTTCTATTTGATACTGCCATCTTTTATTGGTCGTCGTCTCATTGTCTATCTGTTAACTTTATCGATTTATTTGTGTATATATGAGTTTAAGTGTGTATGTACATGTGGCTGATTTTCGGTTTTAAAATCTCAACTACAATATTTATGGCCTACATGGGGATTTATGTTGTGTTAAAGGTTGATATTAGATTTTAGTTTCTGCTTCATTCATTTTAACTTTGTCTTTGTCCTTTTTGTTGAGCACACACACAAACCAAAGAAAGAAAATCCCACAAAAAAAAAGAAGACAAAATGTATTATTTGAAATAAAATGGAAGAATACAAAAAAATTAATTTTATTTCCTTAGAAAATCTAATATTAATACTCTTTATATAATATATAAATCTACTTTTAAAAATATATGTATTTTATTTGTTACTGTCTACAATGAATGAAACCAAGCAATTTTGTTAGATGTCAATAGAAAACTGTAGGCGGTTAAAGGTGACGTATGAGTTATATTTAATTTAATTTGAAAATAGATTTCTATTTTATTCTCTTTCTTTTTCATTTTACTTAAAAACTGCAAATCATGAGGAAATAGAAGAAACTTAAAAATCATTGATTATATGGTTGATTCTTTAAATTATGTGGGATTCAAGTAAAGTAGCTAAAATTAAATATAATAACTATTAAGAGCACTATTGTAGATTAGCTTGTTACAGTTGACCTTTAATGCGAGAATTTTTATAAGAAAATCAATAAAATATCAAATAAAATATAACAAAAGGTATTCTTTTCGTTATTTAGTTACGGTTCTATTGTTCGATTTTTGCTATTAAGCTAAATTTAATCTATTCGGTTTCTTATAGTTCATTTAGTCTATCCAAATCAATTGGGGAAATAATTCTGTGAATTTTGAATCGTTAGAGATATAAAAAACCAACTTAAGTTGTACAGAGAGCCCTTTTAATGTCTATAAAAAGTTTGTAAACTTATGAAAATTATATATTACAGATTCAGAGATATTAAAGTCAAAATACATTTTTAACCTATTTTTACTCTGTCTTTTTTAAGGTCAGATTTTCTATAAATTCCTAAAATTGATTGCTTCAATAACCATAGAATTGAACGGTTCTGTTAAAGAGTTATATAAATCTGAAATTTGAAAGTTACAAAAATCTATAATTTTAAGATTTTTCTTGGTTATTAATTTTGGGTATTGATATATTTAAGAGAATTTTATAAAAAGAAGGCTACGAAATATTTGGAAAATGTTGTAGTCCGGACTTATTGAGAATACTGAGAGACCACATGCATATTTTAGTCAAAATCCTTGTATAATTACAAAGCATATATTATAAAAACACGATATATTCCTCTCCTTAAACATATCTGCAATTTTATTCTTTAATCAAATGAGATTCAGAATAAAGTGATGACCGGTTTTTAAAAGAGTTCTTCATATTTATACCTTGCATCACCTTGCATTTGTACTAATGTTTAGGATATTGTGAGTCACCATAATTTAATGTAGATAAAAATACAAAGCGCCGTAACCTTAATATGGTTTTGGGGCAACCATTTTTTTGTTCTTCAAGCATATTATGGTTAGAATATATTTTTATCACGTTCATGAACATATTAATGTTGTGGAAAACCTATACTTTGTGCTTACATAATCCTATTGTTTCGATTTATTCCAAAATATTTTAATAAAATATGCTCTATTTCATTTATGATTACCACAATCACATTTTTTGTGTATAAAAATTAAATAACTAACACTTCTTTGTAAGTCTAGTACATCTTCTCTGAAAATTTAAGTTTTACATTCCTTTCTAAATCAGAAATTATTTAGAGCATTATATGCTTATGTACATAAATTGTACATCGTTTTCCCGGACCTGGTTTATGTTTCCTATTGTGCAAGTATGAAAAATTATGAAAGGATTAGCCGAATTCCTTCTATAAGCTTCAAATAAGTTAATATATTTACAAAAAAATCAACACATTTATATTCTTCTATGTACACAAACTTACTTTTCCCTCCCTTTTCAAAAATTTCCTTTTAATTAAAATTTTTTGTAAAACATGCTCTTTTTCCATTTAATAGATTAACACTTTGTAATTATCAGAAAAGGAAAATATTGCCTTTTAGTAACATTCTGCATATCATTGTATAAATGTATAACGTTTAAATCAAACAACATTTTAATTGATTTAACAGCAACAATGTAAATTTATATCTAGAGAAACACGAAAATTTTCCATAAAATTAAATAAGAGTTTCCCAAAAGCAGAAGATCAAAGACCACCAACACTTACATAAGTTGACATATAATCGAATATTCATATCTTTCACCAATTTTAAAAAGTTCGAAAATCGCAAAAAATTAAAACCTTAAAAAATTGAAAAAAAAAGATTACCTGTACAGTTTACAATTCTTCCTTGAGTGAGTAAAACTTTCATCTCACTTTATCATTTTTGCTTTGATATGACAATAAATTATTTTTTTATGTATTACAACAATAATGAAATTATGTATGTTATTATCCTTTTTTCAAATCAATTGTAAATTATCATTACTGTTTTATTAAATTTAAGGGAAATCCTAAATATTTTACCTTGAAGAAAAGGGTTAGTTAGATATCAAATCATCCCTATAAATTTGAATATGTTCAATGACAAAAGAAAATTTAAATCACAAATTTGATATACGACACAATTAAGATATAGGTTTTCTACACGCACCTGACATACTAAAATTCACACAAATACACATACATAAACCATCATGGACTATTTTTTCAACAACATGTAATTTTAAATGTTTCATGTATAAAGTATAAATGTATATACATGTATACATATAAACAGAAAAGATACATATGTAGATGTATATATGTTAATGTGTGTACACACATATGTTGAAAAACAACTCTTTTTTCTATCTTTAGTTCGACAAAATGCATAACAAATGTTTAACATAACCTCACTCACTCATTCACATTGTATTTCTTTCCTTCTTTTTGGATTCCAAGAAAAAAATTGTTCACCTTATCCGTGAGCATGTGTAAATGTATTTTTTTGTTTTGCTTGAAGGATATATTTATGTATGCATTTACATGTATGTATGTATGTATGTATGTATGTATGTATGTATGTATGTATGTATGTATGTATATATGTATATGTATATCATTCAGTTGTAACCTTAGCATTTGGCATCACAAGATAGAAAAAAATTGTGGTAAAAGAGAACATTTCATTGTTGTTGTTCTTAGTTTTTTCTTGCTTTTGGCTTTGTTGGCTGACTTTGTATGTATCTGTTTGTACTTATTTATTTGCCTCTACTTTACTTACATTTAGACAGCCTGAAAACATGGACAAGTTCAAAGAAACATGTTTCTTGTCATTAGATTTGTACCCACATGCATATGAACACATTCATTTACGAAACATTTTTATGACTAAAGGCAATCGGAAAAATGCTTCAAAAAGAGTTAAAAGGCATTTCAATTGTACATCAGATGTTTTGTCTTGGAACTGTTACAAAAAATTTAATATGACTAGAACTGAAGAAGTGTTAAAGTAAAAAGTTTTAAGCATTATGACATGCCTGCTTTCAAGATCTATATTAAGACCCCTAACTGATAAAGACTTTCAAAACAAAGGCAAAAATGGGTTTAAAATTTATTTTGCAACTATAGCTAATTTAAGTAACATTTCCGTCTGCACCCTTGAACATACGTTTAAATCTCTTATTTGCAATTACAACTATAATTGAAATATCTTTTGTTTTGACCTTCTTTGAAAGGTCTACAGACAAAGTTGAAAAATATCTTAAAGTGTTTGGTTGAATTTTAAATAACATTGCTAAAACTGAAAACAAAAACAAATTATATAACATATGTGTATATGAGTATTTATATAAAAATTGCATTACAAATTGTTGTTGTGTAATTTAACACATATAAAAGATTTCGTATTTACTTAAACTTATTTACATTTTATGGTCAAGGTGTTATTTTATAGAGCGTAAATCTCTAAGGAATGCAAAACAAAAACAAATTTTAAATTTCCAAGAATTTGATTATACCCTCCATTGTCATTCCGTATACAACATCAAGAAGGAATTATCTCAAACCTCGTAAAGTATATATACTTACATCACATCAAAATCTGAGTCGACGGACATAATGTCATTTGTCTGTCCGCCTGTTTGTTGGAAACATTATCACGCCCAGAATAATTGTCTGCTTGCTGTGAAACTAGGTCCCATTTTCTTATTTCACCAGCTATACCAGTTTATTAGCGAAGAGCTGTAGACCAATATCTAAGACAATCTAAAAATTCCGAAAAAGAACTTTCCTAACTTTTTCAACAAAAAGTAACTGAATTTAAAAAATCAACAAAATCGGATCAGTAAGGAAAAAATCATAGGCAAAAATATGCAAAATTTTGATACACTCCAAATTCTGTGCGTCATATGAGCGCAATTTTTGAGATAATTTTCTGATGTTTGCGTTATATACTTATTTTGGTAGAATTATAAACCAAAAGAACTTGGTTGTGTTGGAGTCATTATATGGCCTAGCTCTCATATAAGTCCCCTTTCCAGAATGTGGTTTATAGCTTATAAAACTCTTAAATATAAAGCAATTCAATTGAAATTTGGCAGAATTTATTTTCTATCTCTTTCAAATTTGTTGTAAATTTTAGTAATATTGGACCATATCCTAATGTAGCTTCCAGATAGCGGCCCTTCCAGAAAACCGGGTTTGAGTTTATAAAACTCTTCAATAAAGATCAATTCCATTGGAATTCAGGACAATGATTTTTCTAACTACTTTTATGCATATTATTGGTCCCATATAAGACCCCTTCCCGGAAAACAGTTTTGAATTTATACAACTAGTTAGTATAGACCAAATCTACTGAAATTTTACAGTATTATTTTCTTGAATATATGTAATTAATTTGTCCAATACCGCTTCACATTTTGCTATTTTGAACTTAGAAAATTTTAATATGAATATGAACCTATTTAATATGAAATTGTGACTATTTTTTCTAGCTGTCTTAAATATATGATACAGCCGAATATCTCATTCTTACTTGTTTCTTATATAAATTTAAATTTAAAATAATATATTTATAAAAAGTCATATTTTTACATTTCTTTTCTAAAGATATTTCAAAATTCATAAAATATATTGTTTTTGTTCATATTAAATGAGTATTTTTTAATTTCAGTAATCAAATTTCAGTACTTTTACTTTTTGAAATATATGTGCTCATCATCATGTATAACATTCTTTTGAGAAAATTTCAAAAAGTTAAAAATTTGTTTCTTCCTCTAATGCCATAAAGCATGAGTTATTTGGCTCTTGATGTTGCTTTTATATGCTTTTCATTTAAGATTTCCAACTTGTCAGTCACTCATTTCAACGTCAGTTTTCAAAAGTTTTAAAATAAAGTCTTATTTAGAATATAACAGAAGGTTTAGACTAATAGCAAACGTTCCTCATAAAAGAAATAAAACAGAATTTAGGAAGAAATGAACTGAACTTAAGTAGAGGCAGAACAAGGAACTGATTAAAAGTCTGAGATAAAAATTGATAAGAACGAGAAAAAAATTTAGTTGGAACTGAACTCAGGTTTTATAAAATTGAACTTGAAAACGTCTGTGACCAAGCTCCGTCAAACTAAGCCGGAAACTGAATAAGAAAACGAACTAGAAATGGAAATGGAATTTTTAATAGAAATTAAAAGGAACTGGTCTAGAATTAAAGAAAAGCTCAATCAAATTGAATAAGAAATTGGGATTCAGACAGGAGTAGAACTGAATTAAATTAGCACTAGAAAAAATAACAGAAACTTAACCAGAATTTGACTTGGAAAATGAATTAGAAACAAAACATGGATCTGAACTTAAAAATTAATTTGAGGCTGAATAATAAATAAATAAAAAAAAATTAACCAAAAAGCAGAACTAAGATTATTAAAGATCGAAGAAGAGTTTAAAGTTAAATTCAAAAAGAAACAGCTTAATTGGAATTTAATTTGAATTTAAATTTGAAGTTGAGTCTGGAGGAATCTGAATTTTAATAAAACCAGAAACTAAGTAAAAGCTAAACAAGAGAATGAACTTGAAAATTAAGTAAAACATAAGCTGAACTGAGAATACAAGTAATAAACTGAACTTTAAAGTTCTTCAGAAGAGGGTTGGGATTGAAGAATTAAAACTATAGTAAAATTGAAAACTCAAATGCACGATGAACTATGGAAACCAAATTAGACTCTTTTAGTTCTCTTTTATCAAGAGCGAAATATCGCTATACTGGTCTTAGCTCCGCAAAATTAAGCTTTATTTATTATAGTTCTTGTACCATTTAAGGACTTGTTTACCACACTGACAGATACCAAATCAGACCAAAAGTAAGGGTACCTATTATGCCATTATGTTATTCCTTGCCAAAACCATCGCTTGTTGGAAATTTTTGACTGCTTTAAGGACCTAAACTTTTGTTCAATATTCCCTCGAACCTCAGCAATATAAAATTTTTGATCAGGAAATTGGAAAAATTCGCGGGAACTTAAGTTTCGTCATTCTTATTTAGAAAACCTGACTTCAATTTCCTTTCTCTGTTTTTGGCCTCTAAATATTTATCAGAGTTCTTGTCAATAACTTTAGACACCTGTATGTTTTAAAACCTGCACAAGCTCGAACTTTTCGTATCAGATAGTCCAAGCACCGGGAAGATTTCCTACCGAATGTATTGGAAACTCTATTTTTAAAATGCTTTCTAACTTTGGGCTACAGAAACATCTTGTGGATAATTCCTTCTATCTGAGCAGGTTGCTGCCTAAAAAACAAGCTTTGAATGCTTGGCTTTTTGCTGGACAAAGTTAGGTTTTGATGAAAATATTAAAATATTTTATAAAAAATGTTTTAATAAAAAACATGTGTTTAGAATTTTTCGACTTTACTTCTTAGATACTGTAGTGAATCGTTGATAAAAACTAAACTATAAACAGAACTAAGAACTGAAATATATAAAAGCAAAAGTAAAAATAAAAATTCGATCAGAAAAGATACAAAGAAGGATACAATCGGAAACTGAAATAGAAATTCAAGCGAACCAGCTACAAAGCCAACTAAGTTTGAAGCTAAAATTAAAAAAAAAATGAAAAAATTGGAATAAAAACCGAGTTGCAAATAAAACAAATTGCTGCCTTGGAAACAAATATGGAAGCGTGAATATTCCAAGTAGAATGCCAAATTCAATATTCCCTAAATATCACATAGCTAAATTGTTTAAATGAATGTATTTTTTATAATTTTCCCTTTATTTTTTATTTTTTTCTTCATTAGAATATTGCAGTCTTCTCTTTTTACAATTAACCAAAAATAAATTCATTCTCCGAACGCAATAAGGGTTCCGTAATTTAACAAACAAAATGAATAGGCTTCATTAAGACATGAAGAGGTCTGTAAATGATGTTTAAAACCACCAATTTTATTGCTAATGATGGTTTTTCATATTTACATTAACAAACAGAAACTCATACCATCATCCCCATCATTAGAAGCAGCACCATCGTCATTACCAGCAACCGTGAAAACTTCAATTAGTATATTTTCCGCTCTTTTTTCCCACTTTTTCAATTCAAACATTTTTAGTTTTGTATGTGTGAGTGTTATTTTGTTGAAATAGCAATTAACAAACAATTTTAAAATGTATTACAGTTGAAAAAAATAATAATAAAACAACAACAAAAAATAAAAGAGAACTCATTACGCAAATCATTACCAACTATATATTCATATAAATTTAAGTTATATTAGATTTTATGTAATTTTGTGGTTTAAATAATGAGTTGCAAAAGAGTGTTGCCATAATTATTTTATATACAGACATATTTGTAAGTAAACGTGTATCTAAATTTATTTATTTCAATTATTTAAATTAATCAAAATTTGTTTTTTAGGCTTTTGTTAATTGTATTTGCTAATGAAGCATTAAAATGTTTTATTGCAATAAATTTAAAATAGATTAATTAAAGCTTTAATGCCTGATTAAACTTTCAAATTTGCATATTTAAATTTTTAACTTAACTATTCCATTAATGAATTTATTTATGATAACTTAAGGAATCTTCTCATTTGCAATATTATGATTTAATTTACATAAAATGAGTCAGTAAAATAATAAATTGGAAGGGAAACTGAACTAGAACTGAACTAGAACTTAAGTAGAACTTAACTGGAACCTAACTAGATTTGAACTAGAACTGTATTTTTTATATATGTTTTTGTTTTCAGTATCTGAAAAAATATTGTTTTTACCTTTAACTTTTCTACTTTTCTACTTTTTCTAATCTTTTTCTTCGAAAAGTCTAATGAATATTTTAATATTATTCCAAAAACTTTTAATTATTTTATCTTTAATTTTAGTGTTTAACAAATCTTAATTTTTTTCTTAAGAATTTATGTTTTTCCATTTAATAAATTTAAATTATTTTCTAAAAATTAATTTATATTTTATACGCAATAATTAAAAAAAAGACAATAATTAAAGTAACACAAAAAATATAATAATTTGTTTTTATTCTCTTTTATTTCTTTTCATACTCCCGCAACAAAATGTCTGGTGTTTTTATGTGTGTTTTTTGTTTGTTTATAATATTTATAACCTTTAGCAACCAGTCATGCCGATGTCATCAGAAATTTTGATTTAGCATCATCACCACAATACACAAACAATAATGGCAATAGTGGCAGCAGTCTTAGCAATGATGGTAGCAACGATCTCAGCAGCAGCATTAGCAGTAGTAGTAGTAGCAGTGGTAGTATAAGTAATATTAATTCATTGTCTCCATCTTTAACATCTTCCTCGGCAACATTATATGCGTCGTCGTTAACAGCGTCCTCATCGTCATCATCAGCAATAACGTCGGCTATGTTACAAGCAGAGGCGCCGTCATTAGAAACATTTGTGTCAGCAGCCTCAACATCAGCTTTTGTGGAACCCTATTTAGATGGTTATGCCACAACAAATGTTACAACACAAATTGGTACACACGCATATCTGCCATGTCGGGTAAGTGTTACTTTTTTTCTTTAGTTTTATTTTATATTCTTTCTTTACAAAAAAGGAGAGATTGGGAGAGAGAAAAAATCAATTTTCACTTTTTGTTATTTTAATGGCGAAATTTTCATAAATTAACACTTTTTGGACGTTAAATAAATAGAAAAAATATTATTAAATTTTAAAATTTTAACCAGCAATAGAATTTAATTAAATTTGTACGATTTGTCCAAGCAGCTGCGGTAGAAGTCGAAATCACAGTCTATAATACAAGTTTATTTGTGTTCCACTATCGACAGTATTTATTAACTAGACACATCCATTGCCTAAAAGAGCAGAGTTTACGTCATTTCTTTAACAGCTCCAATACAGTCCAAATATCATAGTTTTATTATTTCTTTTTTAGTTTAAATTAGGTAATAGTCCATAATTTCCCATAGATTCGATATATAGTCCCATGGTGAAACTACTCAAAAGTTACATCAAATATTCTCCGTCTAGACAAGTTAAAATTCAAAAATAGTTTTACTTTAAGTTCTCAAAGGGTTAAATAGAAAAACTACTAAATTCTCTTGTTTAAATTGCAAAACTTTTCTTCTCCTCTAAAAAACCACCAATACAAAACACACTCACACTTAAATTTCTTTACAAATAAAATTCGTGTTTAATACAATTTTTCCCATTTTCATAAATAAATGTTTCATTTTTGTTTTCTGTTTGTCTTAACATTTACTTTAACATCTACTTACACAAACTCAACAAAACATAAGGACTGAGATCGAAAAATTCTTAAAATACTTATATATTAAAAAAAAGATACCACTAAACTTACAGTTTTAAGCTTTTCATTCGATTGAAATTATTTTTACAATATACGAACAAAAATATATTTATACTTTTAATCACCAGTAATGAAATTTTGGATATTTTTGGAAAAGCTTCCATTGAAATTTTCATAGAACTTTCTGTCAATTTACTCGTAAAGGTAGTCTATCTCCGTTTAAAATCTACAACACTTTTGAACACATTTTTTACACTCTTCACTTTTCTTTTAATCTGAGCCCATTATGTCTCCACTGGTGTTAGCTTCAGGCAGTTTGGAGAATTTGTCTCTCTTAGTACAAATACCACATTATTGTTCTTGTACCACTCACGGGACTGTTTTCCATCGTCACAGGATAACAAGTTAAGAAGTTTTAAGAATGGAAGACTGTGTTAACAAATACTTGGCTTCTTTTGCCGCAATCAAGAACTGTTTGGGAAATTTTTATTGCTTTGGGTCCTAAAATTTTCTTCAACGTTCTTTCGAACATCAACAACATACAATTTTTGTTTAAAGTTGCTTTTTTTCTACTGAACCGATTGTGATAAATTTGGAATGGCAGTTATGTACTTATAGGCCAATATTATGGAAAATTATTATTCTAATATTCGATTTTTAATTTAATTTAAAAAAAAATTTTGCTTAAACTTAGGTGATGCCCCAGATTTCGGCTTATTATTGTGAACGTAAGCATGCCAACAACAAACAGACAGACGGACATAGCAATATCGACTTAGATAATAAGATCTGAGATACTTCCTTTTAATCGTTACACACGCATTAACAAAGTTAATATACTGCCTTCGCTACTTGAGATGGCGGAGGGTATAATAAATTAAGTTATACTTGGGTTAAATATTTTAATGAAAAACGTGCGTTAAGAATTTTTCGATCTCACTCATATATAAATTTAATATTTAATATTAATATTTGTTGTTTATTTTCACTTTTTGTTGTTGTTGTTATTTTTCTCTTTTGTATATTTTTTGGTTTTATTAAAATAAATATTTTTCATTTTTGTCAAGGATACACAACAACATTAAATTGTAGTTCTTGTTGTTGTTGTTGAATATTTACATAAAATTCTTTTGCGTGTTGTTGTGTTTGCATTGCTGGTTGACTGAGTTGTTTGTTTGTTTGTCTGTTTACATTTGTCATAATTATTTTTTAATAACAAACCATTAATTTTTATTTAATTGTTTGAAATTCAGAAAATTTCATTTCTCATTTTTACACTACAACTACAATTACAACTACAAATAAAACGGAAACATATATAGTGTAGCAGAGGTTTTTAAATAGTTTTGCAAAAAAAAAAAAAAAAAAACAAGTTTCATTTACTCACACGTGAGGACTTGAGCAAAAGAGAAAAATTTAATAAAACAAAATTATAAAATAAAATAAACAAAATATTTATATTTATCATTATATTTAACGAAAAAAATCAGTCAAAAGTTAGTCATCAAGTGCTATGAAAAATTAAAAATATCATTAATAATAAAAACACCTTTGACTTGTGACTTGTGAAGACGTTAGATTAAAATGTTAATGAATATTAAAGTCGTTTATCATTTATTTTACATAATTAAAAATAAATATATGTTAAATATTTTTATATAATTAATAATATTTCATATAATATACATATTGATTGTATGATTAAAGTCATAAATGTGACCATGTGATGACAAATGTTATGACTTTTTTTTTTTGGGAGGGAAATGATTAAGTTTAATGTAGGATATGACCACATCTCTTATTATAAATGAAACATAAATTTTTACATGTGAATTTTTTTGATCTTATAACTTGTTTCTGGAAAATTTCCAAAAGCGTTTGATTGAATTTAGAAATTATTTTAGACATTGGTTTATAATTTCTCTGTTACTGGACCAATTTTACTGGTCATAAGAATGGAACTGCTTGGAATAATTGGAACTGTTTGTCTGGCAACTCTACTGTTGGCACGCTCATGTATTTTTATTGTATGTATTAGTATTACTCTGTGTAAATATAAAATATGTAAAATATTATATATTAATACTGCAAGATAAAAGTACTTATCCATTCTGTAACAGGTCCGAATGTCATTATTTAACAGAACAATTTGACAGGTTTATTTTATATATATATTTTTGTCTTTTCCCTGCCCCTCTGGGAAGCAGGCTTCCACAAAGCATCTCCATTTTACATGGTTTGCTGTAGTTGTACATACAGGATGGCATTGTTATAGATTCTGGTTAAATTTTCCGAATGTTTTCTGATACGGCAACCCTATCATCCATCTCTACTTTCTACATTTAAATTATATAAACATAAGTTCCTCACTGTTAGATTTATGTTATGATTTTATTTGGCCAGATTATAATTCTGAAGCAATTTTTGATGTAAAATTGTTTTTTTATTCGCGTAATGGTGTTCGATACTATCCAGGTTTCAGCTGATTTTACAATACATTGACATATGTAATGTAATATATAACAGAAACCATCTTCGTATGCAACTTGTTCTGCTTGCAGCACTTTTCTTGATATTAATCGAAAGTCCGCCAGTTTTCAAAGTCTTCTAATTTTGCTTGTATGTTGGATATCTTTTGCGAGAGTAGACAAATATCGTCTCCTAGCTAAGGTCAGAGAATTCGTGTGAAATTTAACGATGGTTAAAAGAATCGAATTGTAAAGCAATGGATGAAGATTCTCCGCCTTATCATAACAAATACTCAGACTTTAAAGCATTAAAGACTTATATAATAAATGAAATAAATAACACTTATTCTGAGAAACTATGAATTGGATTCCAAATTATATTATAGTTCAGTTGATTAAGTACTTATAAAGGTATGATACTGATATTCACGGACTGCTCACCCTTAGGCGCTCTACTGATCGAACAATGTATTATGGGTCCATGATCCTGTCGAATATCTTCTTGACTATTATGTGCATTTTTTAGATATATTAATACAGGTTCCATTTATGTACCTGTATTTTGGGGCCAGTTTAATAATTTAATAATCATGTTTCACATTATTTAAATACCCCTGATACAATCACTAAGCTTTAGTTCTTAGTTTAAATAAATTTCGTAATTTTTGCACACGATTACATAACGATGTTAAAGGCATTAAAGAAGTCTAAACAGGCGTTCTCAAATTTATTACAGATCGGACTTTTTGGTCATTAATACCTGTTTTCATAAAGTCCATGTTTGTGAACGGTTTCAAAGAGTTTTAAAAGCTTTAAAAGCCCATATTGTGGTTCACTTACCCTTATAGTTTAAACTTTAAATTAATTCCCCTTATTGGTAATAATATAACACTCCTTATTTCAATGGTATAAAATTTAATTTTTATATTCCTCCTTGTTTTCAATAATTTATTACAAAATTTATTATTTATGTCATACTAATATTCACCCCTATTGGTTTTATTTTGGGTGCTAATAATGGGTAGTAAGAGAATTAAATAATAATAAATGGTTTATGACCATAATGTTGGACACTTGAAAAAATGTGTTAAATATTATTTACATCCCAAAACATACACACTAAAACAACTAAAGGACTCTTACGAACTTAGTGCTACAATTCCTTTTCTTCCTTTTTTATTAATGATGACAAAATAAAATTTTCACGTTTTATTATTATTTTTTTTTTTTTTTGATAAACATTAAATGTTTTTTTCATAATTTTTATGACAAACATAAAATTATTCACAAACTCAGATTTTATAACATTTGAATATACAGTCTCGATCAAAACTATTGGTACAGCAGCCGTATCTTTCTTTATCCTCAATTGTAAGCTGTTTAAAGACTTTTCACACGAATAAAAAATGTATTCGAAATTACATTCACCTAAAAAAATAATGTTTTGAACTATATTTATGTAATTTATCAGTACTTAATGGGTAAGACTTTTCGCTTTATTACTTCATCCAAACACTGTGGCATTGAAGGGACTAAATTTCTTGTAACTTCCTCCAAGATGTTTATGCATTCTTTCTTTAATGCCTTTAAAATTCAGGTTTATTTAAAATAGGTCTCGAATGTCCAATTCTCCCCACAAATGTTCAGTTGCATTTAGGTCTGAAAGCTGTGGTGGGTGCGCTAGATCATGAAAATTAAACATCATGGGCTGATTGTTTAATATCATTGTCTTGTTGGGATATGGAACTTGTTTGTAAATTTAACTTCTTCGCACATTTTCTTCTAAAGTATTTTAATAAACTGTTTAATCCATAATCTCATCAATAAAAATCAGCATACATCCCCACACTATTGCACCACCTCCGCCGTATTTGATGGCAAGAGAAAAATATAATTTTTCATATTCTGTATTGGGCTTTCTAAACACGGTTATTCGGCCATCACTACAAAATACAAATTACATTTTTCGTCGAAGAAAAGTACCCGATTCCAAAATATAATAAGTTTATTTTCAAACTCTTGCATTTGCTTTAAGCAACTCGAGCATTATAACCAGTCTCATGTAAAACTTTACGATTTCTCTAAAATTTTATTACTTTCGCGGGAAGTTAAACCTTTAGGTCAACCGGTTCTATGCAAATTTGGAGATTTGACTCTGCTTTAAAACAATTCACTACGCTATTAGTGAATAATGAAAATATTTTGTTCCACTATTTGATTCATATGATTTGCTTTGGTTGTGCAGGTGCAGTATTATTTTTCGCTCAGTTTCGTTAGTTTCTTTTTGTTTTGTGCTCATTTTCGGTTTCGCAGAGTATCTTTTGTATTTAAATCGACAAATTGACACTTTAGTTATTCTCCGTATAATATATTTTAAGTATTTAGAAAAATTTTCATTATTAAAACTACTATTCACATAAAAATGCCTTGTCGTGCCATTAGTTTTATTCGGGACTGTATTTTCGCCAGAAAGAACAAAGGCAAACTCTTTGTTTTATATATTTCCAAAAAAAGATTGTAATTTTGGACATAATTTGCAGTTGTTATAGTTTCTTTTGACAATAAATAACAAATAAACGAGGCGTCTTTGGCTTTATTAAAACCATTTTTGTCATTTATTTGATACCCTGAATGTTTTATTAATTGTGGTTGATAATAAATAGTGACTTTTTTATATATTATTTTATTTTATTAAACGTTTTAAGAAAACGAAAATAAATTATAATAAATTTTTATGATTAAATCGATATTTATGATAGTTTTGTTTTATGGGGCTTAAACTTTTACTCATCTCATTTATTTCACTTTAATGGTCTGTAATTAATATTTTTTATGTTTTCTGGTATGAATAATTTTTTTCTTTGTTTTATTATTATTATTTTTTGTTTTTTGTAAAATAAAGAAATGACGTCACATTAATTGTTTTTTGAAAACCAATAAATATATTAAAATTATTTTTGAAATCAATGAAAAACTAGTAAAAAAGTTATAGACAGTCCAGCCAGACAAAGACCACAATATTGTTGGTTGTAAAAAACAACGACGGAAAATTTATGAACGATCCATGTATAATTTGCTTTTCTGATTTGTGATTAAGTGTAAAGTTCATTAATATGATACTAACATTTATGTAAATTTATTCGTATGAAAAGTATTTTTCTGGGGGTTTATATTGGAGCTAGATTGTATTTATCTCCTTTTGGCCAGTTTCAAGAAGAACGTATATTAGAGATTTATGCCCTTCAAAGTGATACTTGGAAGGGGGTTTTTAAGGGACCTATGAGAAGAAATGGACCGATCTTTACAAAATTTGCCACACGAAGGAGAATATTTGTTTTGTATTGTTGCTTTATATAAAAAATTTCAAATGCTTAAAAACTGCAACCTGTAGAGTGTTCACAACGTTAACATGGAGATATAGCCAGCCGGACAGAGACATGCTGATCGATTCAGAAAGTGATACTTAAAAGTGGGTGTAACACGTGAAGGTATGTAGAAAAGTTATAATAAGCGGATTCTTAAATGGAGAATGTATCATTATGTAGTATAACTCCTGGTTTGTACTGATATTTGTAAAATACATTCACTCCTAAGTATACCGATATATAACAAATTTTCGAGTTATTTATTTATGACTGGCAGGCCAGATCGGAATTGTATTAATATGTTAGTTAAATTTTTTATATTTTTTTTTAAATCGGTCGTGTTTGGTACAATATTGAGCCAGAGTGGGCTAAGATGTTCTCTGTTCTGTTTAAAATTATAGAATTTCTTAAAAAAATAATCAATTTAAGAACACTGTGCACTTTTGAAAACAAATGTGCGATTTTAGAGTTTTACATGTTTTCTATGTTCTATGCTAGTTTAAGTACTCTTGATACAATTTTCTATTAAAAGTCATTAATATATGTCTACAAATTTTATTACCTTGATCCAAGTACATTCTATAAAGGGTAACCAGGCAACAAAGTAATGAATGAGATTTGGTTTCATTAATTTGATATTTTCACAGTCTATTTCTTATCTTTTCATCTTTTCAGTCATGGTCAATTGAATAAACTTTATTAAAATAAAAGTAAATTTAATTAAATATAAAAATAAATAAGATAAATTTAAACAAGTAAGAATATTTTATTCGCCTATGCCGAATCTTCAAAACTCTCCACCACAAATGCTAATGAAATAAATACGTAATATTTTGTACATACAAGTAGTTCTCCGACTACACTTCTCTTTAAGCCATCGGAAAACTACATCAATCTGTCCTAATGGTCGGTCACTCAAATCCCCGTAGCAATTCTGTCCTGTTTCCTTGATGTCTATTATCACGCTTACTAATAAATTCAGTCATCGTCTCTGCTCTGCAAACCTGGCTAATATTTTTCTTTCAATCGGCTCGAATGCTTGCCTGACCGTGCAATCAGTGAGATTGAGAACATCTACCAAGAGCCTCAATCTTATCAGGTTTTATCTTATTAGCAACGTCTGGAGCCAGTCTTTTCGGTCTACCATAGCGCACTTTCCCTTTTCGCAGAACAATAGCGAATACTCAGGTTAAATTTTATTGAATTTGTTATTTAATGTGGATGTGAGAGTGCCAAAAACAGTCAGTAATACAGACAGACAGGTGAACTTAGGGAGGATACAAAAAGAGTAAAATATTTATTTTAAATTAACTTAATTTAAAATTCTTTTTGAAAAACACTAAATTATTTAATTAAAATTTTCGCTCCGCCTTGATTGTGATAATTATGAAATCACTAATTGTATGTGAAACAAAAATAATTCATTTTAAATTTATAATTACAGTGTTTATCAATTAATTTCATTTTTCTGCTCTTGAATATTTCTGCAATTTTTTTTTTTTCGTTTTTTACCCTTTAATAAAATTCATTGAACTTTCTCCTTTTTATTTAAATATGCACAAAATTCTGGTATTTAAAATTTCTGAATAAATTAACAAAAATATAAACATTTCATTCAGTCAACCATAAAATACATAAATTTATGTTGAATTTATTCGAAAGACATCTCAGTAATAATATCAAATTTATTTTATTTCATTTTTTCTTTATTTCATTTTCTTCTTGGAAAATAACAAGAAACAAAGGATGAAAAAATGTATATATATTCATTGTTTTGCCATTAATTAATGCTAAATTCTCAAAACCATTCGGTAGAGTTTTAACATTTAATTTACTACAAAAACAGTAAATGAAAACAAATAAGACTGCTATATTAAGCCATGCCGAATCTTTAACACCTTCCACCACAAATGCGTGTGAAAAAATTCATTATGTTTTATACATACACACTCACAAAAAAATTATTTAAAATTACGGAACCGATTTTGATAGTTTTTGAAGTGATTTGAAGTATATATAATCTAATATTATGCCAGAATCCTATTCAAATTGACAGTGTTACAAAAATTCTTCGCTGAAAATAAGAGGTTGCCTCAGATATCGGTCTATAACTTTTATTAAAATAAATCGGCCAAATTCACTAAAGTTTGTCAATTATTGTAGAAATGTGCGTGCAATAAACGAAATCGGACATAACGAAATCGACTCAGATTTTGTTTTGATGCACGAGCATATATATACATTATAGGATCTGAGATGATTCCATCTTAGGGTTACACACAGAATAACCAAGTTAATTTAACTTCTTCACCACTTGTGGTGGTGGAGGGCATAAAAAGGGGAAAATTAGAAAAAGAGAATATCTGTAGAAATAAATTTTCTATACAAATTCCTATTATTATTCAATGGTTCATTGATTTCAGTCATTCATGGAAATAACTCTGAAATATTTATTCTTTTTGGCGTTAACAAACTGTTTTATGGTGCCTCCTTTTCCATATAGTTTCGGTATAGTAAAAATTGATTGTCAATTCAATTCATTTATTTAAAACAAAAGCTGAACAATTTTTTTCGTAGAATTTTCTGCATACAAATTATTTAATTAATAGCTGCCATTGTTTAACATTTACGCTTTTCTTATTCCTATTAGTAAATTCCTTCTATTCCTCCTTCTATTGTCACATTTTAGAGGCGACAACTAATACAATAATGTTTGTTTGAATTTGAATTTGAAAGTCTTTAAGTGTTTTGTGATGATAATTTAATTTGAATTTCATTTTCAATTATTAGTGAAAATTCTATTAATGAATAAATTGTTCAAGAGTTTCTTTAGTAATTAGAGTTCTAAATAAAGGCATTTTCTCATTATTATGTTAGATTTATTATTAATCATATTTTTTTATTTGTTTTATGTTACGTTATTTATGGATTTTTATTCAAAGTTCAATTTTATTAATGAGGGTAATGAAATGAGAGTCTATAGAATAAAACACACAATATGTAATTAATTTAGTTTAAGTGTGGAAATTTATGTTTAAAGTGTTTAATAATCAGTTAATTAGGAAAATAATAGAGATTTTAAATAGATACAATAAATTAGCTATTATAAATATAAATAAGATATATTTTCTTTAAAGAGCTTAAATAAACTTTAATAAAATATATTAAGAATGATAACAATTTACCTGTTTTTCATCTCTACTTCTCCGCAACTTTGCAATTCCGTTGGTTTTACCGTTAAAGGACTATGTGAATTCTAAGAAAATCTATTTGACCAAAGGCAGATCATCAAATTTTGACACCAAATTTCGTTTTGGATTTGATATAGAATATTTGTTGTCTTATCAAAAATTTATCAAAACTTTAAGATTTAATATTTCAATTTTAAGAGTCTTCATTTAGACTTAAATCCTAAATCTTTTACTAGTGAAAAATATAATTTTTTATGAAATATCGAATTTTTAATGACAAATTGAAAGTTGAATTTTGTACTGAAAAATTTATTTTTTACTGAAAAATTTAATTTTTAGTAAAAAATTGAATTTTTAGTAAAAAATTTAATTTTTAGTGAAAAATTGAATTTTTTAGTGAAAAATTGAATTTTTTAGTGAAAAATTGAATTTTTTAGTGAAAAATTGAATTTTTTAGTGAAAAATTGAATTTTTAGTGAAAAATTGATTTTTTTAGTGAAAAATTGATTTTTTTAGTGAAAAATTGATTTTTTTAGTGAAAAATTGATTTTTTTAGTGAAAAATTGAATTTTTTGTGAAAAATTGAATTTTTTAGTGAAAAATTGAATTTTTTGTGAAAAATTGAATTTTTTAGTGAAAAATTGAATTTTTTTGTGAAAAATTGAATTTTTTAGTGAAAAATTGAATTTTTTAGTGAAAAATTGAATTTTTTAGTGAAAAATTGAATTTTTTAGTGAAAAATTGAATTTTTTAGCGAAAAATTTTTTAGTGAAAAATTGAATTTTTTTGTGAAAAATTGAATTTTTTAGTGAAAAATTGAATTTTTTAGTGAAAAATTTTTTAGTGAAAAATTGAATTTTTTTTGTGAAAAATTGAATTTTTAGTGAAAAATTGAATTTTTAGTGAAAAATGGAATTTTTAGTGAAAAATGGAATTTTTAGTGAAAATTGAATTTTTTAGTGAAAATTGAATTTTTTAGTGAAAAATTGAATTTTTTAGTAAAAAATTGAATTTTTTAGTGAAAAATTGAATTTTTTAGTGAAAAATTGAATTTTTTAGTGAAAAATTGAATTTTTTAGTGAAAAATTGAATTTTAAGTGAAAAATTGAATTTTTAGTGAAAAATTGAATTTTTAGTGAAAAATTGAATTTTTAGTAAAAAATTGATTTTTTTTTTTGAAAAATTGAAATTTAAGTGAAAAATTGAAATTTTAGTGAAAAATTGAATTTTTTGTGAAAAATTGAAATTTTAGTGAAAAATTGAAATTTTAGAAAAATTTAAAATTAAATTAGTGGTAAAATTGAATTTTAGTGGTGAAATTGATTTTTAGTGTTGAAATTGAATTTAATTTTTCTATGGAAAATTTAATTTTTCAGTTGAAAATTTAATTTTTTATTGAAAAAAATTAATTTCGTAAACATTTCATTTTTTTGTAAAAAATTAAATTTTAATGAAAATTAAATTTTTAGTGAAAATTTAAAGTAAAATTTTGTGAAAATTTAAATTAAAACTTTTGGTAAAGAATCAATAAGAAAGGTATGCGTATGATCAATATTTTTAGTTCATATATAATATTGATACGTTTTATGAAAAAGTGTTGCATAGTTTTAGGAGTTTTTATTGGAAAAGCATAGATAAAATTGAATAACTTTTAAATAAGAAAAAATTTCAGTTAAATTTTTCTTTTTAGAAAGAACCGGCTACACATACAACTTTATATGAAAAATAAAATTTATAAATAAATTAATATTCTTGTATTCTTTTATATTCTAGAAATATGTTTTAAAAACGTAGACTAAAATATTTTCGTGAATCAATGTCAATATTGATTGAAAAATCGCTAAAATTCGATTTTCCAAAGTTTCAACTTTGGATTTTTAAGGGAGATATTGATATAAACTTCTATTGTCTTAATTTATAAAGTAGATTTAATTTATTTTTAAAATATAACCAAAAATATCACCGACTACGTCACTGATCAGGTAAGACCTGCAATTGATGTTATTATAGCACAGCTATAACGTCAAGAAATCTCTAACTTTCATAAGTTATTGAATTCTTCAAAATTATAGCAAACTTAATAGACCCACTTGTTGTGGGGGGTTTACTTTTTATGTTCCTTTATTGAAAATCAATAATAAAATCATTTTTCTGACCATTTATCTAACCATTTTTGTTAACTTTAAAAAATTGTTTTTATCACACACATACTAACAATTGCAATTACACTAAATAAGTCTATACATGGGAATCAACAAGTTTAATATTTAATATAGTAAAATAGTAGCCATTTTAGATAATGAAAACCACTACAGTTTATTACACAAATATGCTACAAAATATTCATATCGATTTTATAAATTTCCTCAAAATAGACTGCAATAATAATGAAAGAGTAAATATACTCTTAGATATACATTTACAACAATACTTACATTTATTTACTCTCTCTTTTACCATATACTTTTAAATTTTACAATAAACATGATTATAAGCGTCTGTATACATAAATGTATATGTTATGGGGTTACATTACTTAAACTATGATTATGTTAGTTGTATTTTTGGTGGTAGTGGTATTGGCGTTGGTATTAGCAGTAATAAAGTTTGTGTTAATAGGAATCATTTATGCAAGTAATGGAAGTTCATTTAAAGGTACAAACACCTACATTTTTATAAACACTAGTTTTTACCCAGTTCGCTTTGCTGCACAATCCTAGATCTAGAAGGAAAATCACAAATCACGGCGTATATTAAAAAAGATACATGCAACATAGATTTTGCTAAATCCCCCCTACTCTGCTTATTCTAGAATTTTCCAATAAAGTGACAAAATTTGGAAACTTTGATAAGAAAGGTCTTCAGATATTCGATATATTAATAACTGTTATATATGGGGTCGGATCTTCTTTTTCTTTGCAAAACCATATCTACAATATATTTTCTCACATAAAACTGTTTTACAGAAAACTTTTTAATCCCAACAAACCAGTATTCTTATAAGTAAAACTATTTCCTTAAGAAATTTATTGAAATGGACTCTCACTTCGATAGTGTTTTGGATATTTAATATTTACTTTTCATCGAGGCTACCTTCCCCCTGATCATATCGTTCTATATTTTCGAATGAAATCTTAATAATCTCACTTCTATAGTTCTTTAGATATTACAAATTTAAATTTGTTCTTTATGAGGGCTACCTCTTCCCCTGATTCTATCTCTGCCATATTTTGTCCAGTAAATCAGCTTGAAATGAAAGTAATTGTGATAAATCTGAATATTTTGCTTTTGTATGACGGCTACCACTCCCTTTAATCATATCAGTCCTATATTTTGCTCTGTATGACAGATCCTTGAGAAATTTATTGGGACTTAATATGAAGATTCTCGGTGTAGTGGTGCTTTAGATATTCCATAATTTGTAATTGTTTCGAATGAGGTGCAACCTCACCTTTTAATTCTATCTGTTCTACATTTTGTCCACTAAAACAATTTTGAGGGAAGTAATTTGGACCAAATTAAACACCAGAAATCAATATTTAGTTTGTTTGAGCGATACCCCACCCCTTGGACCTATCTGTCCTATATTTTGGCTAATAAAACAAATATTTGTGTAAGAGATTGAAACTAATTTCGAGAACTCTTACAGTTGTAGTTCCTTAGATATTCGTTAAGCAAATTTTATCAAAATTAGTTCAGAAGTCCCAAGCAATCAGACAGATAAACACTGATTAATTTTTATATATAGAAAGATAGCAAAATCACATACTTCCTAAATATACCTCTATATAGAATTACCAAATAAACGTTTTGTGGTATGTGTATTAAAAGTATTTGCACACATGCAGACAAGTAGACAAATACACACATATATACTTTAAAGATACACATTACATTGAATTGTAATTAAATTCTAACACGCATGATATTTAACACTCTTCTACTCACGTACTCTATCACAAATATATGTACGTACATATATTCTGGTATTAATAAAGTTGTTGTGGGCGTATGTATTTTCGTATAAGTGTATGTGTTATATTATGAATGTACTTATACATGTAAACCAGCCAGAATAAATTTATCTAAATGTTACCAAATAAATATTAATTGAAGTAAATGTAAAATCTCATATTAAAGTTTTTTTTCGGATATAAAATTTTAATGAATCTACCATTTTTATATGGCAGACTAAAAAACTACAAGCAATTTTAGATTTTAAATTGGAAGAATCGAAACGATTTAAAGGTCTTAAAATTTATGAGCAAATTGTATTTGTTTTTTACACTGCCATAGGTGATGGAGGTATTATGCGTTTGTACAGATATTTTAACGAGCGAAAAAATAGTCCCACCACCACCTTCAAGTATAATGTTGGCCTGAGAATCACTTTCTGGATTGATTTAAGCATGTCCGTATGTAAGTCCCTGGCTGTTAACGCCAAGTACAGGTCGCTACTATTATTTGGCTCAAGAGCTATGCCAATTGAAAGTGGCTATGATCAGTCCATTATTTTATAAAGGCCATTTTATAAATTTCAAATTATACAAGGATCGGTTCATTATTTCTCATAAGTCACACACAAATATCACTTTGAAACTCAGAAACAAATTAAGATAAATGTTAACCAAAACAGCTTTGCCAAATTATATTAAAGTTGGTCCATATCTTTTTCTAACTCCCATATAAGTTTAAAAAAATTAATTAAAAAATCATTTCACATAAATATCTTAATAATCTTAACATTAATAGGAGAAACAAATTATACGTGAGCCGTTTATAGATTTTTCGTAGCAGTCATTTACATCCAACAATGTGATATAGGGTATTACATAATCGGATTTAACCGATTATAACAAATTTTGTTGTTTATTTATTGTTTAATGTTTAAGTTGTGTTTAATCTCTTAATTAGAGGAAATTTTCGAGGTCATGTAAATTTCAGAGCTTTCTACACATTTGCAAGAAATTGTTTATAAAAATGAGATTACGACATGAATTTTAATATAAATTTGAATTTGTGTTATTTTTGCCGGGGAAGTTTTAATTTATGTTGTCTATTTACATTTACTTATTTTGTCTCTTTTGAAATTAAAATCACAGGAAGTTATGTTCATATATTTTTGACATTGACGTTTGTGAAAAGGGTATATAAACATTGTCATTCTGTGTGTAGCACAAAGTTTAATAATTGGGATTTTGGCCTTTTGAGTCCACATTTATTAAAGGTCTGGAAAAATCTGTAACCAGATAATTGTAAACACATATGGGTTTTTAGACTATATTTGAACTTGTTTTGTTTTCCGATAATTATTAAAATTTTTTTAATTTTGTAATTTTTTAATTTATTTGTTTTTTTATTATTTGAGTGGCATCAGTCCTTTTGTTTGAAAAATAATTTTGTTTCCTAACTAAATAAGAATCCTTTTCTAATAATTTAAATATCTGAAATTTGAAGTATAAATAACTCAAACTATAACTATAAGAGATAAATAACACATGTAAATACATTTTGCAAAGGCCTCATCAAGGGCTTTAAGAAGGTTTTTGAAATTAAATTGGAAACACATATTTGGTTAAAAACATTCAATTTCCTAGATTTTCCACTTTCTATCCCTATAATTCCTACCAAAGGATGTCAACGAGGTTCAAACTTTGAAGTTGATTTCATATTCTAGTTATTTTTATGTGAAATGAGTGAAATATTTACAATATATCTTACGATACCATACAATGAATAATTAGATACTGTTGGACTAATAATTTTTTGTAAAGCAGAGCTTTACAATAGAGAAATACAATTAAAGGTGGAATCCTTTTAATTTTAAAAATATTTTGGCTCTCGATATATTACGCCATCTTGAGTATGAAATACCACTTTGAAATAGTCGGTGGTATTCGTTAAAGGGAGTTCAAAAATTAGTTATGAACTAATGTTGAAAATTGTTTAAGATTCGAACAAAGAATTTTTATGTTAATATAGTTTTAATTTATTATTGCACAAAATTGTTCATATAAAAGTTTTGTCATTTTGCTTTTTTTCATTTAAATATTAATAAAATATTAATTTCTCTTTTACTGACAAATATTTATTAATTCATTAATAAAGTTATTTATTATAAAACTATTTTCGTTTTAGTTTACTTTTTTAATTAAAATAATTATTTTAAATATATTTATTTCAATCAATATTCTGTTATTAAAAAAATATTTTACTTTGATTTTATATAAAAATAAACTCTTAATTTTCAACAAATACACAAACTGATACAACTACATATCGCACATTTGCTGCAACATTGTCATAACTCAGAATTCGCAAGTTTTCAATTTACACCAGTAGTAGAGAGTAAAACATTCACATATCAGATGAAATACAAAGTTTTTATTCAAAAATTCCAAAAAATATTTTTATGTCAAAAAATTAAAATTCGTCTACTGAAAAAAGTGATTTTTTGAATTATTACTACCTTGCAACAATTCTTACTCTTTATTAAAGTTAGAGATACAAAGAAATTACATATTTTTATGTATAAAGAGTGAGATCGTAAAATTTCTGACATAAGTTTTTCACTAAAGCTTTTAGCCCAAGTATTATTTGATTTATTTTGTTTTAACAATTTACCTTTGAAAATCCTGCCAGTTTTTATTTTTAATATCAAACAAATGAAAAAGTGTCCGGAAAAAAGTTCATACTAAAGTCATTTAATATTTTAAACGAACCCCTTTTAGTGTCCAAGCATTCAAACTTGGCCAAGCATTCAAAAGTTTGCCATCAAAATGTTTTCCAATTTTATTAAACAGTATCGGAAGAATTTGCCCATTGGTAGAAAACCTAGTTCAGTCAGAAGGAAATCATCCATGTGATGCCTCAATAATAAATAGAAAGCATTTTCCAGAGAGCTCCTAAAACATCAGGTAGAAAAGCAGACCGCTTGGATCAGTTCTCGAACTGTTAGGATCAGATCCTAACAGAAACGAAGCGTATGTTCTGGCAGATTATTCGCAAACTTCCTGATCAATAATTTAATTTCGCTATTAATCAAGGGAATTTCGAAGTTTTGAATCAAAAAACAGTCAAATTTCCAAGAAATTCCTTGGTATGTCAAGATCAGCCAATCAGTTTAATGAATCAGAATGTTTAATTTTGGTCTGACTTGGAATCCTGTCACTATGGTTAATAAGCCCCTGAAAGGTACAAAAACTGTAATTTTTTATTCGTATCAAGAGAGTAAAATCCTCCAAACTGCTCAATATCTTTCCACTAGGCTTAGCTCCAGGATCTTGTTAAAAGAGAATTTAAGAACATCAAAAATGTGTCCATATAGGTATGTTAAGATTTTTTCAATCTCACTTCTTGTTCTATGGTATTTTATTTTTAGATTTTTTATTACTCTGAACGGACATTTATTCTCTTCATATGTATTTTCTTCTATTTCATTACAGGTGAAACAACTGGGAAATAAATCAGTTTCCTGGATACGTGTACGAGATGGTCACATACTCACTGTTGACAGGTAATTAAAAATTTGTTGATGTTATTTTATGTTACTTATAGTGGAATTATTATTTATATTTGAAAAGATATTTTTATATTTTTTTAAATAAAATATACCAAGAGCAAAATATTTGAAGTTAAATTCTGCATTTAACAGTGGGGCAAAAATAAAAAAGAATTGATGTTTTGAATTTGTTTACGGTTAATAATGAGAAATAACATTATTAAATCAGTATTGGAATATATAAGAATCTAAATCAATGTAGCTTGTCGGATGTGAAACTAACATTCCCAAATTCCAAACTTTTATATAATTAATTCGATTAAGGGAAAAAATTGTAGACAATGTACAACATTTAACTTTTTTAGTAAATTATCGGCCAAATAGAGCACTATATTTCACATCGAAATTTTTCTATTTTTAGATATTTTATTTTTTTTTTTTTTGAAAACAACAAAAATTGCTTATTTTAGTAATATTTCACAAATTTTTAATTTATAATAATTTTTTATTAAAAAAACTCATTTAAATTATTTAAATTCTATTTTCAAAACACTGTTTTAGTATTCACAAAGTCCTTCTCCATTCATTGTACCAAACAATCGGTTAACCTTATTTAGTATGCATATGTATGAGTGTCTCTATTATTTCTATATGTATTTCGACATACCAATGTGCCTCACAGTCCTTTTCGGTATTTAAATATAAATAAACATGATTTTGCATATTTATGCATGTGTGACGTTATGAGTTTATTTCTGTGAACATCTGTCAACGTAAAATCTAATTGTATTTAAACTCATTCATGTATGTATGTACATTGTAATTATTGTTATTACATATTTTATATTGATATTTGTAAATGTATTTAATATTAAAGTAAATTAAAATTTGTTCGATAATAAAAGGATCAGAAAATGTTTTAAAATATTCAAATGAATTTTTGGAAAATTTCCATAGACTTAAATTTTATAAAAGTTAATAAAATATTTCCAGTGATTATAAGTATTAATTATTTCTATAAAAATGTTCTTCATTTAGGTCCCATTAACTATGTATCCTTGCATCGAATCAAAAGCAGGAACATTATAATTTTATCCATTTGTTTTTCTATTAGAAAAAATCTTCCCATAATAATTATCTGATTTTAATGAAGTTTGGCCTTGACATTTGCAACTTTTCGTCAGTTCACTATTTAAAACCCACAATCAGATTTTTCGTAAAGTCGCACAAAAAGTTTTCATTTCCGAAATATAATACTTTTTAATTGTTTTAAATTATGAATTTCCTCTGTTTCCGTTTAAAAATATCCCTGAAGAGTAACCAATATCTAATTTTTTATTTAACTTAACACTATTTCGATTTCCATTATATATTTCATAGATGATAATGATTTTTTTTATTTTCAACTATAAATTATGCAAATTTTATTGACTTGTTGTCATGTTAAGCTAATTTAATGAAATTTCATGAAGTTTAATGTCAAAAATTCAAATAATAAAAAGGCAACAAAAATTTTAAATTTTAAAAGGGACACAACAAGTCTCTAGCAGTTGAAAAAGTCGCACAAACGGTAACGCAGATCGTAACAAAGGGCTTCGTGAAGAATTTCTATGTAGGAATAATGAGCGCGATATGCGAAAAACTTAGGGTTTAAAATTTATTTCGTCTTGAATATCTCTGAAACTCTTACAGATTAAACTGAAGTTTTAAAAGATGAGGAAGAGATTGAGTTAAAATTTATAAGAAAGAGGACTCAGAGATATCCTATCCTTAATTTTTAGCCACTGCCTTTAATCACTTCCTTATAAAAAATCGAATTTCTAATCACTGAGACTAATCAGTTATACTGTAACCGCATAACAAACTTTAGTCAGAAATATCCTATTCCAAATGAATTGAGCATATCTTCTGATTATGTCAAAAACCATATAGATATTAAATGGTTAATTTTAGGCCACAATGTTATTACCACTTTATTAGTCTCTTATTAATTTCCATATAGAAAAACCCCAACACTAAAGTTTATCGTAATAATAGTACGAGACCCATATAGACGGATTATTACCAAATTCAATGAACATCGTCCATAGACCAAATTTCAAAATTTCATTAAGACATACTGAAAAGTACTACCAATAGTTTACCTATACTTTACAAACAGCCGTACAGACATGGTTTAAACGACTCAGTAAGTGATTCTTCGTCTAACAATAAACTTAACCATCCATCTACGGTGATGTAGGGTATACAAATCAATATATCCGGGATGAGCAAACGTGGAAGGCTAACACTACCTCTGAAATGGATCAGTAATCTTTCAAGCCAATTTGAATAAAGTTACACAATTATTGCCAAAAATAAGTTGTAACCCGAAAAAAAGAACAAAATTGCAAAAAAAGTGAGAAGTGGACATTTCGATTTCGAATTATTTTGGCTTCATGAAGCCATTGGGGCAAAATTTTTATAATGTCCCTTTGTCGATAAAATGTGAAATGTGAAAATACTATAGATCGGATTATATATTCTTCTTCAGAAAAATTTTGTTTCATTTAAAGCTAAAATTAATTTTTTTAAACAAAATTCATTAATTGATCTTATTTCTGAAACTACATTTGTTTCAGATCTTTATTTTAGTTTTCCTAAGTCCATATTTTAAATTATTTTCTGACATTCTTTTATTTTTTATTAATTACAACATTTTTTATATTGCGATTTTTTAAATTTTTCTTTTCAATTATAAAGTTGAAATTTCTTTTTATAAACTACAACATCATAGTTGGTAAAGGTATTATGCGTTTGTGCAGATGTTTGTAACGGGCAGAATAAATAATCCTTCCACTACTTTTAAGTATAATGTTCGACTCAGAATCACTTCCTATGTCGATTTTTAATTGTCCGTTCGTCCATGCGTTCATGTTAAATCTTTTCACAAAGTACAGGTCGCAGTTTTGAAAATATCTTAACAAAAATTGTCACTTGGTATTATTTTAGTAAAAGGACGATGTCTGTTCAAATTGGTTCTGATCAGTCCATTATATCCTATAGAACCCATACAAACATTACGCTGGAATGGGCTACTTTCCGTAGCTATCATTTACAACAAAGTGTAGTAGGGTATTACATGATTTGGTTTGACCGACTAAAACATCTTTACTTGTTTTTTTTATAATATTGTATATAAACAAATTATTTACTTAATAAAAACTTTTTTCTTAAAATTTAAATGTATTGCAAATAGAATGTGTAGGTAAACACATAATAAATATAATATTACGATTCGCACACAAATTGCCAATTCATATACTTATACACATAGACAGCAAATAAATGAGAGAGAGGAAATAGACACACATACACCCATACTCATTTATATATACAGTTAAGTTAAAGAAAACTTTAGTGCATTTTTATTTATTTGCCTCAATATATAAAAACACTTAGACACATAATCTATGCAATCAATTTCTATTACATTTACTCAAATACTTTTTCTTTATTTTATTTTTATGAAAAGATAAAGAAAATACTAAAAGTAAAGTTTACTTTTTTTCCTCTTTTTTTATTTAAGATTCTTTCATTTTGTAGTTTTTCTTTTATTTTTTTAATAAAAACAAAAGGATGTAGAAGAAAGAAAGAAAGGAAGAAGTTAAGAAAAGTTTCTCAAGATGAATGTGACACAAGACATTACGGCTGTTATAAGAAAAACAAAGTGTATGGAGAGAAAGAAAAAAACTTAAGAGCAAAGTAGCTGAAACACGCATGGGGTCCTTTATACAAAAACTATGGCAATTTAAAACCTATACACCCACTTAAACTTGAAACAATAAAGTTTATTAAAGAGCTGAAGAGAAAGAGACAATGACAAAAACAAATAAGTCTGGAAAAAAGTATTATTCACTTTTCACTAATGTACAAAGGGGCAAAATTAAAAAATCCTTGAAGAGATGTAATAACTTGTACAATGGGTCAAAAATAAGAGGACATTTAGTGAAGTCTTATGAATGGAAAAGGCCTTTTCTGTAAATATTCCTTAACGCAAATTTCTTTTATAGATCCAATTATAACAAATTGGCTTATTTTGCCGCAACTCCATATTGCTTGTCGTACTAAGAACTTCTTAAGAAATTTTGACTGCTTTTAGGTCCTAAACTTTTATTCAACATTCTCTTGCGCATCTGTAACATAAATTGTTTGAAAAAATTACCGTGCTCAGTTTTTGGCCTTTTAATTTTTAGCAGCGTGTTAACGTATGAAGTTGTCCCAATACTGGGTTAACTGGCCTGCTTTCCCACTGGATGTGTTGGGAGCTCATTTTAAAATGCTTTCCATCTCTTTTGCTTTAGAAACATTATGTGGATTTCTCCTTCTACCGGAACTTGGTTTTCTATAAATGGAATAGTATTTGTTCGGTATTGCCTAATAACATTGAAACAGTTCGACCGCAGACTTTCCGCAGACGGTCTGAGAGGTACTAGTATAGTTTTTTAAATGCTATATAATATTCAGAACGCTACTTGACCACGATACATCCGGTCTGAGAGGTACTAGTATAGTTTTTTAAATGCTATATCATATTTAGAACGCTATAATAGGAAATCAAAATATGTACTAAATGCGTAAATTTATTAGGAGACCTATTTCAGCTTCATACGTCCTTTTCAGATGAATCCAAAATCAAAAGTTATAATAACATTTCCAAAAATTAAATTTCGCCCCAAAGGACAAAAAAGTAATTTCGCCCTAAAGTGCAAAGAAGCAACTTATAAGAGAAATAGCGGCAAACTCCAAATTATGTACAAAGTCAGGTGTAATCGAAACTCCAACGGAGAAATAAAAACTGTCAATTGATTTTGTATTTAATTGAATTTATCAAGAGTTTTTAACATCGTATTAAAGATAAAAACTGAATTTTAAAATAAATATGATATCGCATTTAAAGATTTTCCTTACAAAACCATTTAAGTAGACCTTTTCAAACTAAACTCGTTGAGAAATCTTGTAATGTATGTTTGTTCTAAGAGAAACAGTCAAAGACTAATGCTAACAAATATATTTACAAACAAATACATACATGCACATTTTTTTGCTTCAATTTTCTTTTAAATAAACATTCGTATGATTATATGTTTGCTCACACATTTTATAAGAAACAACAACAACATACACCCTTTTCAAACACATGCAATCACTCACTTACATATTTACCTCCTTGTATATTCACTAATGCACTTGTATACATACACTGACACATACACTGGAATGTTATAGATTGATATAAAAGATTGCATTACACCAGGAAGCAATCAGTGCGGACACAAATCAACAGTAAACTTTTTTTATACAAAAAATATAAGAAAAACTCTCAACTAAATGTTGCACTGACACATCATCAAGTACACATGTGTTTAAGCTTAAGTATATATGTTTGTACTCTTGTATTATTGCATCCTTTTTTTCTTACATACCAATTTTTCTTAATGCATATTTGTGTTGGCATGGGTGAGTGTTTGGGTGTTAGTGTTTGTTGTGTGGATTTTTTTTCTGTTAAGAATGTAAAATTGTTAGAAGAAAGTAGTTTTTCTTTTATAGTCTTTACGGAATAAATTGTAAGTACTGTGTATTCAAGTAGCTCCATTTACTATATTTTACAAACAAACATTCACCAATAAACACACTTGTATGTACACAATTTAATGCAATTGTATTTGAATTGAAGGAGCAGTGGATATATATATTCTGAAAGAAAATGCTTTATTTCCTCTCATTTAAAGTATTTTTCTAGAGGATTCTTTACAAATAGAAATAGAATCGGATAAATTTTTTCGTTATAATTCTCCTCAATAACGAAACGTTGTTGTCATTACAATCAGAAAATGAAGTTATTCATAAGCAATTCTTTGCTATTTTACAAGTGGTAAAATATTGTGTACCAAATTTGCTATTCTGTATGTAGCGGCAAGAACAAACCTTCAAGACCTCTTGTATCAAAGTCGATTTCAGTTATGTTCTTCTGATCTCTTTATGAGTGGTTGGGATATTTTGCGTTTGTGGAAAAGTAAATTGGAAATCACATTTCACGAAAGCCTTTCATTTATATTTCGTAACATAAATTTACAACCAACGCTGTGATGTAGGGCATAACACAGCGGGGTTTAATCGACTATGTTGCTCTTTCTTTGTATAATGAATTCAAATGCTAAAAAGTTTCTATGACTTGATTCTTAACAACTAAAACAAGATATTGTTTTTATGTTTTACTTTACTAACCGATATGAGGAGTGTTTGCCAATAGGTTCAGAGGGATCACACCAGCGATTACACAAATGGCGCTTAGATATATCAGCTGTATAATCTAAAATAGAACTGTCCAATAAATTACTGCATATTTTTTCCAACATTCATTTCTAACAGCTTTCAACCATATATTACAGTTAAAAATTGTATCTCTGGAAATTAATAAAGCCTCTTTCTGCCAATGACCGCCTAATGAACTTAATTTAACCTACGTTAGTTAGTATCCCGATATTTAACTGCTGCACATGATTTCCACTTTAATGCTTTCCCTGCTGTAAATAACCAGTGACTTATTATCAATTAGCTCTAATCCTGCATATGACAACCAACTGATCTTAAGGCATACATTTCCAGTCATTGTTTACAGTACATTCCAAAGTAATTGTACTATATTACTTCCTTTCCGTGAAGTTATAAGTTACAATCTTGCATATGAAGTTTTGCACTTCCAGATTCCTGTGAGTTAATATAGTATGTAAGCATTCTGCAACGATAAATGCTCTTTAAATATCCTTCGTAATATCCTCCGCACAATATTTCTTCTTAGATTATATTCCTCCTATAACTTCGATTGTCATTTGCAATGGGGTCAATGGTCGATTTTTCCTTAATAAATCCAAATTCTCTCTATCGCAGTTAGTGATCCTTTGTAATTAATTTTAGCAAAGTTTTCCCAAGTTTATTCTGTTAAATGAAAGATCTCCAAATGTTTTCTCAGAGGCACACTTTCTTGCAAAAGTGACTCTTCGAAAAGTAATTTGTGAATACCGCTCATATATACTTTTATGATTCATATTCTTTTACACTTTATCTCATTTTTAATTAAAACAATCAATGGTTAATTTTAATAATTTGTATGAAAATTTTACCTTCAGCTAATATGTTTTAAATTTTAATGTAAAGTATTCTTTTGAGTTTAACTCAAGTAAAGTACCAGCTTCGCTAAATTTTTAGATTTTTTGTGTGAATTATTGAATATTTAAAACTTAACTTAGAATCAGTTTTTTTTTATAAAAATATGTTTAATTTTATCATTCACTGTATGTTTAAATTGAATACTCATATGTCTTATCCAGCTGGATGGCTTGATTGGTTACTATTCTATTTTGGTATTTTGTTGTTAAAACTTACACATTTTTATTTTTGTCATTTTAAGTTTAAACTGAAAGAATCTAGGAAACCAACCTTTTAATAAGGATAACATATTTTTTTCCAAAAATTTTTCGCAAAATTAAAATCGTACTCTAAATGAAATTACTTAAGAAATAAGATTTTTATATTTTTGGTAATTAAATATATTTACAAGAATTTTGAAACATTGCCCAACCCTGCTGTATTTAATTCGAAAACTAAGAGAACAAAGTAGAAGTATAGAAATGCAATAAAATGCATGATGTGACCACTTCCGGCTCATATATCAGCCACTTTTATATATATTTCTTTCTTTTATATCTTCGTATTTTGTTAAAGAAGAAAATTGTTTTTGTTATTTTTTATCTATTTGTAAACTATATTGTCAGTGTATATTCAGAACTATGTTTGTATGTTTGTTGATTATATAAATGTAGATGTTGCTTTTTTCTTTTAGTACATTTCATATACACTGACACTGGTATTATCGATGACATTTCGGTTGAATGGATTTTAAAATACTAAAATTGCAATGAAACTGTAAAGAAAAAAAGAAGAAAACTATAAAAATACAGTTTATAAAATAAAGACAATTTATGGTAGTTTTTATTTATTTTCCTTAATAAACTTCTACAAAAAACACGACGAACCAATTCCTAGAAGAGCGAAAGCAATAAAGACATTATATCTAAGTATGTTTGTCATAAATATATTAAGGTTTTTTGTTGTATTATTACTTTTTTGCTGTAATTTCGTAAAATTATCTATATGTTTTAGTAAAAATGATATGAGATAATTTATAACGTTGAGGTTAGTAAATATACTTATTTATATGTCATTTTAATGACCGGAAATGAGAAGAAAGAAATTAAGATAATTTATAATAAATATCAGGGTCATATGAACGTTAAAGCGAAGTTATAGTGATTAGATAATATGTCTAAATATCGCATAGTTTTTATTTAATATTGCAAAAAGAATTTTGGATTGAATTCAGAGTACTAGATAAGTATTGTAACCATGCTTGGGAAAAAATCTTGCCAACCATATTTAAATTAATTTCTCACTTTTGAACCTTTAAGGAAATATGTGAATATGAAAGAATTTTTGACACACGTTTCTTAAAGATAAGATCTGGATTTTACAAAATTGTTGAAATTGAACTTCTCATTGAAAATTTATCTCTTATTTACAATCAGAAGTTTTTATTTGGTCTGGACGAATTTTCACTACTCACACATACACTTATGAACACATACGATATATAAGCGTTTTTCTTAATGAGTCATATTATTCTGATTACATGTGGAATTATAATGAAGTACATATGTCAAAGTATTAAATACTTCTTTTTATAAATTTTATTTTATATTTACATTTATGTTGTCGATAATTATTTTAGATTTATTTTCTACTTAGTAAGAATATATGGCTTTGCCGAAACTTCACTAACTCCAGAAACACACATATTATATGTATTATATTCAGACTATAAATTTGTTTATACTAAACCGATTTTAATTAATTTTGGAATGATAATGAAGTACATATAGCTAAATTTTACAGTAAAATTTTGTTTAAATCTGTCACTTTATAATTGAACAATTTACGAAAACTTTTCATTTGAACTTAGGATACCTTAGATAGTGATCTTTATTTTATAATGTACTAATTTGGTTGCTGGTTTTATATTAGATACTCTAATTTAAAAAGAGTTAAATTCAGAAAGAGATTATGATTAATTTTCCAGCTTCTTATGTAAAAATATTTTATAAAACATCTTTTAAGCGAAAATTTTCCGAAAATTCTATAAAAAACTGTTTTAAATTTCCTTTTATAAAAGGTTACCATATCGATAAGATTCCAAGTCAGACCAGAAATAAGTGAACAAATTATGTAGTCTTTTTGTAAAAATTTATTGATGTCAATATCGGAATTTATAGAGCTCGTTGTAACAAATCATTTACTTTTTTGCCACAAAACATATTGCTTGACATACCAGAAACTTTTTGAGAAATTTTAAATAAAAGTCTAACTCATACATTATGCAGCAAGAATATTTTATTAAGAAGCGTTTGAGCCTTGCAAGTTTTCAAACCTGCATTAGCTTAATTATTTTTAACAAATAGTACGAGCTCTGAGCTAACCGTGTTTCTTTCCTACCGGATGTGTCAGAAGCTCTTATTAAAATAAGTCCTTCTACCTGAGGCAGATTTTCTATAAATGCATAAATTATTCCGATACTGTTTAATAACATTAGAAATACATGCAGAGAAAAAATATATTTGCAATAACCATTAACTAGAAGCAACATTGTTATTAGATGATTTTATCTTAACTATAAAATTTATTTCGCATTTTGATTTTGCATAAATAAAAATATTTATTGTTATTGTTAAAAAGTTTTATTATTCGAATTGTCATTTTGCTTTGATAAAAATAGTCATTGTTATCGCCACTAAAAATGTTGTTATTCCAATAAAAATATTGCTAATTAAATAAAAAATTTGTATTTTTTTAATAACGAAAGTATATATTTAAATATATATAATTTTCCATGCTTACAGAAATAAAAAAATATTTATTCATATTCAGTTGTGAACTGAAAATAATATTTTGTCCTAATAACAAAAGTTTACTTAAAATGGGCGGTTTAATAACAATAAAATTATGATCACCATCATATTTTCAAACATGTTGCGACCACAATGTTTTTTTATAAAATGAAAATGATTTGATTACAGCAACGAAATTGTTATCAAAATAAAAACAATTCAACAATTAACATGTGGGTGATAACAATAAATGCTTGCCGTGAATATACTAGTGTTTGCGACGACGAGGTGACGTTTCCCTGCTCTGTTACATTAGACAAAACTAGCATGATGTAATTATAATAAAAAAATCAAAGAATTTTCGATTCCACTTTCTTAACTCCAATTTTAAGAATATTAAAGTGCTACGTTTTGTTTTTTTTTTTTTTTTTTTTTTTTTTTTTTTTTTTTAATTTTCGTAAAATGGCCTTTATTTGCAGACTAATTTTCTCTATTGTTATCTTTATGTCGAAATAAATGAAATCTCTTAATTAATAATCTATTGTTTTTAGTATATAATTCCAATTAAATCCTAACAAATAATTAAAATATTTTATTACATTTCATTTGCATTTGATAAAATAATTTTTCTCGTATATCTTCTATTACAGATATATAATTTTTATAATAATAAATCTAATAAAAATTCTTTTGTTTAACAAAATACTTACAAAACACTTCTAAATGTTAGTTTTAACACATGAATAAACAAAAAACATTGTCACACACATATTAAAAACCTTTATTTATAAATATGTACTTACACATATGTATGTGTGAATGTATTGTAGTTCGACACATACAATGACAGATTACAAATCAATGCTTGTCATTAGCATTGTAAACAATAAAGAAAACATATTTTACTTATAAATTAAATATTTTCTAATAATAAACTAAATATTTTGTTACACAAATGTTATAACGAAGACTGAGTAAATAAGTATGTGTATGCCAGTTTATAACAATATTGGTAGAGATGTGAGTGTGTGTATTCCTAATACGAGTATAAATTTATAACAATATTGACAATACAATTTCTATTGTAGATGAATTGCATGTAAAAACTTAAAAGTGCGTGTATGTAGATTCTATAGATTTGTAAATATAAACATATTTAATTTACACACTCACACATGTACATATATTTCCTTTTGTATTTGTATGTAATAATTTACTAAGAAATATTATATTTCCCTTAAGGTCATGGAACAAAAGAATGATTATTGAATTTCGAAACTAAATGAAGTTAAGAATTATTAAAGAATTTATTTGTACTGAACTTGTTAGTTTGAGTATCTTTAATTTATGATGTAAATATGTGATTTTCACAATTTATTAAATAAATCTGAATTATTGAAGGTATGGATTAATAAGGATAATTCTGCATTTTAATTCCAGTTATATAGAGTTGTATCCATTGTTGATTAGAATAACGACCACTTCATGTAATTGGTTGGAAATTCATCTGTAACTTTTGATCTCTACATGATTTTATATACAAATTTGCAAAACTAACTCGAGTTTGACCCTTTTATTATAAAATTTTGGTTTTAACCTACAGATTCGAAAATCCCAAAGGCTGAACATTAAAACAACGTTAAGACTCGTTATCTTTAGTGTATTCTAAATCATCTGCTAATTACTTTAAAAATGGTTTCCATTGATCAAAATCCAAAACAAGGAAATATTTTCATAAAAACTTTAATTTCAATATTTTAATTTAAAATTATAGGATCTATATTTTCTGAAAATCTCGAAAATGTTTAATTTCTCCACAAACCCATTATACCCTAACCACTTAAGGTGGTGTAGGTTATACAAGTATACAGAAGTAAAAATACTATTTTTCTTCGATTGATTTGATTTTGCTAATTCATCATTCGGTTCATCAGCCAAATTAATAATATGAACTTAATAAAATTGTTCAATATTTTTCAAAAAACTTCCTAAATTATTCCAGTAAGATTGGTTCACTGAACGAAATAATATGTTTTGATATATAAGATTATCTAAAAATTGAAGGTATTTTTTTATAATTTGTGCAGCCAAGACAAAAACGAAATCGGTTTTCTCAAACTATACCAAAAACTAGCAGCTGTTCTCTTGAATATAAATCTATAAACATGTGTTATTAAAATATATAAAAAAATAAAATTAAAATACAAGTTTTGATTTTCACATCATAATTTCGATATTTTGTAAATTTTGTATAGAATAATTGAATTTACGTAACATTAACGTAAATTTTAAAATTAAAAATAATTTAAAAATTAAATTTATAAACTGACAGCTGTTCCCTTTTTATTATAAATCAAGAAGTGTGTACAATACAATTAAATCTATTTTTGAAAATTTTATTAAAAATTAACGATTACGTAAAATATAAATACTTTTGTGTTATGTTAAATTTTTGGACAGCAGTAATTCTTTAAATTTATTGGTATATTAAAAAATAAAATTTAAAATTTTCAAATACTCTCAAAACTCAAAAGACTTTTAAATATATTTATTCATTCTGATGTTATCAACTAACTAAACCGAATTTCAGTTCTTCTTTTTTTCATTAAAAATAAGTTTTTAATGAAAAATAGATTTTTAGCAAAAATTCCAATACTTCACTGAAAATTTTAAATTTGTGAATTCTTGGTATAAAATTATTTTTATTGAGAAATATGAATTTTTAATGAAAATATAAATTTCAGTAATTCAAAGTATAATCCCTGCTGGATGTAAAAATTGAAACATTTTAACACCAAGAAGTTTTCAAATACAGGAAGAGTACATATTTTCCTTTCAACATGAGAGGCCTTATGACGAATAAGTTTTGGGAATAAAAAACTCATATTGGATACAATGCTTTTTTGTCTTTCTATATTTATTTGGTTTTGGCCAGAATATTTAGGTAACTCAGTTCTCCTTAAACTCAATGATGAAGATTGCTAATATCAGTTTTCGAAACATATTTAATCTTTTTACAAATGATTAATGATAAAATTTTCAAATTTAATGGTCATATTTAACCATAAAAACTATACATCAATATATACTCTACATCCTTAATCAGTCACCTTAATGACATATTTCCTTTTTCAAATAGTTTAGGAAATTATTTTATCTCTGTATTGTATGTGACACTTACCCAACTGTTGTTGTTGTAAACTTATAAGTCAAAAATGCAAATGTACCAAATCATTATTATTTATATTTACGTAGTTAATATTATTATTCGGAGTTCTAATGAACATCTTGATATAAAATTTATTATTTATTATGAATTTTATTTATGTATTTCCTTTAATCAATATTTCCTTTAGTCAATATTGATTTGTGTGCGCATATTTAATTTTGTTATATATGTAAGATGTTTCTGCATGTGTATTTATATAACAGTTACCTTTTGTTCAAAAATACTTTAATAATAATTATGTTGAATTGTAATATTTTACACATGATTAAGGAAACACAGTCAATGCGATTGATTGTATATGAATATAAAGGATTTGTGCATATAAGTGTATGTTTGTTTGCACACATATTTACAAAGTCTTTACTTACATAATAAAGTTTAGTTGTATTAGTTTAGACATTCTGGTTCATGTTTACTTAGCCTAGAAGTTTATAAATATTCATTGAAATTATATTGAATTAAATTGAATTCTACTTTTGTCAAATTGTTGGATTCTCGATTGAAATATTTAATATTAAGAATCGAATATAAATGATAAGGAATAATATCAGAAAATATTTAATTGTATAGAGAGTTAATTGTAAAAAGTATTAGCATTATAAGCATTTTTATGGTGGTTTAATGTATATTAATTTAATTAATTATAAATGAATTAATTCAAGGGAATAAAACTCAAATTGAAAACCGAAAAATATTTAAAATCTTTTAGAGTGAATTTAACTTAAAATAAAAAATTAAGTATTTACAACAAAAAATTCAGTCCGAAGTGAAAAATTGAGAACTTTCATTGATGTTTTAATAAAAGATTTGACTATTTAAGCAATTTAGTGAAAAATCGGATTTTTAGTGAGAAATTTAATTTTGATAAAGAAATAAACTTTGAGTGAAAAATTGAATTAAATGAAAAATTTTATTTAGTGAAAAAATAATTTTTTAGTGAATATTGAATTTTTAGTGAAAAATTGAATTTTTAGTGAAAAATTGAATTTTTTGTGAAAAATTGAATTTTTTGTGAAAAATTGAATTTTTAGTGAAAAATTGAATATTTAGTGAAAAATTGAATTTTAGTGAAAATTGAATTTTTAGTGAAAAATGAATTTTTAGTGAAAAATTGATTTTTTTAAGTGAAAAATTGATTTTTTTAGTGAAAAATTGATTTTTTTTAGTGAAAAATTGATTTTTTAGTGAAAAATTGATTTTTTTTTTTTTTTAGTGAAAAATTTGAATTTAGTGAAAAATTGAATTTTTAGTGAAAAATTGAATTTTTAGTGAAAAAATTTGAATTTTAGTGAAAAATTTGAATTTTTAGTGAAAAAATTGAATTTTTAGTGAAAAATTTGAAATTTTTTAGTGAAAAATTGAATTTTTAGTGAAAAATTGAATTTTTAGTGAAAAATTGAATTTTTAGTGGAAAAATTTGAATTTTTTAGTGAAAAATTGAATTTTTTAGTGAAAAATTGAATTTTTAGTGAAAAATTGAATTTTTTAGTGAAAAATTGATTTTATAGTGAAAAATTGAATTTTTAGTGAAAATTGATTTTTTAGTGAAAAATTGAATTTCTAAGTGAAAAATTGGGAAAATTTTAGTGAAATTGAATTTTTTAGTGAAAAATTGAAAAAATTGCGATCAAAAAATTCTTAAACATTTTCTTTTTTAACATTTAGCGAAAATTTGTATCTAAGTGAAAAATTTTATGTTTAGTGAAATAATAAATTTTTAGCAAAAAGTTGAATTTATAGAGAAAAATTGAAGGAAGAATTCGCCTCTCTTGTTCAAATACATGAAATTATGAAATTTTGACTACATTTGGATCCTAGATTTTTCTTCAACATTCCCTCGAGCATAAACAATATAAAATTTTTTACTAGGAAGTTGCGAAAAAGCTGCCATATGATACGTTTCATTATTCATTATCCAGTAAGAATATTTTTTTTAGAAAAATTGACTTTAATTTCCATGCTCTGTTTGGAACTATTTTTAAAATGTTTTCAGTAGTTCGGCTGTAGAAACATCATATGGACTATTCCTTTTACTTGAACCAAATTTTCTATCAATGGACAAGTTCCACCGATTTGATCGCAGACCTTTAAATAGTTGGCAAGTTTTGGGAGGACTAAGCTGGCCTTTATTGAAGATATCAAATAATTTTATTGTGTTCTTTTTTCAATTAATACTACGGTTCAAAGTTTTAATGCGAACCGTATGTTAAGAATTTTCAATCCCAATCCTAACACTTAAAAATTAAAATGTTATGGAAAATATTTAATAAATTTATTTTCTGCTATATAAACTATTTATTTGATTATTATTATTTACTCTTCAAACTAAGAGTGATGAAATTCCAAAAGACGAAGTGTTAAAATATTATACATATTCTATATAATGCTAAATATTTTAATTATTTTTTTACTTTAAATATGCGTAAATGTATTTGTGTGTATTAAAAGTATGTAATAAATACATAAGATACTTGTAGTATTTTATTATCATTGAAATTGTTGATAAAATATTTGATATGAATACGTAAATTTGTTTATATATAATTTTAGTAGGAAGAATGTACATATGTGAAGGTATTTAAAGTTTTATTTCGCTAACAATTAAAAATTATTGCCTTTATGTGCTTGAAATATTACTCTGAGTTTTATAATTTTAGAGTTCAATTTTAATTAAAAAATTTAAAAACATCAACAAAATAATTCTGAATCTTTAAGCTTCATTTTATTCTTTCCTTTTTGGAAGGATTATAAAAGGTTTCGAAGTTGAGCAGTTCTAAAATATTTTTTTAAGATTTATATGCTCATAATTTTAAAGCCATAATGAAAAAATAGGATAATTTCTTGTTTATACAAACGGCAAACTCGTCATAACCCAAAATTCGACTTAACATAAGTAATGAATAGAAAATAATGTTTTTTTATCTGGTCATTTTTTGTGAATGAATCATTCATATATCGGAAAGGATTTCAAAAAATATATTATACTAATAATATAGGTTATTAATTATTGCCAGAAATCAAGCGTTATTCTGGTTGTACATCGTTAGTTGTTAAGTTTCTATTGCAGTGTTTTTTAAGCGTTTTAAAATTAACCAAATATAAAGTTTTCATTCACGAATTCTAGAAATGTGTCTCTGTCCAAAAAATTTAAGACTGAAAAATAAAATCAGTTATGTCTGCCTTGCATCTAATGAGCGATATATAATCAAATATAGTCTGCGTAAATTTCCGTCATTATAATTTAGTATATGATTGATTCCCATTTGTGAATTGTTAAAATAATGACAAATTTTCTTACTAAGACACTGTTAATATAAATCATTAAGAGCTCAAACTTTCAAACGTTGTTGTTAAAATTCGGTAGGATTCAACTGTTTTTCTGGGAGAAAAATTTTGTTTGATACAGCAGTCACTAGGTTAACAATCTTTGGCCAACTGTGATTCGGGTCGTTCCGGAATGGAAATCCAATTGTCGTGGGAACGCCTTTCTTGACATCGGTTTCATAAATAAATTGGTTTTAACGCGAATAACTGTAGGTATATGAAAAGCTTTAAAATTGGTTTAGAGATGTGTTCATTTTTTGAGATGCTGTGTACTGGCTCTCGTTAGATTTTCAAAGTCCAAACTCAAAATATAAAGTCATCATTGCTATCACTAAATGAAATTGTTTTTGAAATCTCTTTAGACGTTTGAATGTTACAGAATTATTTCCTTTTCAATTTTAATTGGAAATACTGTGCTATTATGGCACTTTATTTAGAGGGATGATTTGTATTACAAACTATTAAAATCAGGCCTAATAAACCAAGAATTGTACTGAAGAAATTGTAATCATCTAAAGGCGACAAACGATTTGATTATTTGACTTAACATATATGTTTGGCTCATACGCCTGATAGAAAATTTCTTTAATATTCTGACTGCTATTTACTTGAAAAATAAATTTTTGATAAAGAATGATAATGCTGAATCTAAAATTATGAAATATTTTAAGAATTTTTAAAATTCGAGCTTTCGACTTTATTTTATAAAATATTTTTCTTATTGGTATGAGTGTGTGAGTAAATATTCAGTTCTTCTGGCCATGAAATCTACTAATACAATCAAATACCATTATGAAATAATCATAAGAAACACATCGTTTCCACCTGCAATTTTTATGTATTTTTTTTTTTAATTTGCCACATTTTGTTTCCTTTTTAAAGCTTTTCGGGATGAAATCATCTTATGTAATTCTACAAAACAAATAATGAAAGCCGATATAGTGCTAAAATCATAAAATATATTTGTTAGTTATTATTGGGGTATATTTATGAACTAAACCGACTTTTGTATAAATCTTAGCTGTAACTTTAAACTGAATCATAATGAGACCGTAAATAATTGTAGAAAATTTACATTATTGAGATGGATACAATTTGTTGAACAATTATTCGTTCTCAAAGTGTATCTCCCTCAAAGAAAGCTCAACATTCCATATCGTTTATAGTGGGGACGCTATAGGTAACATTAAAGAACAATCGAATATTAAAATTATTAGCCCGAAGACTAGTATAGTGGGTTCGTAATTTAAAATTAAGAACCTATTAAAAATGTTCATAATTTTAAAAATCCATTTAATCGAAATATTGTTTTTCATCTTCTAAAAATTCAATACATGAATTTCAGTTTATAAAACATTTAAAGAAACCATAATTTGTACTCTAAAGGGGTTTTTTCAATAACCAGAGGCAAATATCGAAATATAATTCAATTGCTGGAATAGCTTTTACAAAAAAACTTAAGATAAAGTTACGAGAGATATGTGCAAAATATTGTTTTTTCTTAATTATTGAATTTATGACAATAACTATTTTTAGTCATAATTCAAATTTTATTTATTGATTTCGTATGCTTTCGTTTCTATAAAACAACAAAATTTATTAACCATTTTCTCATTTTAAACGAAAACTACTAAATCTTAAATTTCTCCAAAATTTATTTACCCAAATTGTGTTTGAGCAAAAAAAAAAAAAAAAAAAAAAAAAAAACTTCAATAAAAACTTTTGACAAAAATATTAAACTTTCTCTTGTTTTCTGTTTTTTTCTATCATTCCAGAGCTGTTTTTATTGCAGACCAAAGATTTTTGGCTTTAAAGCAACCCGATAAATTTTGGACATTACAAATAAAATATGTGCAGGCTCGTGATGCTGGCGCATATGAATGCCAAGTGTCAACAGAACCAAAAGTTAGCGCTCGAGTGCATTTACAAGTTGTTGGTAAGTTATTTAGATCTTCTGTTTCTCATCTTCTCATTTCGGTTTAAGTCGATGTAAAAGTTTTGTGTTTTTTCTGGGAATAAACTAAAAGCATAAACCATATTTTTCTGGAAAAAAATTATAATAAAAACACTTTTATAATTTTTTCTGCACAAAAAACTATAAACTATCTTTTTACTATTTCATGCAATTAACACTTATTTTTCTTAGTTTTTTTTCATAACATCAAAAAGGGGGAATAAAATAAGGGTCACTTAAGTAAACAAGGAAATTGTTGGTCATATATTAAAAAAATTTAAATAAAATTTTATTTAAATAATTTGCTAAAATAAATATACATTTTTTTCATTAAAATGATTATCGCAATCCATTTAATTTTTTCAAGTGAAGTGTGTTTCAATGAGTTTGTTTTTGGATTTTAGTTAGTGATTTTGAGATAATTTATAATTCTTTTATGATACCCAGTGTTTTATTAATAAAATATACAGTGAAGCTATCATTTCTAGAGAAGCATTAAATCTTCTCAACATGTATTACCATTACACTTAATAAACCTAAACTGCAACATTTAAAATTTTACTGAAAATTTTTCTATAAAAAAGTTTAACCTTCTGAATCTATTTCTGCTTAAAATTTAGGTTCCTATTTCTGTGATGATGTTAAAAAAGTTACATAATTTTTTGTTTGTTTCATTTATTTTTACAACAAAATTATTCTATAATATCCCGGACTAAAGACTGAAGTAAATCGTTTCACTCACGCCATAAAATAGCACTGCAACATAATCTAGTACCTTAAAAAAGTAAACCCCCCCCCCTTTCTATTTCAATTACCAAAAGTAGTGGCTTTAAGGAAACAAAACAAATGAAGGGAGATGAAATGAAAATTCTTTTAAATATTCTATTGGCAAACGAATAAATGAGGCAGAACTAAACTAAATGTTATGTGATGTTAAACAAAATACAATATAAAAATCTGAAAAACAACAACAGTAAGAAAAATAAATAAATGTTTATAAATATGTATATATAAACCAAAAAATACACAAATTTATGTATATTGATATGTACATATAATAAGAACAAATCGAGTGAAAAAAAATCTACAGCAACAACAAAAAGTAGGAAAAGTATTACAAGAAGAAATATATACATACACAGGAAAATCTTAAATAAAAACAAAAACTGATTGCTGGAAAGCATTATTATCCTTTTTATATGTTTAGAAATACAACTAATAGAAATAGGCATCACTAATACTGATGCTACCACCACTAATACCATAGCTTGGCATATACATATACATAATTTACTAACATAAATAGCAAAATGGAACGGAATCAATTTTTTGGGAACAAATAATTTGTTTATAGTATTTTAATTAAATTCAATTGTAATTGAGTTCAAGCTCAATTCAAATTCAGTTATAGTTCAGTTCTACTTAAGTTCTTCTTCAGTTCCAGTTCAGTTCTAGCTCAGCTCTAATTTAGCTCTAGTTCAGTTCTAATTCATTTCAAGTTCAGTTCTAGTTTAGTTCTTGTTTAGCCTTAGTTTAGCTCTAGTTCAGTTCTAACTCATTTCTAGTTCAGTTCTAGTTCAGTTCTTGTTCAGTTCTAGTTCAGTTCTAGTTCAGTTCTTGTTCAGTTCTTGTTCAGTTCTTGTTCAGTTCTTGTTCAGTTCTAGTTCAGTTCTAGTTCAACTCTAGTTCAGTTCTAGTTCAGTTATAGTTCAGTTTAGTTCAGTTCTAGTTCAACTCTAGTTCAGTTCTAGTTCAGTTTTGTTCAGTTTAGTTCAGTTCCAGTTTAGTTCTAGTTCAGTTTTAGTTAAGTACTAGTGCAAGTAAATTTCCGGTTTTTTGTCTGATTTCAGTTTGATCATATTTAGTTTTTCCTGCCCCATTGTGCATTATTATTATGTTTGTGTTGATTTTTATATAAATGTTTGTTTTGCTCAATTTCACAAACTAAATGACGTTATAATACAAATTATCTTGAAAGAAACTAAAATTCATGACATAAAATCTAAATGGGGAAAGAAGCAACAAAAAATTTGTATATATAAAAACTTTTGCATAGACTTAAATTTGTGTTTATTACAAATAAAATGTATATGGGAAAAATTTAGGCAAATTTAATATGTTTAGTTGTTGTTTTAGTCTTTGTTATATGTTTATATACATATTGCACATATACATGTGTATATGTATAGACACATAATTTACATTAATGTGTTTTACCACCTCAGGTGTTAAATGTTAATGACTTTTTCGATTTTGTTGACAAAAATATTGATAAAAATAGAATTGAGAATAAACTTAGAACTAAAAGCAATTTGCACAAAAAAACTCAAATTACTGAAAATAATGATAATAGAGTATTTACATGTAAATATATGAATGGGAATATAAAAATTTCTATTTACTATAAATGTGTGATTGCAGTAATGGAAAGATATAACCCTGAAAGAGATAGGAATTATTCAAAGTTATAAGTAATATTTATCACTTCAAGATAGATTAGTTTTTTATAATGGTAACTGATCAAAACTCATCTAAATTAAATCAAAAGAATATCAGGCTCCATCCCGGAATAGGGGATTAATCTTAAAAGACTCTTTAGTGTGGATATAGGATTTTTGCTTATTTTTACCACTATTAAACAAATTTTATAATTTAGTTATTTTAGAATATATGATATGCTTATTTATGACCTTTGAAAGCAAAATTACCCGGGAAAAGTAAAACCCTAGTGAAGCTTATTTAATCCTGTATAAGGAAAATAAATCATTAACAAATAGATTTTTCTTAAATCACTTTAATTTTAATATCAATAATTTTAATAGGTAAATTTTGTAACATTAAACTGTACCATATTAGTACCAGTTCTTAAGGATTCTATTAAGGGACCTTTTTTTGGAAATGTCCACTTCAGAAAAATACATATTTATATCCTGTTTTCCTGTATTTACATTATTTTGCCTAAATACTTTGAAATTTACTTTTGTTCTTTGAAATAAGAATTTTATTAAATTACTTTCATTTGGGTTTTTATGTCATTTGAATGAAATTCTAATAATTGTTTTCCATTTCCATGCCAAATGCCATAAATTCTTGTTTCTATCTATGTGTGACCTTACAACAAAAAAGAACAGAAATCTAAAAAAATACATAAAATCTTTAATATCATAAAAATCCTTTTACGCTCAATACAAACGGACTTAGAGGTATGTGAAAAAACAAATTGTGCTAAAATGCTCAGATGCGTATTTCTAGGAACTCATTTCATTTTTTCTCAATTTTTTTATTTTTTTTCTTTTTGTTTTCAATCAAAAATTGGGTTAAAGTCTTTTAATGAAAGGCAAGTGAACAGTACTTTTATAATGTAAAGAATTATTTTCTTAGTTTTATTGATTGAAAAGTTAAAACGAACGCAGGATCAAGGCTCAAAAGGTTCCTGATACCAAAGTTGTTAAACATTTGAAGGCTTAAAACAGGGCATTGAAATCAAAATCAAGTTTTGTAAAAACATATTCTCACTGCATAATAAGTGACGAAACGTATTTTCGCAATTTTTTGCCACTCCTCTGTTTATAATGTTTTAAGTGAAATCTTAGTTGAGTTAATAAGAATATTATTTGACCATTTTATATATTTTCTTGTTTATTTTTTTGCAATTAAAAAAAGTTATTTGCGTTATAGGTAAATGCACCAGGGAATTTATTACTAATTGTTTAGGAAAGTGACTAGAAGAGGTTTTACAAACCAATATAACTAGACTCAGTCCTTTTTCCTGTATTAAAAAAAATATATGTAAAAGTGTATGTATTTGTGTGTATTCATATAAGTTTTTATTAAGCTTTTCAAATACAGACACATTAACGCTGTTGTTTACTTGTAGAGATTTTTATTTTTTTATTCTTTTAACATTTATTTTTATGTTTTCCCCCATTTTTTTGCTCTTCATTCATCTAGTATGTGAAGCATTTATACCTGTTGTTGTAAGCGTTAGTTGGAAAAAAATAATAAACGCTTATATTATTTTGCATGTGTAGTTATTTGTACGTGTTTCTATGTATTAACAAAATAAGCAAAAACGTTTATATACATATTTAACTAAATGAGTATTTATTTTTTGTCCTCTTAAGAAGGATTTAAGTATAATGTACATATGTATATGTTAAGCATATATGCTTAGCATACAAATTAGCTTAAACGGATATATCTAAAGCTGTATTATGTAACTGTATTTTTTTTTGTCCTGATGCTTGTATTATTATTTTTCTGGTTCAGCTACTGAGTCATAATAAGTGTTAATTTGCTGCTGTTGATGTTTCGTCGTTTCGTTTTTTGCCCTCTTTCAACAGGGATTAGTTGAGCAAATTTCAATTTTCCATAAAACTTGTTGAAATTAAATAATATTTAAATAAACAAATAACATGATATTTTATTTCCTCCTATTTTTTAACATTCACAAAACGTAGTATTTTGAAACCCTGGGGATGGTATGGGCCTTTTTATATTTTCGCAAATCTTGTTTTTAATATGACAGTATATGAGTGCAATAATTTGTTTAATACTTTTTACGACAATAATAATGATAATAAAATGTTTAAAGTGCATTGACTTGAGTTTCATGAAACATTTTTGCTGTAGAAAGTTCAATGGCTTCTGTGTTTTGTTTTAAATTTTTTATTATTTCTCTTTTAGTGATTTTATTTTTTTTTCTATTATTAAGTTGAGCCTTTTAATCCATTAGAAGAAATGTAAGACTTTTTAAAGTTGTTCAACCTTACTTTTCAAACAAAGGTTCAAGGAATTAAACTCATTTCTCAGTTAAGCTAAACTGATTGATAGTTTTAATTTTTAAAATCAGTAAATTGTTTCAATGAACTTAAAAAAGTGTATTAGGATTATTATCGATAAATTCTTAATTCTACTCTTATTCTTATATATTGATTAAATTTAAACCGCTACAGTCACAGTTTTATTTTTATAGAACTTATTATTACAATTAATAAAAAAACATAATATTTTTATAATTTTAGTCAATAATGATAAAGTTTTAAAAATTTTTAGAAAATCTTTCCTTTAGCGTTTAAATAGTGCATTCTGTCATTTTGCTTGAATAAATATTCCATCTCCGTTTAAAATCTAACACGTACTCTGTTTTTGCTCTCTTAATTTTTAACACTGTTCCTGTCAGGAAATTTTTGAGCTTTGTATGCTTTTGAATCTGTATTATTTTAACTTGTTTTACCAAATATTTCAGCACTGAGCTAACCGGGCTGCTTTCCTACCGGAAGTGTTGGGAGCTCTTTTGAAAATGCTTTGCTTTGGCTTGTAAGATTTTTTTAGAAATCGCACATAAAGGGGATTTTGAAAAATTAAGTCGCATCTAAAAGGTGATTTGTAAAAAAAGAGTCGCCACCGGTTTATTTTACCAACATTAAAACTTTTTGAATACTTTTGAATTTCGAATATACTCTGTTTCACATTTTATTTAGAAATATGCTTGAATGTATGGAATTCCCCTTGATAAATTTTTATGATTCCAAATTTAAATTTTTCATCCATAATTTATATAAAATTTATTGATGACGGAATTGATATATCCTTTGTTAAGCCAAATTAGTGAAATGTCATGAAGTTGATACTACAAAAGGTTGGTCAAGCCATCAAAGGTCTACAACCAAACTGTTTCCATTGTTTTTAAGTAGTACCGGGAGCACTTGTAAGCTTTTTCAAAAGAGCTCCAGTATTATTTGATGCGAAAAGTTAATGCTAACGAAAATTTAAAGACATACAAGGTTCAAAATATTTCTGACAGTACCGCTGCTAAAAATATTGAGGCCTAAAACAGAGCACGGAAATAGAAATCAAGCCTTCTAAAAAGATATTCTTGCTGGTAAAATAGGCCAAGCGTTTGTTACAACGGGTTCTGTAAGTATCGAATTAAGGAATGTATACGAAAGTTGCCCATTCATAAGAGTTCATAATGTATCCACTTTTTTTTGGCGTGACTTGATATCCTTTAGCTATGATAAACATGTCCTTCAGTGGTACAAGAACATGAGAGTGGAATTTGTACCAAGAGAAGCAATCTTCCAACCTGCCTGTAGCTATGGATAGCGGAGGGATATTTGACTCATTTTTTTGTAAATGACTATGGTAATTTCAATCAAATAGAAGAAACTAAAACTGTAAATTTTAAGAATGTTACGCATTTTTCAATCTCATTCTTTCTATAGTTGTAATATACTATTTTTAGTTGTATATAATACGAATATAGACTGATTTCTATGCATAATGAGATAGTTTATCTTGTGTTTGGTAATAATGTTCCTCTAATAATAATTTAAATTTGTTATCTACACTGAACCAAAAAAGGTAGTAAATATAACGAAAAAGGATGTAAAATTAAAGCAAATTCGGTTGAATATCAGCCAACGAAACCTTTACTCATCATAACGAAATTTTTTGTTAATTTTTCGTAAATTTTTTAAATTGATGAAAAATTGCCGATATAATTATTTGAATTCGTTAATAAATTTTTTTTCAATTGAGTCAAATTGATATAAATGAAATCTTTGTATTTTTAAATACTTTTCAATTTAAATGCCACATTTAAGTTAAATCTACTAAATTTTAATTGAATTGAGGTAAGAATTATGTTGAAATGTTGTAAAAAATAAAAACATAAACTATTAGGGACCAAGGGAAGGGGTACTCCCCATACAAAGCAAATATTACTCATTGAATATCTTAGAAACTTTAGAAACAAGAATTTTTAAATTTGGTAGCAATGACTTTCTCCAGGAATTGCTTTACTGGACAAAACGTAAGGCGGATAGGATAAGAGGACAAGTAGCATACATACAAAGTAGACATTGATTTTCGAAGATTTATAGATCTACTTCAGCGAGAATTTGGTCCCAATTACATTTTTGGATACACGTCGTTTTTTGATTTGTGAAATTTCTTTCGAAATCTAGAAGAAAGCGTACCAGGTAAAAGCTAGTTTTAGATAATAATTAAATAGTGTAGAAAACGTTATAGACAATTGAAAATAGTGCAATTTCAAAAGGACGGTTATGAGTGTTCGACTTGTTTTTCTGAAGGAAAGTTACTTACATGTTTGTTGATCAGCTGATCTTCCATTTGTATTTTCATGAATTTATTTTGTATAAATTCCTTTAATTTCTTTTGATAAAACTTATTTTTTAATTTTTTAACGAATTTGATTGAATTTAACATCTTTTACTAAAATTTTTTGATTTAGTTTTTTTAGATATTAAAAAAAAAATTCTCCAATTTGAAGAATAACTAAGTTAATAAGAATAAAAATCTGTTTATTTAACACCTCTGTTTTCATTAAAGTTCTCCGAAAAATGTTTATTAATATTTGGTTCAGTGTACAGAACGTCGCAAATCATCTTTCACAAATTTGTTTTCCTGTACGTTAACTGAAAGTATCTAACAACAATAGTTCGGCATAACTGCTTGAAATTAGAGGTGATCATTTGATTTCCCACAAAGTATCCTTTCGTTTGTTGTGATTAAACTTTAAATACCAAAATTTATAGCTGCGGTTGTTCATATTTGAAGCCTACTCGCGACTTTATATTGCACTTCTTTAAAGTATTTAACAATTATAGAAAATGACAAACATTAGAAATTTCTTACATCTGCCAATCCTTCAGATCTACTTTTTGTAATTTATTGAATTTGTTTAACGAATTCCATGTCCGTTACCCACTGTTCCTGTTTGAAGAAAAAATTATAATTTTCTAAATAATATAAAACTATTTCTTCAACCTCAATTCTGAGTTAAAAAATCACATTTTTCACGACACGCTTCTTTAAGAATTTTAAAAATCTATTATTTTCACACACATTTCAACAGAAAAATGCCTCCAAACTAAAGAGAGTAAACTAAAAAACTAAACATGTTACATATTAGGATTCAGTCATTTTTGTGGAACTACTCCCATACGAGTAGATGATTTTTTATCTTTTTTAACATATTGTTGCCAACAATTTTCGAACGTGTTGTTACCATTATTACGTGTTATACGTGATTTTCAACATATTTACTTTTTTACTTAACTTTTTTAGTTCTGCTTTAATTTTTTTCTCTAAATATTAAATAAACTTGAACTTATTGCTAAAATTTTCTTGGGAAACATTTTGCTTTTTACCCTCCCAGCCATTTACTCAATGATTAGCGATGTTAAATGAAAAGTCAAATAAAAGATTTTTTAACATAATTATATATTAATGTCTTTTTTTTGCAAACATTAGGATTATTATTCCATTGTGATTAAATTATAATTACGACATAATGTGGCCTTGGAAAATGAGTATAATAAAAGATGTGTAATATTATATACGGCTTTGCCAAATTTTCAATACCCTCCACCACAAACTAGTTTAAAGATAATACGTTATGTTTCACACATATACACTCACAGACGTAAAAAGTATATAAATTTTTTTCTTAGATATAGTACAGAACACCTAATGAGTCACAAAATTAGTTATATTTGAGGCTTTAACTTTTTTCCACCGAACCGATTTTAATAATTTTTCGAATGGTAATGAAGTACATTTAGCTTTTATTATGGTAACATTTCATTCATATTTGCCGATATATAACTGACAAACGAAAGGCTTTTGATTGAGCTTAGAAGTTGCCTCAGATATCGGTCTATATCCTTTGATATACTGAACAATTTTGCTGATTTTAAATTGGAAACTTCTCAGGAATATATCAAATACTTATTGAGCTCTGTCAATTATTGTGGATGTGAGCGTGTCAAAAACCAACAGACAGACGGACAGAGGGAAATAGCCAAACCGACTCGGATTGTGATTTAATGCAAAAATTTGTCTGAGATGATTCCTCCTTAGCGTTACACACGGAATGACAAAGTAAAAATACCCTCATCACCACTTATGGTCGAGGATATAATAATTAAGAATGTTATAATCAATCAAGCCCGACTATGTAATACCCTTCACCACAATATTGTTTATAAACGGTAGTTATAAAAATTAATGAACGACCCTCGTTCTATTTTTCTTAAATGTATATTAGATTACTGTGAAAATAATATTTAAGTGAAATTTATGCGTTTTGAAATGATTTTTTGTGAGGGATTCTTTGCGAGCTAAAAGGAGTTATAGACTTACCCTCGTATAATTCTGTAAATTGATTTTCGTTTATATTTATCTTAATTAAACCAAGTATTATTACAATACTATCGTATATGAGAGATTTATGACCTTTAAAGTGACATTTGGAAGGGGAAGGATGTGCATAGCTTTAGAATATCATAAGAGATATTTGCGTACAATTTTGTTAAAGTCGCATTATATTTAGCTTAGAAACTCATTCGGGGAGGACTTTTGTATGGGAATATGGCTAATTTCTTCGTCCTTTGGCCATAAAAATGTGTAGCAAATGTCATAATTGAGCCCTTTAAAGTGTTCAAAACGTCTACATGAACAGTCAGGACAGACGGGCGGACAGGCGGACGGATGGGCGGACGACAAACTTAGTTAAATTGACTCGAAAAGTGATTATAAATCAAACTGTGTACTAAATGATGGATGAACGTAATTTTTGTAAAATAAAAATTATTTGTAAGAAAAATTTTATAAAAATATTTAATATTTAAAAGATTTTAAATATTTCCTAAATTCAAATATGATTTTAATATATAATTTGTTGTTATTTTTTTCTTCCAGTTCCTCGTACAGAAATTCTGGGTGATCCAGATCGTTATGTTAAGGCTGGTAGCAGAGTAAATTTACGTTGTGTTGTTCGTGGTGCTTTAGAGCCACCCACATTTATTATGTGGTATCATGGCACCGAACAATTAACTGCAGAATCAAGACGTCATATAACACAAATCGATAGAAATTTACCAGAAGCCGAGGGTGATCCACATAGTACGGTAAGTCATTTTAATATAAAATTTATGTTTCGTTTAAAATATTATAAAAATTAAATTATTAAGTTCCGGAAAGCAAATGAAATTACATTTGTTTATTAAATTCTTGGAAGCAGATAAATAAGTCACTACTGAATAAAATATTTTCAACGTGTGCTTTTTTCATATTTAAAAAATCTACCCCCCTGGATTTGTCAGTTAATTAAAAAGTCACTTAATGGAAATATACAAAATTTTATTTTTTCAGTATTATTTTGTTTATTTGTACTCTTTTATATATATTTACACCATTTGCGATGGTGTTTTAGTAAAAATAAATGGTAAATTACGTTGGTTTAGCTCCATGAACAATACCAGAATAGAACCAACTAGACCCCATGAGGTAACCAAATATGAATCAATTTAGGTCTGTCTGTCTGTCTGTCTGTCAATAGTTGATAATAATTTAAAATTAATCTGGCAATATTTTATCGTTTCACGATATAGGTTTTATAGCCCTCTTAACCCATCGAAAACAGAGCATTACCTGTTTTTAACGGGTCTATCTACGACTATGACTTTTGTTTGCTTATAGTTTTCGTAATTTATCACCCTCTTGTCACCAAAATTGATACGATGCACGAATTGACTGCACCTTAATGAGTTTAAAGGTGGGAAATTACTATATGATTTTCTAGAATAACTGGAGTACTTTTGCATTCGAAACTTTCAATACCTGAAGTTCAAATCATTTCTATTGATTAGACTTCACTTGCCTTCGGCTTGAGGTCTTTCTTTTTATAGTTTTAATTATTAAATTTATTCAAATTATATCCATTATTTTGACCAACTTTGTAAGTAATTTGAAACAAGAAACAAACCTGTCAATTTATATTAAAATATAATAAGTATTTTAAGACATTTATCAGAAATTATTTTACTTTAATGATGTCATGGACGTATACTTAATATCACAGATTCATATTACTTATCCACATCCATATTCTTTTTAATATTTTTTATTGAAATTAATTTACAATTTTAAACTAAATAGAACTCTAAAAATGCTATATCATTAGGTATCACATATATTGAAGTCAGAAATCAATAAATAAAGCTTGTGGTTGGGATTGAATCTGTAATCGAATTATTATTTTTGATTCTTGTCAGATGCCTTTCTAAAAATTCGAATTATTCGTATAATTTTAAGAAATGGTGTATTACTTTCAACATTTTTTTATATTTAAATACATTTATTTTCTGAAACACCATACATCTTGCACTCAAATGACCTAAAATATACCAAATTCAAAGTGTCACTGAGTTTTCGAACAGGGTGTTCGGAATAGTGCTGAGAATTTATATAATTTAAATTCCGGGAGATATTTTACAGAGATATATATAGTGCAATTCCCAAAACCTCTTATATAAAATTTTAATCACATTTTATAAACATTTTGAATATTTTAACAAGTATTTTATTTTCCTATAATCATACTATAATCTATACTTTTAAATAAAGCACGAAGAAGAAGTCTGTTTTTATTTACGTAAAGCAAGAAAACGTGTCAAGTATGTGTCATTTGAACAACGACTTAAAATAAATTGAATTATTACTTTTTCTTAACAAATTTTACCCAGAGACCAACCCATATATTGTTTGCATACTACATAACATATATTCACATACATACACATACTCTTCTACAAACAAATAAAAGAACTTAACATGTTAACAAAAGCACATATTCATCTAGGCAAAAATATACAAGTATATTTTCCACATCACCCAAACTCAAATTGACAAACATTTCATATACATACAAACTTAACTTTTACACATATATGCAAACAAATTTATATATTTAGTAGAAATAGTGGTATATACATGTGACCATGATGATACACTGAGACACACATACATACATATAAAATACACATACATACATACATACATTGCTTAAATATAATAAAAACGTCCTTTTTGGTGTACTTAACTTATTAAGTAGCAAAAGAATCACCTGTGATCTCAATGACAACAACACCAGCAGCAACATCAGCAACAACTACAACACATCATCCATGACATTAACAGAATTGAACAAAAAAAGAAGAAAAAAGTTTATTTGAAAAAGTATACCAAATTATATATAAGATTGATAATGCATATAAATGATAAATATCGGTAGCAATCAAGATGATAATGTTCAACATACACACATGTAGATACATGTTTAATGAAAATGAAAGAAAACAAACAAAACAAGATTAAATAATAACAGACTAAATAAACAAATTTAAGAGTTATTTTATTTCACAATATTTGATGGAGAAGGCTGATGTGAACTATTTTGGAATCAAAATATATAAAATGATAAACTTCTGAATGAGATCAATTCCTTGGTTTAGTAAAATACTAAAAATTTATTTCAATAAACTACTTCAGCCATTTCACAAGAATCCTAAGCAGTAATCCGATATTTGGACACTTTGGTACCACTTGAAAAAGGCTTGAATTTAAATAAGGCTTGTGAAGGAAAACATTAACTTCTATTGCAAAGAAATATAGAATTTCTGAATTTCTAATACCGGATACAGAAATAGAAATATAAAGAAGTAAGAAAGCTATATTCGAGATGCCGAATCTTTCATAACCTCTACCACTGAACCGATTTTGATAATTTTTGGAAAAACAAAAGTTTTTTACTTGAACTTATAAGTTGTTTATATCTTTTAATATACTGAACTGATTTTTCTGGCTTTTAATGGGAAATTCTCAGGACTATAATGTATACTCAAGCCAAATTTTATTGAGGTCTGTCAATTATTGTGGATATGAGCGTACCGACAGCAGACAGACGGACTTAGTTTTTTTTTGATTTGACGCAAGAATATATATACATCATTGTATATTCAAACAGTTATATAACATCAGATGGACATAGTTAAATCGGCTCAGATTTTGATTTGAAAACTATTGTTCTTCCACAAATCGGAAGAACAACATATCAAAACTTCCCATGTAAAATTTAATTGAAGGAGATTAACTTCGGAAATTCCTTTTTATGACAAATAAAAAGGGACATCATTTGTTTTCTCTTTAAAGCTTTAGTGAAAGCTCAAAATTTTTTAGCAATATATCTCCATTATATAATGCGATCATTTACTACCTTAGATTTTTTTAATGTAGTGAAGCGATTTCGATGATTTCAAATAAGAAATATGTCAGGACAATAATAAATACTTAGGCCGAATTTCATTCAGCTCTGACAATTATTAAGAGGGTTGAGTGCCAAAAACAGACAGACAAAATGATTACAAGATATTCCAAGTTGGATTACCGTGTTAATAAGTTAAGTTTGTCTATATATAGCTTATTCTGTAGTGTTCTGTGAAACATATAGCTAACATTTTCGAATGCTAATCATCTTTCTGCATAATATATTTTCTAGGCTGGACAGAACATGAAATTGTATAAAGATGCGGCCAAATAAATTACAGAGATAATCTTGCTCATTTGCTACAGTGTCACTCTGCAGCTTAAAAACTATATCTTCCTTCAGTTTGTGAGTGACAACCACTATAGAATTTATTGTGGGAAATACTCATCCTTCTCGCATTGACACAGTATCCAATTATAGTCAACAGAAACCTAATCTTATTTCTATTCAAAGCAAATAAATATATAAAAAATAATATAACATAGTTTCTTAAAACTTCAGAAGTTTTAAGAATCAAAAATTTCTAATTTCTCCAAAACTCATAAAAAGTGGTCAAAATTCTGTTTATTTTTAAAAAGCGGAAAAAGTTTTCATTATTCTACCGAAGTTATAATGCCACACTCCTTTGCAATCATTATGTTCAATTTCATGCTAAAGTTTTCAGCCAATTAAAATTAACGAAGACTCAATAATTTGCCAAGACATTTAATTTTACAGGACCTTCCTATGCATTCCAAATCGTATCGTTTTTGAGTGCGGTATGGACAATGGATATTGTCAAAAGAACGGCATGATCAATAACTGACAATTCAGTAAACCGTTGTGCAACCCAGTTTTTTAATAGTTTCTCCAATCTCCCATTTCAATAGACTTTAATGTAACTTAATTAATATTCCACACAACTATATTATTAAAAAATCCTTTTTCTATATCCCTCCAAATCACATCAATACTTCCCATCATCTCTGGATAAAATGCAGCAAATAAATTGTAATCTCTCTTTTTATGATAAAAAAGGGAAAAAACTACTATTTGATTTATGTAGTGAGTGGTCGTTGGAAAAATGTATTCTATCACCTATATAACAAATGTTGTTGTTATTTTCCGTTTTGTATACTCTACACAGGTGGAATATTGGTTTAATGTATGTAAAAGAAGGTACCAAAATAAGATCCGTATAAACAATTTCTCAAAACGTGTGCAGTTTCATTTGATTTCACATGAATTCACACAAAAATATTTTATGTTTATTTTTATTCATTTTCCATTTATTTCATTTCTTTTTTTTACTTTTTCTTGTTCTTATTTTTTATATTGTTATTTTAGTGAATTGTTTCTGTCATGTATTATTGTCTTTCTGTCTGTCCTTTATATCCAGTGACAGTGTTTACATATGTATGTGTAAGTTTTGTAAAGAAATTGGCAACACCTCTCTCTATATTTGTATACTCTATAAGCTGCTAAAGTTGTTGTATTTGATATTTATCATTGTTTATTTGTTATTGTAATAGATTTTATAGCTGTCATTGTCAACGTTTGTTCAAGTTATTCTATTCTCTCATTTTTCCTTCTTTATTGTTTTCCATAAAATGTACTGACAACGTAAAAATAAATAATAATAAACAATTTATTTTGAATTAGATTACTTTTCTTTAAAGATGACATTCGGAAGGTGCATTTTTATAAAAAGAACATAAATTCAAGAGTGTATCTTAAATTGTGATAGAAGAATTTTATAATAATTGACTTTAATTAATTAGGATTGACGCTGTATAATTAATATGCTATTTTCCATAACTGATATTATGCATATATTTGAGTATTTCTCAGACAAAATCCAGTAGGTGAAATTTTCTGGACCCTATAAAAAACATTTATTCTTGTACCATCAATTTGATAATATACGTATTTCACCTCAAAAAAACTATAATGTTTTAAACTAAACAGACCTTTAACTCATTACTTTAATCCCGTTCTAAAGTGAAGTAGTGTGCAGTAAAAACTTTCAGCTTTCATCAGAACTAAATAATAGTAGTCAAAAAGAGAAAAGGATGGATTCATTTGGTTTAATAGTTTATGGCCGGTCTTGGCAATATATGTGGTATTATTGTCCTGAAAGAAGGATAAAGCTTTGCATTATATATTTTTTAATTACTGCTTTATAAATAATATCAATCAGGAAAATTTCCTGGAATCGTCTGAAGGATCTTAAGATCAAGGACGTGCATAGTAGTATGAGAAATTTTGACAGCAGTATTTAAATATATGATTACTGAAATTGATTTTTAAAATAATTTTGGAAATCAATGAAACCAGCACGTGAAACCAACACGTAGAAATACAATTGACAATCATATAATCAAAAATAAATAATTTTAATAAAACAGATATTAAATAATTAATTTATATTTTCTCTGTCTTTTAAATTTCTTTACATATATTCATTGTTCTACTTGTGTCTTTTGTACACGTGTCCTTTATGTCCTGTACTACTGGCTGCTAATAATATTCAATAACATCAAAAAATAAACTGTCAATGTTGAATAATAAATAAAATCAAATGGAAAAAAATAATAATTATAATAATAACTGCATAATAACAGATCGGTTCATTAATCATTGAATCAGCAAAAAAACGTGATACTGGCAATTACACATGTAGCCCGTCAAATAGCCCCAGTGTGACTGTGACGTTAAATGTTATAAATGGTAAGTGAAATATAAACTTTGCATATATGTTTATTTTTATACACATAAACATATACACTTATATTCACACTATAATATATATAAGATTATTTTTCATTTTGCTATTGTGCTGAGGAGAAGAAACGATTTTACTAATGTGTGTGATAATACACCATTTCCATGATAAAATATATTTAAAAAATTTAATATTGAGTAATAAAAAGTATTTGAAGTATTTTATATTAATTATTATAGAAAATTAGTTAAGTATTTAGTACTAATAAATTATTTAAATGATGATTATAAATTTAAGATAGTGATAAGATTAAAATTTATTTTTAACAAATAAAATAGTACTTTTGTAAAAAGTAAAAATGCTATATTCGCTATTAGCATGAGTTGAAGATATAAAACTAGAAACTGAAAAAGGTCATTACAAAAAACAGCGAAAAAATAACATATTCTTGAAATAATCTACAAATATTGGTACCAAAAAATCAGATACGTACCTGGGCTGATATTGGTCAGTTTAATCAAATTATTAAAAACAGTTAGAAAAATAATTGAGAAGAATGTGTAATATAACTGGTCACTTTATATTAATTTTATAAGCTCTAAACTGTTTTCTGGACCAAGATTTGCCAAATTAATAATATATATTAAATTAATAATATATATTAAAAATAGATTAAAAATAATAAAATTTATGGTTTATTTAAGAGTTTTAGAAGTTCAAACCCGTTTCACGGGATGGGACTTTTTATGAGAGATATAGCAAAATATGGACCAAGAATAATAAAATTAATAACATATATTCAATACGTTAAGAAATTAATTGTGCTTAATTTCAACATGATCGGTTCATATTTAAGAGTTTAAAAGCTATAACCCATATTACGGGATGGAACTTATATGGAAGCTAAAATATAATAATGACCCCCCCCACAAGTTTATTATTGTGTCAAAATAGATATACATAGCAAATTTCAGAAAATTATTTTAAAAATTACGACCCGTTCAGCACAGAGATATTGAGGTGTATCAAAATTTTGCATATTTCAGCTTATTACTTTTATTGATCCAATTTTAATGATTTTTTGTACGATGGTGAAAAATATATAATTCAAGTTAAATTTGTATTTAAATACAGTTACCTTTTGTAAAAAAATTTAAAAAAGTTCTTTTTCGAAATTTTGAGGTTGTCCCAGATATCGGTTTATACATTTCTTACTAATGAATCGATATACCTGGTTTAAAACAGGAAACTGCAAAGTAACCAAATTTCACTGAGTTCGTATAATTGTGCAAGGAGTGATAATGTTTCCAACAAACAGACAGACAGACAGACAGACAGACAGACGGAATAATCTAAACAAAGATTTTGATTTGATGCAAAATATACGTAATTTATGCCGTCTGAGATGATTCCCTTTTGGCGTTACACACGGAATGACAAAGTTAATATACCCCGTTGTGGTGGTGTGAATAAAAATCAATCTTTCAAATAAAACGATGAATTAATTCATCAAATAATTTTAAAATTATTAAAAAATAAAAATAAGATATGGTGTATTTTGTACAAACGACTAAATAAATAAAATGCAAGTAATATGCATTTATTGGTGGTCCTGCGATAAAACTAATGTTGTGTTGGTTAGAATTGAATAAGTGACAAACTATTTTCAATCCAAAAGAATAAAAAAATAACATTCTAAATAGTATTCATGTTTTTGTCATGTTTATACACATGACTGAAATTGGTGACAAATGTTGTGTTGAATATAAAACTAACTGGCGAAATATGTACGTAAAGGGAGAAAAAACGATAAAAATAGAAAGAAAATATAAATAATAGTGCGATAATATACACAGAACATCATGTGATAAATGTAACTATTTTTTTATAGTTTCACATTTTACTGCATTAACATGAGGGAGAATATTTATTTAGATATTTATTTGCTATTTACTCTATGTCTTCTCTATCATGTTTATGAAATGTTTGCAATTTATTATACTATTTATTTCATTTCTTTTTTTCTACTTATTCTTCCTTTTTTTGAAGACTAAATAAAACAAATAGCGACTAAGCAAATAAATATTTATTTGTCTTATTTTACTCTATTTTTTATACCCTACACCACCGTAAAACTTCTACCTGTATAGTATATCGTTCGGCTCATAATAATTTTTTGAGTCAATTAACGATGTCCGTCTGTCTGTCCATGTAAACGTTTTTTAAAGTCTTAAGATCATGAAAGTCCTAAATATAAGGCGATTTAAGTTGAAATTTGGAATAAACTTGTCTTATAATATTCTAGAAGTGCGAAAGGAAAACGCCAAAGGAAGTGCCAAAATATGCTAGCGTCGGTCCATTATTTCTAATGGGTCCCATACCAACCCCCTTCCAAATACCGCTTTTAAAGGAATAAATATCACATCTACGTTAGTATCGTAATAATAACTGGTAAAATTACGATAAATAAAAAAATCTATATGGTAAACTATACGAGGGTCGGTCCTCAATTTCTCCTAGCTCCCATATAACCCTCCAGAAAAATTAATTTAAAAACACATAAATTTCACATAGATGTGAGTGTCACAATGATGCAATGCGCAGTTAAGTATAAATCAGAAAAATGAATTAAACGGGGGTCGTTAACTAACTTTTCGTCACTACTATTTATAACCAATATTGTTGTGTAGGGTATTGCATAGTCAAGCTTCACCGACTATAACGACCTTACTTGTTTATTTTTGAGAGTGTGTTTTTGTCATGTTAGAATTTTCTATCTTAATAAAAATGAAAAAAAGTAATATTTATAGTGACATATGAAATTATCACTGTCGTTTGTATTTTTTTTTCACATTTTATATATTTTATTTATTTGCGATTGCATTATATTCAATAGCTTTCTTTTATAGGTAAACGTGTGTATTTGTCACAAAAATATATTTAAGTGGGTCTGCTTAGCTAAACATAATAATTTTATTAAAAATGATTTATTAAAATTATTACTTGTTATAAATATTATTGATACATATTTTATAATTCACGTATACTTAATATTATTTTAGTATAGCAGTCATTAAGTATACGTCACATGTGACAAGTGTTAGTTATAAGTAAATATATCTGGGTGATACTTAAGCATTATTCTTAATTGAATAATAAGTTATTTGTACTTTACTTGAAAATAAAAAACAATTAGTAGATAAAATTGAAAAACTTAATTATGGTTATAAAATATATTTTGTCTTGAACTTGTTTTGATTGCTTCAGGTAATAAATCTGAATAAAACTGAAAGAATTAATTCAAAGTGTCTAATATAATTAAAAAGATATCTCTCTAAAGGATGAAAATAATAATTTCAGTCCAAAATTTAATAAGTATATATACCGTAATAAAGACTGATCATATTATTATCGGAATCAACCCATTATATCCAGTTTCTGAATAAGTCCGAATGCCATGTTCAGTTATATGCACACATACCTAGATGCACTTACTTGCATGCACACATGCTATTAATCAAATAAAATTGTTTCTTGTTTTATGAGTCGATTTAACGATGTTCGTCAATTTGTATAGTTAAATGACCATGCAACTCTGTATATGCAGAGAAAAGTTAATACGATATGTTTATTATTAAATTAAATTTATTCAGAGAATAATTTTGTTGCTGCAATAAAATTATTGTGAATATATTGGTCTCAAAAGTGTTCAAATTTTTTAAATTTATGTAAATTTTTATAAAGTACATAAAAATGGAATGCGCGAAACTATAAAATGGTTTTGCCAACCATATATTTATAGTGGCATACTCGTATTATGATTTACAACAAGACAACCATATTTTATGGTAATACAAGCTATTTTATTGTCTCAGAAGGTATATTCTGGTCATCAGATTAGATGTTTCAACGTTCACAACCATAATAATATATATTGGTATCCAAACTCATTTGCGAATTTTCAAAAAGATCGGTTAATAAATAACCTATTATATACAACAATAATACGATGCTTTAAACTTTACAAGAATAGATCCATAATTTCCTTTTGGTTTACGAAAGAGGGATTGTATACCGTGGCTTTCATAGCATTTTGATAAAAACGGTGGCTAAGAAAGCTTTGAAACCAAAGATATATGAACAAAAAGAAGTGCCATATTTCTTTGGGTTTCAAAAAAAATTTTAATTCAGTAATGATCTCGGCAATGTTGGAGATATAAACTTAAAACAAACTTTTTAAAAATCATCAATATTTTATTGCGGAGAATTATTGCAGATCAAAAAGTATTTTTGGCTTCAGTTTTAAGTATTTTTAATGTTATTAAAACTGGTAAGATTGTAAGAATTAAATAATTTAGATTTTTTGGACTTTTTAGGCAACTACCCATTCCACTAAATATTCATGCACAAAGATATATATGATAATCCGCAAATAGCACTTGTTCAATAAATTGTATCTGCAACAAAATTATGATGAGATTAAGCAAGAATAATGAGAATTATCATGTTTATTATTCAATTTTAAGATTTTCTGATATATCTGCTTAACCTTCGTAAAAATCAAATCTTGTGAATATTAATAGCCCAAGATGTTGTAAATTTTTTGAAAAATTTCCAAGATGTTTATTCCGCACTACATAAAATTAAATTTGCTATAGGTAATTGCTTTACCGAGAGAAGGAACAGTTTTTCAATTGTGGTACCACAAAATATTCACGAATCGTAAATAACAATTGCAATATTTTTTGTATTGACATAATAAAATGCGGTTTTGCATTCTTAAACATGTTAATTCAATTGCTTCGACATTAAAGAGAAGTAATTAGTCATATTCTTTAGCTCAAAACCGGGTAGTTTTTTTGACTAACAGCAAGCTGGAAAATAGTAGCTTTTTTGTATACACAATATTACAAAGTAATAGTGAGATCGACAAATTCTTAACACAAATATATGTTAATCAAAATGAAACCACACAACTTATAGTTTAAAATTTTTTATTTTTTTATTTAATTAAATTATCACAATTTACAAAAAAAAAAAAAAAAAAAAAAAAAAAAAAAACATTTTTATAGTTTTAATCACTATTGATGAAAATTTAAACCTTTCTCAGAAATTTTTTCACTACTGTTTTTATTGTGTTTTCTATTACTTTGCTCGAACATGCAGACTATCTCCGTTTAAAATTTACCACAATTTTGGACAACTTTTTTGTGTTTAAATGCAAATTCCATAGTATAGTTAACCATAGAGACAGGTGCCAAGTCAGTTAAAAATAAGCGGAAGCATTGTAAAAACGCATAAATTGGAAACAGTTTGCTGCCAGACCTTTGAATTCTTGGCCAATTTTTTGTAGGGTGAAATTTGAGTTTGTTGAAAATATGTAATAAATATTAGTAAACACTTTCTTGGTCACTCATTTAAATGAGTTTAAAATGTTTGATATTAAACACAATAAGTGATATGTTTAAGAAGATGTTAAAAGTAATAGTGAAAAACGTGTGTAAAGATCTTTTCGATCAAACTATTTAAAAAATTCTTCAGAGTTAGTTTTAGAAATGTTATCTGAGAACTTTATTCTTTATAATAAAATTTAACTCTGTATGTTTTTTCTTTCTTTTACGCAGATGTCGACGCATTCATTTGATATATTTTCTTGAAGCTTTAAAATAATTGTTAATTTAATTTGTATTTAGTTAAATTATTATTTAATAATCATTTCATAAAAGTAAATTTTATCCATTTTATGGATTTTATTAAATCATTATTTACCTAATGATTTCCATGATTTTTATCCATAAAAAGCTTTTCATATTTCTAATTCTCGGCTTAATTTATTTAAAGCAATTATCTCTAATGATTTCAAGCTTTTTCTATTATATTCGATTAATAAAGCAACATTTATTTCTCAACTTCTTACCATTTTTAATTAGTAATTTCAGAAAAAAGGAATAAAACAAAAACAACAACAGAAAAGCATTGCTTAACAAAAAACTAAGAAAAAAGTATTTTCAATTAATTAACCCTCTTAGGTTAATACTATTATATTTTGCTTTTATTTCCGTTTGACTTAACACATTTGCATATTCACTTTAATTTCTATTCGTTTAGTTTTTTTTCACTATTCACCATCACAGGTGGTGATGAGGGTATATAAACTTTGTCATTCCGTGTGTTAACCTAAGAGGGAATCAACTCAGACCACATAATTCATATTCAAATTTAAGTATGAAATCAAAACCTTAGTCGATTTTACCATGTCAGTCTGTCTGTTATTGGCACACTCCAATCCACTATAATTTACAGAGCTCAATGAAATTTGACCTGAGTAGTTATTATAGTCCTGAAGAGTTTCCTATTTACAACCAGTGTAATCAGGGTATAGAACGATAAAATTTTCAATTATAAAAAATTTTTCAATTATGAATCGACTAATTACGATAAAATTTTGCCATAATATCAAGATATATATACTTCATTGCCATTCCAAAAATTATCAAAATCGGTTCGGTAGAATAAAAAGATATAAACTAAAATGTAACTAATGTTATGACTGGTTAAGTGTTCCTTGTTATATTTAAGAAAAACTTTTATATAATATATACGTATGTAAATGTATGTGTGACTGTGTGTATGTACGAATGTAGCATTCTTACTTGTTCTCTCTTCTGTTTTACACTTGGTTTTGTATAGAAAATATTTTCTGAAATTACTAACTTTTGTTGTTTTATATGTTTGAGTGTAGTGGTACATTATGAAAATAAAATAAAAGGGAATTGTTTATATTCCGTTTAAAAGCCTTTATTATTTACTTATATGAACAAACCTTAAGAAGTTTTACAGTTTTTATTCTCTTGTTAATAAAGGCCTTTTCGATTATGTGATTTCAATAATATTATTTTAACTTTACACAAATGTAAGAAAACATGTTTATATACGATGTTTGTATGTATTTCTTCCCACTTTTCCTATTTTGATTTTTTGCCTTTTGTTCCTACTAAAGTTATGCTAAAATTTTGTTTTTGGTTTTATTTGTTTGCTATTTATATCAACACTTCCGGCATCAAATCCATATTATAATATGAATAAAATAAGTACAAAACTATGTAAAATATATGCATATTACACATACAAATATCTAAACAAATAACATGAAAACACATGACGTTAATTGAAATGCCAATGGCCTTAATTTATATTCTTCTTTTCTTTGTGGAAGAATTTTCGACACAAGAATTTCAAATACGTTAAATTAAATATGTTTTTACTATCATCTTAATTTTTACTAAAATTTCACGTTTGGTATGTTAATTACTCTCGAGAAATTTCGAAAATCGGTTTTTGAAAAAGAAAAGTTGGAAATATACTCGTGTAATTTTTTAATAAAATTCCAGTTCTTTTCACTGAAAAATTAAATTTTTTCACTAAAAATTAATTTTTTACTAAAAAAAATAAATTTTTCACCAAAAATTAAATTTTTCACTAAAAAGTTTAATTTTTAGTGGAAAAAATTAAATTTAATTAAACTTTTCAATAAAAAATTAAATTTTTCAATAAAAAATTAAATTTTTCAATAAAAAAATGAATTTTTCAATAAAAAATGAATTTTTCAATAAAAAATTAAAATTTTTACTAAAAATTAAATTTTTTACTAAAAATTAAATTTTTCACTTAAAAACTAAATTTTTAACTAAAAAATTTAACATTTCACTAAAAATTAAATTTCTCAATAAAAAATTTAATTTTTCAATAAAAAATTTAATTTTTCAATAAAAAATTTAATTTTTCAATAAAAAATTTAATTTTTCACTAAAAACTAAATTTTTCACTAAAAATAAATTTTTTTACTAAAAGTTAAAAATTTTACTAAAAATTAAAATTTTCACTACAAATTAAATTTTTCACTAAAAATAAATTTTTTTACTAAAAGTTAAAAATTTTACTAAAAATTAAATTTTTCACTAAAAATTAAAAAAAAACTAAATTTTTCACTAAAAATAAAATTTTTTACTAAAAGTTAAAATTTTACTAAAAATTAAATTTTTCACTAAAAATTAAATTTTTCACTAAATATTAAATTTTTCACTACAAAATTAAATTTTTCACTAAAAATTAAAAAAAAAACTAAATTTTTCACTAAAAATAAATTTTTTTACTAAAAGTTAAAATTTTACTAAAAATTAAATTTTTCACTAAAAATTAAAATATTTAATAAAAATTAAATTTTTCACTAAAAATTAAATTTTTCACTAAAAATTAAATTTTTCACTAAAAATTAAAAAAAAAAACTAAATTTTTCACTAAAAATAAAATTTTTTACTAAAAGTTAAAATTTTACTAAAAATTACATTTTTCACTAAAAATTAAATTTTTCACTAAAAATTAAATTTTTCGCTAACTTTTCAATTTTTCACTAAAAAAAAATAAATTTTTTACTGAAAATTCTGTTTTACTTGAGTAAAAAAATTTAATTTGTATACTAAAAAAATAGTTTGTTAAACAAATTATATTTTTTACTAAAATTACTTTTTTAATTTTAATTTTCACAAAAATTCAATATGGAATACAATTTTGGCAATCTGATCTTTTTCTAGAGATTTGGTGTCTCTCAAAACCATTTAATTTTTCTTAAAAATTCCTTTCTGTACTCCAAAAATGGTATTTTTTAATTTTTAATTAAATTTTCACTTAAATTAAATTTTCAACAAAAATTAATGTAATTAACCGCAATTTAAATTTGTATAAAAAAAAATACATTTCAAAAGAAAAAATAAATAAATTTTTCTTTAAAAATTCAATTTGTTTGTTTAAATGGAACTTTCAAATAAAAAAAATTAGAAAAATTTGTTTTTAACTAAAGAAATCACAACAAATGGTAATAGAGAGTAAACTAACTTTGCCATTTTATAGATAGCACCATGAAGGAATCATGTGCATAACAGAAAGTTTTTCTGTTTAAAGGCAGAAATTCGGGATTAGCATATCAAAAGATGTAGACCGATATCTGAGGCAACATCAAAGTTCCGGCGAAAAATTTCATAAGACTGTCAATGAGAAATTGACGAATTGGAATAATGACTTCAAATATTGTTAAAATCGGTTAAGTAGAAATAACTTTATAGCCAAAAACATAACTCAATTTATGACTCATTTAGTATGCCTGTGTTATATTAAAAAAAAATGTTTTTATAATGTATGCGTTCGTAGTGTGTATCTACGAAACATAACGAAATTATTTCACACACATTTGTGGTGGAGGGTTTTGAAGATTCGGCACATCCGAATAAAACATTCTTACCTCTTATTATTTTAAGTTTTTAATTTAAATGTCAGTATTTTTTTTAATGTAAATAAATATTTACTATTATAATTTATGTAATTATGTACATTTGTCTGTATTGCGTAAAAATGATTAATTAATTAAATTAAATTAAAATAATGTCTGTTTGTGAATTGGTGAAAATATTTTAGTAAATATATTTTTATTCTTTATATTACATAAGATAAACCCTTACACACATATAAACAAAAATAACATTTAATATACATATTAATATAACATATGTTTAAATACATATTGATTGATGTATTTTAATTTAGTATTACGTATTTTATTCATTTATGTTTTAATTAATATAATTAATTTATAAATACAAAAGAATAAAAAATTATTTCGTAGAAATTATTTTTTATATGTAATTGATGGATATTTTGATTTTTACAGTGTATTTTCAGAATTTATTAAAAAAGGTTTTTAAAATAAATTATTTAAATTAAATGCAGTAAAATGAATAAATTGATATCCAATACGTTTGAAAAAATAAATTATGTTAAAAAAATATATATAATTTATAGTGAATAACAGTGTCCAAAATAAACTTTTACTCTACGTATACTTAATAAAATATACTCATACGCTGTAGTGACATATCAAAGGAGATAATCTAACAAAGTTGTTATAGAAATTTCTACAAAACAAGGGTTTCAAACAAAACAATGCATCTCCCGATTCTTTGATAGAACTTTGATATCCATTCCATCTGAATTGTGTTGGGTAAATTTATATTCACCACTAAATTAAACGCCATAAACCAATCCAAATTTTATTCTTCTTACATAAGGATTGTGTCGTGTAAAATCAAGGTAAAATATATTCAAGTATAGAAGTGTTCCTCCTGTTATTCCTTTATTGAAAGCCAAGTGAAACTGAAACGTTTTATTTTCTTAAGATATGTCCGAAAGTAAAATTTCGTTTGCGTTCACGTTTCTATTAGTTCAAAACAAAATTATTTAAAATTACTTTAGGATAATTGTCACCATGTCCTTAAAAATATTCACCTAAAATAAAATTCTTCTTAAAAATATATATAAAATTAAAATTTTTCTGAAAGGCTTCACTACTCAGAATGCTCTAGATTAAATTTGTTATCAAAAACCACATAGGCTTAGGTTCACAACCTCTCAAACTTGGCACATCTTTTGTTAAAATTTTCAATTTAATCTCTGCATATTTAAATCCAAAGCTTGACATGTTGCTTTAGAGTATTAAAAGTGTTTGTATTTGGTTGGTTATAATTCTGGACCTTCTATAAATGTAGAGTCTTTTGTCCAAAACCAAAAAAATTTCATTCCTGTTATTTTTCTCACATTTTTGAAATTCAAGAAAATTCTTCCAGAAATCAATAATTGTTTTCTAAACTTTCTAAACTTAACTTATTTTAAATTTTGTTTCTTAAATTCAAAGACACCTTAGCGTCCAAATTTAATACTATTAAAATGTGCGTCAAATTTTAATAGTGTTTATCCCTCAAACATGTTCAATATGAATCATTGTGTCACTACCAAATTATCACGAGATTTGTGTACAGAATCCTTTATCACTGCAAAATGAAGGTGATAAATTTTTTTTTTTCACTTTATTTTGTAACGCAAGGAATTATTATCGGCTCAATTGTATGCTTTCAGCAGTTTCCTTGCTAACTGTTTTCAATTCGTAAAGCTCTTCAGTCGAACCTCAAACGATAAGTTATTTTGATTTAAAGAACAGCAATTAAATAATTTTGAAAATCTCAAACGCTTTATGTGACCAGAACAGAATTTATCTTGATACTATTTTTTAACTTCTATAATACATAGATATGCTTCGAGCTAATCAAAATTTCAGTATATTTCGCTATGAGCGCCTGTTGGTCCATCTTGCGTGCTCATAATAAAGTTAATAAAATTTTTCCATATTAAGTTTTTGCATTTCTTTTTGAACCTGTTTTTTACTAACAACCAGATTATCCAGTCGTGCAAATATCATTGTACTTCAGCAATTTGTTTGTGAAAGTTCTTAGGCGAACATCAAAATAGAATTTATTTCGAAATTTTTTATTCCCTTAACACCAAAAGTGTTTTTAGTACAAAAATATTATTCGATCAAAACAAAATCTGAAACTTTTTATTTCTGAGTATTGGTATTCAACTAATTGCATGATCTTAATGTATTTTAACCGAAATATTTGTTATTATCCTGAAAATGTTCCTATTTAAAACCATGAACAATTTTTAACCGAGATCTGTAACAGTCTTTATACTCAATCGATGAGCTTTCAAAAGGATTTAAGCACATCTACTTTTCTTGAGTTCTTGGGGAAGATTGCCTTCGCACACAAAGTTTTGCTGTTCCTTAAGTGTATCGTGAGGACTCGCATAACTTTTTTACTCTTTAGGCGACGAAGTGGTTGAAATAAGGTGTTCCATCTGATGGTATTGAGATAAATTTGATTACACTTAAGGTTCTATGTCACGAACAGTATTATTGAATGCGGTTGTGAGCAACCGCATATAGAATTTTCACCTCTTTTAGTTTAATAAGTACTTTTATTAGAATCTAATTTATGTTTTTCTATTATTGTTATATGAATTGCATTTATAATATTTAAATTTTTTTATTTTTAATTTGTTTAATATTTTTAAAACGTAATAAATTATTATATATAAACAAAATATAAAAAATTATTTGTTTATTATTATTTTCTAAATATTATTCATATGTTATAATAATTAATTGCTAAATATGCCAAAGGTCTAATAAAAAATTAATATAATACAAACACTATTTAATTAAAGGAGTGAGATCGTAAAATTTTTAACATTTATGTAGATTTTTTATCAATTTGAAAAATATATCACTTACTATGTTTAGTGTCAAAGAGATGGCTACATTATAAATCTGATTAAAATGAGTGACTAGAAAAAGGATAATATTAATATTATTTAATATTTTTTAATAAAACTCAAACAGTTTGAAGGCACACTAGATTATTCAAAGGAGTGCCTTAAAACTGTGTTAATAGTTATTACCGGGAGAACTTGTCGTTGATAAAAAACCTGAATCAGGTAAAAGAAATGGTGCACAAGAGGTTTCTCAAGCCAAAACCAAAAAAGCTCCCAACACATCCGGTAAGAAAGCAGTCCAGATCACTGTTTGGATTATTTGGTACGGAATGTTAAGGTTAATTCAGGTTTATAAACATACAAGGCTCAAAAAGCTTCAAGTTTTCTTAAGAAAATATTCTTGCTGCATAATAGATGAGAAACGTATATTTTGGCAGATTTTTTTCAAAATCCTGTTGAACATCTTATATTTTTAATGCGTTCCCTGGACGCTGAAGGAAAGTTTTAGAACCAAAAGCAGTCAGAATTTCATAAAAGTTTTTTGTATAGCAACCAATATGCAGTTGCGACAAAAAAATCAATAATTCGTTTCAAAGGGCTCTATAAATTTCGAGATTTTTTAGAAGGAATGTTTGTGCCAGGAGCTAATGTCAGTAGAGAAATATTGGGCTCATGTTAAGAAAGACTTGAAGTGCACAAAACGGTACCTAAAAATGTGGCAGATTAAAAACCCTGATGAACTTCCTGTTTTAATTATCATACATAAATGTTAAGATTGTTTCGATCCCACTCCTTATATATTAATTTTAATTTGGAATAATATTTAGATTAAACTAAAATGAAGGCAAATATATAATATCAAAAAAAAAAAAAATAATAATAATAAAAAATAAAAAATAAATAAAAAAATAATAAATTTAGATAATTAAAACATTTTTAACATTTTTTCTTATTATTTATCGATTTTATTTAATAAAATTTAATGTACAAGTCTATAATATTATTATGGGAAATTAAAAAAGAACTTTAATTATAGTTCCTTTAAAAGTTACATTCTTTCTACTTAATAAATTTCATGGGTTAATAATTTTTCATTAAACCGAAAAAATCTTGAAAAAATGCCAACCACATAAATAAATTTCACACACATAGAAAAAAAGTCTAATAATTTAAGTCAACTATATTAATATAAACACGGTATAATATTATTTATATCTTGTTCATAATAAATAAATTTATTAATGTATATTTATTTCTTTCTTTTTTTCTTTACTTCCTATTTACAGGTGAATCCTCAGCATCAGCAGTTACTTCATCAGCACCCGTTACCACGAAAACTTACTCAGCATGTAGTCTGGTTTTAATATTCAGTTTAATTATGATTGGTGGCCATAGGACATGACATGCTTAGATAGTACGTAAAACCACACAAATATTATTAAAAAACAACAACAAGCTAAATAAAAGCAAATACAAATAAACAACAACATAAACAACATCTAAAAAAAATAATAAAAATAATTAATTATATTAAATAAAAAACCCCAAAAAATCTCAAAAATGAAAACTAAATGAAACCAAAACAAAAACATACAAGTAAGAATGTTATAGTCGGTCAGGCCCGACTATACAATACCCTACACCACCTTGTTGTTTAAAATGGTAGTTGCGAAAAATGTCGAAATTTATGCGTTTTAAAATGAACTTTTCTGGGGGGTTATAAAAGAGCTATGAGAAGCAATGTACCGATCCTCGTATAATTTTGCATATCGATTTTTGCTAATATTAATCTTAATTTTATCACTTATTTTTACAATGCCAAAATATATATGAGATTTATGTCTTTAAAAGTTATATTTCTATGGGGACTTGTATGGGACCTACGAGTTATAATAGACAGACACTCGCATATTTTGGCACAACATTTATATTATAGGAATTACTTGTGGAAAATTTCGTTAAAATCGATTTATTTTTTTCAATTTTATGAGATCAAACCCTAATTGTGGGAGGACATTTGTATGGAGGTACTTGAAATATTGGACCGAACATGGTCAATTTGAAAAGGCTTTGTCCTTGTGCCAAAATAATGCACTAAATTTCATAAAGATATCTCAAAAATTACGATCTGTATAGTATTCACAATGTTTACATGGACAGCAAGCCGGATGGACAAATAGACGGACAGATGGACATCGTAAAATCGACTCAGAAAATAATTCTGAGACTTTTTTCTGTATATTACAAACATAATCACAAACGCATGATATTCCAAACCACCTATGATGGTGTAGGGTATACAAAATATCTGCCAACACACCAGAATAAATGAATGAATGAAAAAACACACTTTAATTAATATAATTCAACAACAAAAACAAAATTATTATAAAAAATTAAAATAATTATAAATAAATAAATAAAATAAATAAAAACCACAATATAAAATTAAACTAAGTTTAATAAAGTTTTATTAGTATTAAAAAAATAATAATAAAAACAAAATAAATAATAAACTAAACAATGAAGACTTTTTTGATTTAAAAATAAAAAAAAAAAACTTTTTTCTACATTTCTTTGTTCTTGTTTAATTTTAATTGAAATATTGTTTATGTTATTTGAATTAAAGTTTTGTTATAATTAAACAGAAAAATAAATAAAAAATAGAATTTTATATAAATTATAGTTAAATTCTTAACATTTAGTTTATAAATTTTTGTTTGTGATTCAATTTCCAAAAATTAAATATTGAAATAAAATTTCAATATTTTCTTTGTAGTTGGCTGACTAAACTATGCGGGTTCAAGGAATAAATATTACTTATACGCACCACAGTGATTCGTTTCCATACAAAAGTAGGGTATTTAACCCAGAGTTCTGAAAACTTGCACACACATATTGGAATCATTAAAAAATCGGTTCAAAGATTACGACAGCTCTTATAAATGTAGTGATTGTTAATTTAATGTGGCTACAGTTATATACTGATTTTTTCTTTAATATCGCAAGAAGGATACTGATACTTGTCATATAAACTTCAAAATAAACTTTTTGTATAATAATCTAATTTTTATAATTTCCTTTTGTTAGCTCCTTCATACTTCCGAAACTTGTTAAATTTGGCTAAATGTATCAAAAGTTACTTTTGACTTTCTTATCGCCTTTTGATTTGTACCACAGAAAGTTAACTTAATAAATTATATGATATACATAAAACACGTATGCCTTTGTGTTCTTCGTTTACGTTTTAAATTAAAGACTAATAAAAATAATTAATAATTAATTATTAATAAAAATAAAAAATATAAATACACGTTTTCCTTTTGAAACTTGTGTATAAGATTTTAATTTTGTTGGAAAATAAACGTTGGTTCTCCCAAATTTAACTAAAAACTGGCAGCTGTCCTCATTTGATTACTAACTGTATCTGTTTATAAAAATTATTTTTTTTTTAATAAAAATTTTCTATTTTGTGAAATTTATGCGGAAATGAATGAATATTTGACGTTTATAAAAAATCGTTATTAACAAATCTTTAAAAAAACTGGCAGCTGTTTTGTGTTGATTATTCATCTGCAAGTACAATGTATAATTAATAAAAATAAAAAACACATTTTCTGTTTCATATTATAACTGTGGTAAAAATTCAAATATAACATGAATTTAGCACCATCTGGAGGATTCTTTCACAATGAAAAGAATTTTTTGGACTTATTTTTAGTCAATTTTACTTTTTAATTAATTCTTTCGTTTTTAATTAATTCTTTCGTTTTTTTTTGTCCATAAAACGACTCACTGTGAGAACTATTCAATAATGGGAAGTGAGTATATTTTAATTCAAAATTTGGACTTTGGACCTTTCATGTTCAAGAAATAATCCGGAAATATGCAAATGACAAACTAAAAGAGGGCTTAAATATAAGATACTACGAAATAAGTACCAACGGAGAACATATTTTTTAACATTAAACTCACCACCACCACAAGAGGTTAAAAGGATGTATTAACTTTGTCATTCCATGTGTAACGCTAAGAAGGAATAATCTCAAACTTCATAATATATAAATATTATTGCATGAAATCAAAATCTTATTCGATTCAGCTATGTCCGTCTGTCTGGCTGTATATCCGTCTGTCTTTCTGTTGTTGGCACGCTCACATCCACAATAATTGACAGAGCACAATATTTTTTATTGCACTGAAAAAAATCATATTTAAAACCAATTAAATCGGCAAAGTATGTTAATGCGAAAAATTGGAATAAAATGAAAAATTATTAAAATCAATTCAGTAGCAAAAAGGTTTCTTATTGTACACGTTTGCAAGTGTATATGAAGGTATATAATGCACATATACGAAACATAATGTATTTTTTTTCTTAGACAGTTGTTGTGGAGGGTATTGAAGAATTAATCTAACAATTGACACTCTCCCACACGTTTACAAAATCTCTGAGATAGATCATATTCATAATATTTAAAACAGTGTCAGACATTGTTTTCACAGGAAAGGATTATTATTCAAAGGAACATGACAAAATTTACAGCGCTTCTCAGATATATTAATACTATAAATTTAATAAACTGTGGACATCCTAAATTCTATTTAAGCACATATACCGATTATTTCTTTTCTTAATCGTAAGGACCACAAATGTTATTAATCCTTACTTGTTGAGGTAAAGGAGAATATTTTTAACCCTTCAGCGCCACAAGAGCTTATGTGGGTATTGTAACATTGTCCTACTATGTATAATGCTAAGAAGGAATCTCAAACCCCATAATGTATAAATGTTATTGTATTAAATTATAATCTGAGTCGATCCGTTTGTCTTTCTATCTGACTGTTCTTCTATCCGTCTATTGTTGACGCGCTCACATTCACAATAATTGACACAGCTCAATGAAATTTGGCTATAGTATTTAATTTTAGTTGTGAAAAGTTTCCAATTTAAAACCACCAAAATCGGTTTCGTATACCAAAAGATATAGATCGATGTATGCGGCAACTTTTAAGTTGCAGCGAAGAGATTTCGTAAAACTTTCAATTACAAATCGACAAATTAGAATGAGATTTTGTCAAAAATATAAAGTAGCATTCCAAAAATTTTTTAAATCCGTTCAGTAAAAAAGAAGTTATAGCCAATACTATAACTAATTTTATGACTCATGAAGTATTTCTGTTTTATATTTAAGAAATTCATTTATATATTACATGGCATGTGTGTGAAACTGTAAGAATGTATGTACTGTGAGTATGTATGTTACTTACTCGCATTTATGGTGAAGGGTATTGTTAATTCGGCATATGGCGAATTCTAAATTATTTATATTAAATTTTTACAGCGGAAATCAAAATATTTTATTTTCATTTTAATTTACATTTTAAAATTTATTTCATAATTCTATTTCTTTAAAAACGCACAATATAATGAAATAATTGAATTATTTAATAATTCAATCTAAAAAGTTTCTGTTAATAGACATTTTTTATAATTAAAATAAATATTAAAAAAAAGAAAATCAAAACTAAAATATAAATATTAATTTTTGTGGTTGACATATGACAAATGAAACTATTTTACTAATTAAGTTCATTTCAAAATTGTTCTTTATTATTATTTAAACAGATTTTTTAGATTTTAATAATTATTTATTTATATTAAAGAAAAAAACACATTTAATTTATCGTATATACACACATATACACAAAATAGTAGATATACCATGAAATAGGCCTTTAAACAGCCGTAATTTAAAAACTGTGTTAAGAAATATTTTGAATTATTTTCATAATTAAAATATAGGATCACTAATATCACCTAAAAAACCGAATATTGCCTAATTAGTAGATTTACAAAAACGATTTTGCTTGAATGTCGAAAGAACAACGTGCTCATAATAATTCATTTATTTCAATTTTGTTAGTGGTAAATTTAATTCTAGTGAAGCTTTTAAATTAATTTTGCCCTCCCGTATGTAAAGCTAAGAAGGAATCATCTCAAATCATAGATTTAATTAATTTAATAATGTCGATCGTTTGTTGGCATACTAACATCCACAATAATTGAAAGGGCTCGATGGAATTTGGTGTGCGTATTTCTCATAGTCCTGAAAAGTTTCCTTTTTAAAACCGGTAAAATTTCTTAAATAAATTAAAAGATACGGACCGATATCTGAAACAAAGTTCAAGTAAGTAACATTCGTGGAATTGTGAATTAAAAATCGACAAATTATAATTATATTTTTTTCATATTATTAAGTACTTCATTGCCATTTGAAAAACTATCAAAATTGGTGCAAAGAAAAAAGTTATAGCCAATAATATAACTAATTTTATGATTCGTATTTGAGTGTAATATTCAAGAAAGATTTTTATATCTTATACGCCTGTGAATAAATGTGTGATTGCGAATGTATGAAACATAACGTACCTTCTTCACACGTATTTGTGGTGGAATGTTATTGAAGATTCGTATATGTATGTATGTATTTATGTATGTATGTATGTATGTATGTATGTATGTATGTATGTATGTATGTATATAGCACACTTACTTGTTTGTTGTTAAATTTCACTTTCGTAAAATTGACAATTTTACGAACTAAGAGTTGCCTCAGATATCGGTCTATATTTTTTAATATACCTAACCGCCTTTGCTATTTTTAAATAGCAAATTTCTCAGGACTAAAGCAAATACTCGGGCCAAAATTCATTGACCATTGTCAGTTATTGTCGATGTGAGCGTACCTAAAACTAACAGTCAGACAGTTAAATCGATAGTTTGAGATAATTTCTTCTTAGCATTACACACGGAATGACAAAGTTTATATACCCTCTTCACCACTAGTGATGGTGTAGTATATAAAAATTACAAATAAATGTAGTATATACATTATTATGAGCAAGTTATTTTCTGATACTCAGACAAATGCTTTTCTATAAATTGACATGAGGCAATACTATGCGATTCTTTGCTTTAAGTGGTATTACTTAACCTAATTAATTTTAATTATGAAATGGATTTGTTGCTTTTTCATAATCTTTTAAAAATGACGGACGTTCAAATGTCAAACTTAAAGCTTTATCTATTATTTTGAGCATATGTGTATTTCTAAATTAAAATTTTCACTCTTTAAAAATTAAGATTTATTTAAGTGTCAACCACAATTAAAATACAAAAACAAAAATAATATAAATAAAATTTTTATATAAACATTTTTTTAAATAAAATAAAATTAAAAGAAAAATAAACTGTAAATTATGTTATAAATCAATTTGTCTATGTATTATAAAACAAAATCAACAAAATAACCTTAAATAAACAAAAAAATAAAAAATAAAAATATGCATTTAAAAATAAGAAAAGCAAACAAAAAAACATTAAATAAATAAAATTGAAAAAAAAACTTAAGAATATCTTAATATGTATTTAAAAATCGAACAGATGATGAGGAAGAAGAGGAAAGAAATATTTAAAACTAAATAAAAATGCATTTAAATTTTAAGCTTCATACGAATTAAACATAAGTTTACCAACACATACACTCATACTAACACTTATGGCTTTGCTATAAGTTAAACATATAAATGTTATATTTGTATTGGTGTTAATATTTATACAATAAATTTAACATTTTTATTATCGTATAACATTCATATGTATAAAGTGGGAGTCAAAACATTTTTTAACTGAAAACGCATACATGATCATTCCAAATAAAAACTTATTCCGCTTCATTACAACGATGAAAAATCAAATTTTGTGAATTGTTTGGAAATTTCAGTAATCAAAACGCTTACAACTCCTCTTTCTGTTACTTTTGAATATGTTATTAACACTTACTATATGAAATAATGGGTTTCATACTATTTTTAATATGTTAATACTTTGTTTTATCCAACTTATTGAATAGTTCATCTTCATCAATTTGCTTATGCAGTTTAAGTTTGGAGTTATAATTGTTATTCACAGTTGTACAAATGTAATTCCGTCATAAAGTCGAAAATATTAAGTGATATTTAAAACAAAATTCCTAAATAATATGGAAATCCTAAGTCAACGATTTTTCGTATAATTAAAAGTGGAAACATACAAACACAACATAACAGTGGAAGACTTCATGCACGAACAGGTCGTAAAATCAATCTTTTTTCCAAATTCCATAAAGGCAGTTCCTAGTGAAGCTATAAAAGGACTCCTTGTAAACGCTGGTGTATATGAGCCTGAGATTACTGAGGCAAAAAAATCCTAAAGCTCGCCTAAATCTTGTTGAAACCCATTTTTATTGGACTTTACAGTAAATTAAAATATATACTAGTCAGATGTGTCTAAGTTTTATATCCGAGAAACCGATGAAAGATGCAATGTCCGACGATATCGATGTTAAAAGTTTAACCGGAGGTATACAACTGACGTAGTTGGGCATCGAGGCCAAAATAATAAATTGAATAGTTTGCCTTTGGAATACCTTAAGAGTGTTCATAAAAACATGAGATAAAAACAAATGTATTCAGTAAAAAAAATTAACAAAAATGAAACCAAAACTGTTTTTATGAAACAATTAATTTGTTTATGTTGCAAATGTTTTGACCACCACTGTATGTGAGCAATGCAGTTATACATGAACATGTATGTGTTAAATTATTATTATTACGTTTACGATTATACTATAGTAGTACTTAATAATAATTATTATAAATATTTATTATAATATAAATTTAAATAAAAAATTTAATTAAATAAAATAAAACATAAATAAAATTTAGTAATTGAATTTCTATGTAAATAAAAAATAATTATAATAATAAAAGTAACAATAAAAAAAATAAATAATAAATAATAACAATACTAACTACTACATACATACTAAAGTAAATTCGAGAAAATGAAAAAAAGATATTAAATTAAATTAACAACAAAAATAAAAATAATAAATAAAAGATACAAAAAGTAAATTCTATGTAAAATGTGTATTTACATAAAATCAAAATAATAAAATATATATAATTTGATTAAAAATAATAAAAGGAAAAATAATAATAATAAAAAATAGTTATAATTAAAAAAATAAAAATTTTGTTTATTTATTTTTAAGGATAAAAATCAAAGGTATTAAGTCAAAAAAAAAAAGTGGAGCTGAACACGGCATTTTTATAGCCTACAATACCGTAGGTGGTTGGAATAATATACGTTTATGCTGATGTATGTAAAATACGCAATGACATTAAATCCACTTTTAAATATACCGTTTGACTTAGAATCATATTGTGGACACTCTACAGGTCGTACTTGTAAGAGGCAAGTTCTCCAAACTGCTTAGAATTAAGTCCAGTGACTTGTAAAAATAGAATAGAAAAGCTTAAAATGTATCCAAAAGTGCGTTAGATTTTAAGCGCAGACGAACTACCAGCTTTCAACCTGGGATACTCAAGATAACTCCAGATAATTCAAGTCACAGGGCTGTATCTAGTTTGTCTCAGTAATCACGGCTCATTGTGTGCTAGGAAGACACTCTGGTACTTCCACCAAGTTGCAGACGTATACTAGGCACCATACAACGTGTTGTATGGGCATGTCGTCCGGCACTACTTAACAGTTCATGAGCTGTTTGAACTACCATAGTAACCTAACTTAGTAACAAGATTAAGAGTGAATTGACGATGATATTTTTAACAACCGATTCGCTGCGTGTATATTGCATTTATATGTCTCTTAGTATGAGCCGCTGAAGATTCCAAACTAAGCTATAGGATTAACCTTAAATGTGTTGCATATTTTTAAAAATTAACAAAACTAAATCTTCTCGAAAATTTGCTATATTGCTACACCTTTTGCCAAAACATATATTAATATAACACTTATTGTCTTAATATATTTTCTGTTCTCTTAACTCCCCCTTTGTCTTTTGCTATAAAAACTTAAATATAATAAAACCGAATAAAAAACTCTTCATTAAGCAACAAGAAAAACTTGACTACCTGCAAATATCATTATGTTTCAAATTTGTTTACTTTCAAAGTTTTATTATGATTTTTATAGTTTTCCTTTCATGTAAACTCTATAAAATAAAACAAAAGTTTTCCATAGAACTATTCAATAGCAGTAACAACAAAGTATTCATTCTTGGTCATCGATTCTTTAACTATATATTTTCTTAAAGATACTTTTTTGTTGCTTTTGAATTCAAATAAAGATGTACTTGAGTTTGTATACAAACAACAACAAAAATAAATATCAGAAAAAATGTATATACACACTTTTTTACCCTCAACACCTACCACAAGCGGTAAAGAAGGTATATTTAGTTTGTCATTCTGTGTGTAACGCTAAGAAGGAATCGTCTCCGACCTCATTATGTATATATATACTCTCTCCGTATGTCTGTTGTTGGCACACTCCTATCCACAAAACTTGGCATAGCTCAGTGGAATTTGGTACAACTTTTTGCTATATTCCTGGAAGGTTACCGATAAAAATAAGCAAAATCGGTTCAGTCAAATAGTATCAAAATATAAAGGCTGATATTTGATGCAACCTCCAAATTCAATCGAAGGACTTTCGTAATATTGTCAATTATAAGTCGATAAATTAGAATGAAATTTTGCTATAATATTAAGTTTTTTGTCATAATATTAAGTACGAAAAATAACGTATTTATTTCACATGAAATTATGTTGGAGGGCATGGAAGATTCGGCACAGTCGAATAAAGCATTCTTACTTGTTTCTTCTTTGTATGTTTTTCTTTAAAAATTTTCTTAACAAACTTTTTATCAAATAGAAATGATGTGATTTGTACTTTGAATAGTTTTGTATTTTTTGATTGCAAACAAATTGAATTGATCTACAAAACAGAAAAAAATGTATTTAAGGACCTTTAGGAAAAATCAAAAAGGAAGATTGAATAAGAAAAATTATTGTTTGTTTTATTATTTGGTTAAAAAGGAAATTGTATTTACTTTGATGATTTTAAGTATTTTTTTTTTACAAAATTTCGATAACTAAGACTTTAGGTTATCAAAAAATCTTTTATGGATCAGAAAACTGTTTAGTTTCACACCTATTCGTGAGAGTTACTGCTCAGTATATTATAATTTGTAACGAAAAATTTTAATACCCTGAAAACAAAGCAAACAAATAAGAATGCTATATTCAGCTATGCCGACTCTTCATACCCTCCACTAAAAATTCGTGTGAAGTTAATACGTTAGTTTACGTAGATATGCATATACACAAACACACTAACAAATGTATATAGTATAACACAGAAACACTTAATGAGACATACAATTATTTATAACTTTTGCTATAACTTTTTTCTAAGTTTCTACTAGACCAGATTTTATTGAGTTCTGTCCATTTTTGTGGATGTGAGCACAAAGACAGATTGAAATAATTCATTCTTAGCGTTACACACGGAATGACAAGGTTGAGTGTATTAACTTTGTCATTCCGTGTGTAACGCTAAGAATGAATTATTTCAGAATACTAGTAGTGTGGAGGGTATAAAAACAAAGAATATGCTTGTTGTAACATCAAAACTGTTTTCCGGGTAAGAGTCTTAATGGACCAAGATTTTTCATATATATAATATACTTTGATTATAGTTAGAAAAATCATTTTCCTTAATTTCAATGGAATTGATCTCTATTTAAATGTTATATAAACTCAAATCCGTTTTCCGGATAAGTGAGTTATAAGGGAACTATAGGAAAATATGGACCGATATAGGGCAAATTAATTTAATATCTTCAAAACAGTTAGCAAAATAATTGTTTTATAAGCTGAAACAGTTTTCGGTGAGGGGCCTAATATGGGAACTACATCAAAATATGGACCTAGATGGTTCTAATTAAAAATAGTTAAAAAAATCATTGTACCGAGTTCCAATGGTATTGGTCTTTATTTTATAAGCTCCCGTTTTCCGGGAAGGGACGTTATATTGGAGATATATCAAAATATGGACCCATTAACAAAATTTATAACATATATTTAAAATAGAAAAAATAATAATTGTGCCAAATTTCATAGAATTGGTTTAAATTTAAGAGTTTTGTAAGCTATAAATCATATTCCGTGAAGGGTCCTTATATAGGAGCTGGGTCAAATGATCCCAGAACAATGGCTTCTTTGGATTTATTATTGTATCAAAATAAGAATATGTGACACATTTCAGCAAATTATCAGATTTTGATGATCTATTGCACGATGATGGAGCACGTACGTATGCTGAAATTAAAGTTTTGTTTAAGTTCAATTACATTTTTTAGAAGAAATTAGAAGACTTTTTTTAAAAAATTTTGAGGTTGCTTCAGATGTCGGTCTATAATCTCCTTGCATATAACCTTTAGAGCTAGTTTTCAATAGCAAACTGCTTAGGACAATAACAAACGATGTGGCCAGATTTCATTGAATTCGGACAATTATTCTAGGTGTGAGAATGTTTCCAAAGAACAGACAGACGGACATAGCTTAATCGACTCAGATTTTGATATAATAATTTTGATACACATTGTAAGATCTGAGATAATTCCTTCTTGCCGTTAAACACGAAATGACAAAGTTTATTTTAAATGATTTTCGTGGCGTATGATTAATATTCGTTATGAAAATCTAATTAAGTCTATAAACAAAAATTTTATATATTTATCCAATTTATTTTTTCTGTTAATAATTTTACATACTTTTTAATTTGTTTAATTGTAAATTCGATGTTTTCAATATTTCCATATGTTTATCATTACCTGAGTAATATAAATAAGGTGTCATCCATGTTCGCTATGTCTTACTGTTGAAAACATTCATACATCCTTGCCAATGATTTTGGTCTATATTTTGCACTCTCCAGGATTAGGGGTTGAAAATAAATATTAAGTACCGACTCTATTAAAATTTTCAAACATTAGCTTAACTACTGCACCGATTTTTTAATTTTCACAAAATGATCTCCATATTCGAAACAGAAGCTGTCAAAAACATACAAAGCAAATATGAACTTTGAAGTACCTAAAGAACTGTTGAGTTTAGAGTGATAAGTTTCGATATCCCAACTAGTTACATAAAACAGTTTTACTTAAGGAATCCGGGGAGAGGTAGCCTCCATACAAAGCAGATATTAATTACCCAATCAAGACTATTGAAGTGAGAGGGTTAAGATTTCATCCAGATTAATCCCTGAAGAAACAGTTTTACTGGATAAATTGTGGGACGAAAATGATGAAGTAAATAGGTAGCTCCATTATTTTTGGTAAAAAGAAACTATAGCCAGAATTCCCTACCCAAACATTCTGAATATTTCTGGCCATCTGTCAACTTTTAATGAAAACTGAAATGTCCGTATATGGTAAGATTTTTTTTAATCGAAACAAATGGAGCTCAACAAAATATGTTTATATCTGCTTAACGTGAATTTGTCGGAAATAAAAAAAAAACGAAGAGTTTGAGTACTACGTTTCAAAAGTAATCTGGAGCAAATAAACTGCCAAAAATCAGAAGTGATGTCTGCATCAATTCTAATGAATATAATATAATTTATGACGATGAGTTTAAAGGATTAAAATACAAAATGTTAAAAGTAACTTAGTCCTCAATAATCTACAAATCTCACTGAAATTTAACTTCAGACTCTGTAATTGTCCTGAGAAATTTCCTATTTAAAATTAGCAAAATCAAGTGAATAAGTTCAAATGTATAGACCGATATATGAGACAAGCTGTAATTATAAGCGAAGAACCTACGTAAAATTTTCACTTTAAATTATCAAAATCGGTTCATTAGAAAAACAGTTCATGGCAATATTTAAATAAACTATAGCGTTTGTAACTCTCTCGACATATTACGATAGATACTTTTTCAGGATTGTCTTTAATTTTTCGCACAATTCGGTTACTTTACTGACCTCGTGGGTAGTCCTTACGCTTCTAATTGTAAACCGACTTTGTTCCATTATTGATGGGTTTTTAACAAATCTTTTAAATAGTCAAATCACGTCAGAATTAACGATTCTTTATTCTAAAATTTAAAGATAAAATATAAAATGCTTAGTGGGCCAATAGTTTTGTTCTGGACTGTATATTCTTTTATTAAATAAATTCATATTATTTTTTCCTCCTTCTTCATAGGAGAATACACTATATTACGATAATGAAGAAATATGAAATAAAATTATACTTTTTATATTTTTATTTATACATTTCACATATTAAGATTCATTTACAAAAAGAATTGTAATTCTTTAGAATTGTTAACCACAAAAAGCATTTTCATAATTCTATGGATCATTAAAATTTAAATTCATTTTAATGTGTGTGTTTAAATAAAGATTTTAATTTAAATAATTATGAATGGTTGGTAAATTTTATTATTTATTTTATATAATAAATCATATTAAAAAAGGATATTTGCATTATTTTTTTATACTTTTCTGAAATATAAAAGAAAATGCATTTTTGAATTTTTCTTTTCAGAGAATTAACAAGAAGATGCAATGAAATGAAATGAATAAAGTAATAAACAGGGGAGATATGTAATTTTAAATAATATTACACTTTGTTAAATTACAGTAAATAAGAAAAAGAGAAAAGTAAATTAAAATAAAATATACGGTTATGAGGGGTTTTTAATACCCTTCACAGGAATAAATTAGATATATACAACGATAAAGAGATGTAAACCTAGAAATAGCAAAAGTTTATAACTCAAAAATCTTGATCTCACTTGAATATAAGACAGTATTCAAGTTTGAAATAATTGGTTTGATTAAGGAAAGTGTTCCTAGACCAATGGCAATATTTAGCTCTCATAGGGACCTATGTTAAGCATTTAACAAGTTGGAAACATATAACCGAAAGTTGCAAACTCAGCTAAAGAACTAGTAAATACCTGTCAATGAATTGAAAAATCATCACTTACCGTTCATTCTAATAAAGGGAAAATGTACAATCTTATTGGTTAAAATTAAGTTTCGACAAAGTCAAAGAAATCAAAGAATTTGTAAATGCTGCACTGTAGTACATATGATATAAAAATACTCATAGAGTGAAAAAAAGTTTGGGGGAAATACACTATAAAATTTCAATGCTTTTCAATCCCTGGTTTTTGAGATATAATAAACAAAGCCGACATTTAATAACATAGATGGGAGGATCACCCACTCGTTACACACAAAAAACAAACTTTCATAGATTTAAATCTATAATACCCATAATGAAAAAACTGCACAGATACAGAAGGGCCATTAGGGAATGCTGGGGACCTAACCATAGGACTTCAAAATTGTTGAAGCCGTATATATGTATGGTGTAAAAAAGTAGTGTAAACAAAAGTTTGCAGGCAGTTGGAGAAGTCGTTATTAATGCCCAAAATCGCACCAACGGTAACATGAAGTACAGAAACTATAACACTGTTTTAGAGAAGTAAAGCAACTAAAATACCTTTGATAGGATCCTAGGGAGGTATACCCATTGCGTACTGCATGAACAGAGAATACGGTCCTCCATCCAACTCATATTTCTTTACAGCGTTATAACTATCGGTGTATATTTAATTGTAGATGAAGGTATGGTGATATTGCCGTCCTTGGTACGCTAATCACTGAAATATCCTTCAGGTAGAGATCTCGTAATTGGACGAGCTATCAGGTGTCTTATGTACTACATAAGGAACATTCAAATTCATCTATTTCATATCGGAATTCCATCGAGACTATGGGTCTGGTAAATTAAAACCTTCAAACCTTATTCTGAGCCTCTCTAGGTTGAAACTTTTGTCTTAGTCTCAGTAATCACCAACCATTATGTGAAAGTTATGCATGCTAGGAGATTGAATCTCCCTCTACACGACTATAGAATTTTCGGTAATGAGGAAGAAGTGGAAAAGATTTGAATTTGTTATCGCCTCTAAGGAATTCTGTTTTTGAGAGTCCCGCCCGTAACGACTTGGCTGCACTCTAAGACACTGATTATGAACTAAGTCGCTGCAACTTGTTGGTTTTCCCTTAACCGGGAACAATATCTTCAACTGAGAAAGTAATTGAATCATGTTTTTCGACCCAAGTGTCCTGAAATATCGTCGTTCAAAAAAATATATTACAAGTGTCTTTACAGGTTGGAGGGTCTCCGCTTCATATTAATATACCCTTTTTTAAAAAGAACCCATTTAATTCCAACAGCTTTTCTTTAAATATTTTCTCTTGAACTAACATACACATTAATGAACATATACTGCCATTCACGTTTTTAATAGTGAATTATATCAAGAGATGCATTCCAATACTGAGAACAAATGTTGCAACAAAAAACTTGGCCATATTTACCATTAGAAAGTGCAGTGAATTCATTAAAATTGATGAAGCATACTGAAAATGACACTGCAGACACTGAGTTTCATATAAATAATGACACATGAATACAAAGCCAAAAAATAAAAAAGAATTACATACAAACATATATACAAAAGGGTAGTAGTGGGGACTAACAAGAACACAAGACCGCAGGATATTATTTTATAAGTACAATATTTACATTAAAATAAATAAACATAAAAACTTGCATTCAACACAAACACAAAACAGAAAAAATATTGTAAAAAAAACTTCATTACCACAGTTAGTTTTATACAAAATATATATAATTTTCGAAATACATATTTATACAAGTGCATACACAATTACACTAACATACCAACTACAAATAAAAGTATAAAGGATTAAACTTTTTTAAACATTTTAGTTAATACTGACGATAAATGTTTGTCAGAGTGTGTGTATGTGTGTTTTTGAATCACATTATATATATGTTAAATGTATATTTACATGCATCATGTAGGAAATGTAAACTTTACATTACCCTCTTAACAAACAAAATAACAAGAAGACAAAAATCGGCAACTCGGAATAAAAAGGAAAACAAGTATAAAATCCAACACAGGCACACTATTTTAAAGAAAATACATTGAAAAAGGAAAACTACTTCCGAGTGCAATGTAATCACTTGCGGCAATTTGTATGCCCTACTTGATACTATGTGTGGCTGAATCTTTTGTAAAGTTATGTGGCAACTGTTTGTTGCAAAGACAAACAAAGTGATAAAATGAAATTTGGACATGAATACATAAGTTTATTTAATATCTTATTTGACTTAAGATAAGTTAAGAGATTTTCATAATTTTCATTTAAATTAAAACAAAACGAAAATCAAATTTATTGTACTGCAATAAGAATTAAATATTTTGGGAAAATATATTTGGCTCTGAAAAATCAAGAATTGAAATAAATTTAGCAAATAATAAGTTTGATTTTGATGCATTTACATAATAGCAATCAATAAATTTTTGCATAAACAAGAAAGACTGCTATAAATGCTTATGTTGAATCCAAAAAAAAAACTCCATCTCTATCTACTTAGAAATAATTTTAAAAAATTTAAAAATCTTAAGAAATTTATTGAAATCTTCATTACAACTTACAAAAAATATATATTTTTTTATAATTTTTAATTTTTTGGAAACACTTCCACTAACGTTTTCATAATGCTTTCTGTCACTTTGCTTGAACAGGTAGTCCATCCTCATCTTTAAAAACTAAAAATTTTGGACACTTTTTGAGCCCTTTAATTCCCTTTCAATAAGAGATCACATGCAGAGAAAAAATATGTTTGCGGTATTACTATTATTAGATATCGATAGCGTAACTAAACAAATTATTCACATTTTGTTTTTGCATTAAAAAAGAATTGTTATTAACATCAAAACTAAAAACATTGTTATTCCAATAAAATATTGTTATTGTAATAAAAAGTTTGTTTATTTGCATTGTGATTTTCCATTAATAAAAATAGCTATTGTTGTTGCCACAAAAAATATTGTTATAGTCACAATAGATATTGTTACCGCCACTAAAGTTTTTGTTTTCGCCACAAAAATAATGTTATTCGAATAAAAAATATTGTTAATTTAATAAAAAAAATTGTTCGGACAATTTTGTTATTGTATAAAAATGACAATATTTTAATGTACTTCTCATTCCAAATATATTTACCAATTTTAAAACAAAGAGAATATTAATTCAAATATGTTTTTTTCATGTTTTCACAAATTGTAAGGAAATTAAAAAAATTGTAAAAAATATTTATATATAATATTTTTCAGTAAATTTAAAATGATATTTTGTCCTAATAACAATATTTTTATAACAATAAAATTGCGATCAGACAAATACATTTCCAAACATAACAAAATAAACATAAATTCAGCAATTAAAACGTTGGTGATAACAATAATATATTAGTGTTTGCGACGAACATATTGCTACATGACACTTCTCTGCGTGCATTATATTTTACTGGCCTTAGATTAGAGCAATTTAAAAATACCACATAATTGTTTTTGCATCACTCAGGGGCTTGTTTTTTACCAATTCACTTCAAAAATCAGTGGCTACATTATGAAGTATTATAAATGGAAACAGAGCTTTTTTTAAAAATTCCTTTTTATAGAGCCTGCTGTAACAAAGGATTGTCTTCTTATTCCACAACTGCACATTGATTGACATATCAAGAACTTGTTAGGAAATGTTGACTGCTTTTGGGTCCTTGACCTTTCTTCAACATTCCATCGAGCAACAAAAAAATTTTGACAAAGAATTGGAGAAAAGTCTGCCAGAGTATGAATATTTTTTATAAAACTTTACTTCAATTACCGTGTTCTATGTTTTAAAACCCGGGCTGCTTTCCTACCAGATATGTTGGCAGCTCTTTTGAAAATGTTTTTTTTTTTTGTATTATTTGTCTTTAGCAACATCATTTGTACCATTCTTTCTACCTGAATCAGGTTTTCTATCAACGAAAAAGTTCTTCCGGTACTGTATAGTACCATTGGAAACAGTCTGGCAGCATACTTTTGAATTCTTGGGCAACTGTTGTTGTTTATTAAAATTGTTAAATAATTTTAGTATGCACGTTTCTCTGGTCGCTCATTTCAATCGGATTGTTGACATTTAACAAAATAACGGACATTTTTTACAGAGGTAACTTGAAAAAGTTAAAGGTTTTAATATGTCAAGAATTGTTCGGGCTGAAATATTTCACACAAAAAGGAACCAAGAACATTAATTCGTAGGTGTAAGGCTAACAGGAAGACTAAAAAATCAGGCTTACATTTAATAAGTACCGACAGCGTTACCGTTAAGATTTTCGAAAAAGTGGATTTTGGAAAATAAAGTCGCACCTTAAAAGTGGAAAAAATTTTCCCCAAAAAATAACACTTTTTGAAAAGTTTAAAATTATGAATTTGACGTATTTCTCGTTTAATATAGAAACAAACAACCTTGAATAGTAAAAAAAGTTGGCGTTTTTATTTAACAATTTTTTGATTCCACGAGCACCATTGGTTAATTTTTATGATTCTATCGCTACAAAAAGGGACAAAAACGGGGAAAATTGAAAAAGTAAACAAAACGTCACACACAGTTGAAAAAGTCGCACCAACGTTAACATTAAGTACCGTTAAGTTGCCTCTCATTAAAAATTCATATTCATATTAAAATTCTGTTATTTTAAATTCTGGCGTTTTTAATGTGGTTTTATGATTTAATCCATCACCATCAGTGACGTTACTTTTTCAATCACAAAGATACATTTTAATACTGTATAAATTACATCTCCATAAATTATTTAGTTTTTTATTTTTTATTTAAAAGCCTTATTTACAACATATAAGTCTCAATTTGTTTACTTTTTATGTGCATTTAAATCAAACTTTAATAAAATGTGATAAAAAGAATGAATAATAAAAAGTAAAAGACAATAAAAAATGAATGAAAACAAAAACAAAACGAAAAAAATATCATATGATGATAAAAAAGACAAATTCTTAACAAAAACTTTTTCAATTTTGGTAAGTTTTGTCTTAGTTAGATTTCAGTTGAATATCTTTTTGTTGTTTTTGCTACAAATAACAACATCAGCATCCAACTACTGTATCTATATCTCTTTCTTTGCTAGTTGTATTACAAAACAAATGACAATGTCAGACGACAAACAGAGTTGATAAACGAACTTTTTGATGATGTGCAATTGTATTGCTGACCATAAAATTTCATCAAGTAACAGCAAAAAAGAGCAAAATTCCACAGCAACAAAAAAAATACATATAGACCATGAAATAAAAATTCAAATTAGATTTGAGAAACAAGTCAGAAAATCCAACATTCAGCTGAGCCGAATTCAAAAAATTAGTTTATCATACAAACGGAACAAAAAACTGTCACTTTTTCATACCAAAAATATGTTATCACGCATATTTCGATTGACAGTACAAAACCCCCGTGTTGACACAGAATCTTATATTTCAAAATCTGCACGACAGAGAAAAATATGCGTTTTTCTACAAATTTTCTTTTTTTTTTATTCACTAAATAATTTACTTCACACATTTTCAGTGTTACAAACCCGTTGATAAATTTAAGATATTAAACATTTAATTTTAGCTTTTGGTGTAATAAAACAAAAATTCGTACTTGAAATTAAATTAGAAAAATGTAAAAAATGGCAAAAAGGAAAATAAATCGACATGAAAAACTATCAAATAAAAACAAGTATGAACTTTATAGTCGGTCAATGCTGACAAATAATTCCCTGTTGGTAAAAATGGCAGTTAAGAAAAAACTTATGAACTTATGAATTTCTGATTTATTCTTAATTAATGTGAAATTTATAATTTTAAAATAATTTTCCTAAAGGGTTTATACGGGAGCTACAAAAAATAATGGACCGAATTTTGTATTATTTTGCACATAGATTTTTGCATATTTTTAACTTAATTTGATCAAGTATTATTACCTCTTTTATTTATGCCCTACAACGTGATTATTTGTAAGGAGACTTGAGAGGGATCTAGGAGAAGCAATAGACCGACCTTCGCATAAATTAGAATATCTATTTAGAATAACATAAGACCTGCTTCTGCAAATCTTTTCTAAATCGCTTTATATTTAAGACTTTTATGAGCTTAAAACCTCATTCCAGGAGGGCATCTGCATGGGAGAAACCGGAAATATTTCACTGAACATTTCCATTTTTAGAAATATTCGTCCTTGGGCCTAAATAATAAATGAACCTAATTTTATCAAGATATCTCAAAAATTGCGACTTGTATAGTATTAAAAATGTTTACAAGGACAGCCAGCCGGACTGTCAGACGAACGGAGGGACATCGTTAAATCAACTCAGAAAATGATTCGGAGTCAAACGATACACTTAATAGTGGGTCTTATACCATCTTTTTTGTATGTAACAAACAACAGCACAAATGCATAATACCCCAAACATCTATGATAATGTAGGGTATAATAAAATAGTAGTCGACAATTTAGTATTTTTTAATATAATTTTTTTCAATGCAGTTTTTACTAGTGTGTAAAGTACATGAGGTCAAGTACAAATGTTTTCAATACATCAATATTACATAGATAATGGTGTTTGAAATATAAGAAATTGGATTTAGGATTTTTTTTAATTTAAAAAATTGCTTAAAGAAAGGATTATTTTTTATAGGAGATAACTTGTATTCTTCGGGAACAGATGTTTTGACATTCCGTAATAAAAAATCAGCAGTTGTGGAGTTCTTTGAAAAAGAATAAATCAATTAAATGTTAATCTTTGTGAGTGATACAATTTTTTTTTCACCGAAACAATATAAAAGTTTTATTAAAACTTCAACTGTGAAAAATACCATCAAATTGTTTTTAAAGTTTCTACCAATATTTAATGCATTTTTAGATATTATCACTGTTAAATCTATTTATTTATCATCTAATTGATTGTATTTTTTCCACTACAAATATGATCAAACTGATAATATCTTCAATCTCATACAGTAATCTATTTCCATTTTTGTTGTAGAAATTATTTTCTCCTTTAAAATTTTACACAAAAGATACCCCATAAAGTATTTATATTCCTGCATCATGTCAAAATCTGAGTCAATTAAGCCATGTTCCTATGTGTCTTTAAAACGTGTCCAGTCCATATCCAACTAAAATATACCACACGTTTGGACAATTTTTTGTGCCTTTCTCTTTTAATAAGAGCCCAATATTTCTTCATTTGCCTTAGCCTCAAGCAGGTTGGAGAATTGGAGGATACATAATTGTTTTTGTACCTTTTAAGAGCAGGTTTACCATAGTGACAGTATACCGATTCGGTCCAAATATAAGACGATAAATTATGAAGTTTTATGAATGAAAGCAGATTTATTTTGAATGCACTCATGCAGTCAAAAGATTGACTTCTTTTGCCGAAACTTCATATCACTTGATATCCCAAGAACTTTTTGGGAAATTTTAAATGCTAAAATTTTCTTCAACTTTCCTTTAAGCATAACATAAAATTTTTGACCAGGAAGTTGTGAAAGAACTGCTTGAACATACGTTTCGTCATCCATTATGCAGAAAGAATATTTTTTTTAGAAAATTTGACATAAATCTTTATGTTTTTAGACTCTTATTTTTAAATCTGCATTATCTTTACTGGATATGTTAGAAGCTTTCTAGAAAGTTTTTTATTTTGTTCATTTGTTTTTTTATTTATTTTGAACCAGGTTTTCTATTAACGGAAAAGTTCTCTCGGTGCTGTTTAATAACATTGGAAACATTTTGACGTCAGACCTTTGAATGGTTGATCCACTTTTTGTAGAAACAAGTTTGATTTGTTGGAAATATGTATTTTAACTAAAGAAAACTTTGATGAAGCATATACAAGGAATATACCATTTCTATTTCAGGTTGCGTACCTCTTTTTAAAAATCCCGTTTTTGGTACTACTATTGTCTTTGAAAACTGCCTTTTTGTGCAACTTCTTAAAAAATCATAACGGCAACGCCGATCAAAACACACATCTGTACTTCTGTATAAAAAATATTCCCGTTTAAAGTTAAGAGATTATGGATGATGAAAATTTAATCTATATAAAAATAAATATTGGTCATATTGGAGAAATAAATTTTTGGTTTTTGGAACTGGCATATTTTTCAATTTCAATCAAATCAGCAAAGCGTTAAATCTGATGAATATTTTTTAAACAGTAGTAAAAATTATAGGATCACTTATTTTACACATTAAAAAAATCCCGTCTGTTTGTAGGGTATTAAACCATAATTTTGATTATAAATAGTAGTTACAAAAAATTAATGAACGATCGTCGTATAATATATTTTCCTGATTTATTCTTAAGTGATTTAAAATTTATTTTACTTAGGGGTTATACAGGACCTAGAGGAATTTACGGATCGGCCTTTTTTGCTTATATTTTTCTTAATTTGACCAGTTATTATTACAATACCAATGTATAATTTGTAATGAGGTATATGTTTCTATATAAAATGTATATAGAATTAGGTGTTTATGGTCTCTTTAGCAGAGAAACATTTTTAAGAACCTTGTTTCACAATTTCCTTTCAAAATTTGCTCCTTTTCCTAGCGTTGTTAAGAAATATAGGTATATCGATAAGATAAAAAAAAATAATGAAAAGAATGAAATTAACAAGTCCATGTTTTCAAGGGATAACTAGGAACGGCACGCATGTTCTTGCTAGTTAGCTAGTTCGGCAGTGGTGGGCAGGGATCTTGTTCCTGTATACCTTATATTATATTACAAATAAAAAAATTAACATGCGTTTGGATTGCCCTTTAAATAAATAAATAAATAAATACTTCCTTAATTATTATAAAATAAGAACCTGTGAACATAGCTTAGATGATATTGCTATGGGCCTCAATACCCTCCCATCCGTGTTTCTTTTGTTGGCCTAAAATTAATTATAAAAAAAAGAAACCCTACATTGGTGTAAATAAAAATGTACAAATTTTGCAAATTTGCATTTTAGAAAAATTGAAGTATTACAAATGTTTAGGTGAGATTTATGCCTTTCAAAGTAATATTTAGATGGGGTGTTTTGTGGGACTTCTGAGAAATAATGAATCGACACATTGTTTTAAAATATCACAAGTCTTACTTTTTCCGAATTTCGTTAAAATCCCTTAATATTTAGAATTCTTGATGAGTTTAATCTCATCCCAATACTGACAATTTCAAAAACTTCATTCTTGTGTCAAGTTAATAATATCTACAAAATTTTATTGCGATGTATAAACTGTACACAATACTTATATGTACAGCCGTGAGAATAGAGAGACGGACGGTTATCACAAACGCACAGTATCCTTTACTTTGACTATTTAACATAACGTGTAAATAACTTACAAACCTGTTTGAGTACATAAATATTGTAAATATTTATCGGGTTGAACAAAGTAACTATTCAGTTTCATCTTAACGATTAAATAATTCTCAAATACACTTATGCAAATATTCATCATAATTATAAAAAGCAATCAGCTATTTTCATTGCAAAGATAATTACATCCAAATTTTCTTTATTTAATGTCAACTTTACATTTTATTACTATAAATATTGTCTTTTCTTTATTTATTTACTATTTCACATCACTCACTAATACATTCAAACATACGTTTACCACTCTGATTAAAGCAAAAATGAAATATTTTTGAAGTTCTTTTAAAAAGTTATGCACAAAATTTTACTTAATAAACTTTAGTATTAACTCACATCAATAACGTCAAGAATGCAAATGGTAACAAGAACGATTTTAGACCAAAAATTTTGCTACACAAACATGACATTTGACTTCCTGTGAATGAACGAATGAATGATTGAATGAATGAATGAATGGATGAACGAAAATACTACATTCAAAGACTAACAATGTAAATCAAGCGTAAATTTGCCTTTGGCATTTGATGTATAACAAGATACAAATACATTCATATATACGTATACATACATACTTATAAAGCCACTGAATTTTTTGACTTGTATGTATGTATATATGTATATGTGTGTGTATAAATTTATATACGAAAGCATGGTTATGTATATTGATAGATGCGTTTTTGCATCAATTTACATATGAATGTATGCACTGATATGACAAAAACTGTATGTTCTATATATAGTATATATGTATGTGTATATATCAAATATACTTGACTATATAGGTATGTAACACCCAGCAGGAAATATAACTTCAAAGAACTTCCAAAAGAATTCCAATTGTATTTCGAATTAATTTTTCATAAACGGTTGCAACTTTTATAAGTGTCTGCTTAAAATGGATATAAAATATAAGAGAATTATTAGTTTCAATCGGCAAAGGAGTTGGTTCCTATAAAAGGAACCTCTTAAAAGTAATTTTATAATTCATATTTAACCTTCTATTTCCCATTGGTTACGTATTGTCTGTATATATTTTAATTTGTATAACAACACTCTGTATGTATGTGTGCCTACATAGATACATGCAATATATATAAAACAAAATTTACACTAATTTGCATAAGGCGTGACAGATGTTGTGTTTGATTTAAAAAATATAAAAGAAAAATATTTTTTGATTGCATTCAATATACAATAAAATAAATAAATATTTTTAAAATATTTCCCTTTTTCATCATTACGGTTAAGGAGAAACAAAATGAAAAATATTTATTAAAGGTTTGTTTAAGCTGCCGTTTTATTTCTCTTTAAAATTTTAATCCTAATTATGCTCGTTATTGTAGATGCTTTTAACGGGCAGAAAAAATAGTTTCACAACCACCGTTCGACTCAAAATCACTTCCTGAGTCGATTTAAGCATGTCCGTCCTTTCGTCCGGCTGGATGTCTATGTAGAGCTTAATCGCAAAGTACAGGTCGCATTTTTCAAGATATCTTTAAGAAGTTTGGCATGTTCCACTACTTTGTCCCAAGGACAAAGTATATTTAAATTGGTTACGATATGTCCATTTTTTCATATAGGCTCCATACAAATGCCTCCCAAAAATGGGGGACAATTTTGCGAAAAAAATGTAATATCTCAAAACAATGTTCTAACTGATATAAGGATCAGTCCATTATTTCTCATAGATCCCACCCTTCCAAATATCAATTTGAAACTCATAAATCGCACATACACGTGGAAATTTTAAACATATTTAGTCAAATTTAAATACATATAAATCAAAATCATTTTCCGAAATTTAACTATGGTTGGTCTATAATTTTTTCTAACTCCAATATAATACTCAGAAAAATATTTTTTTAAAACCTATAAATTTTATATACTCAAATTTCATTCATAAGCATAAATAAGACAAGGAATTTATTCGAGGCCTGTTTATAATTTTCGTAGCAGATATTTACAACCAACAATGTGGTGTAGGGTATTACATAGTTGGTCTTGACCAACTATAATATTTTTAATTGTTTTTCATTTGAACTTTGAAACTGAATGTGATTTGACAGAGAATCTGGAAAAATATATTGAATAAATAATACTGGCAATAAGGATGCTTCCGTCAAACTATTCTTCCATACAGTATCGCTTTCTGAGTCAACTCAACAATTTTAATATTCTCAATAAAATCATTTTGGCCAGCAATAACACGTCCGTCTTCAAAATATTTTCATTATTAATTAACAGTACAAGGAGAAAGATAAAAAGTAAAAAAAAGCTTTCTGTGGAGCAATGAACATTTCTAGTGTAAACCAGAGTGCAGGAATTGAAGTCATTATTTCTTTTAAACAAAATATTTTTACTGCATATTGATCATAAATATTGTGGCTTTAAAAATTATTTACTTATGCCATCCAATCGTAATGGTTAACAATGCTTTAAATGGAACAAGAACAACAATAACAAGAATAATAAATAACATTCGTTTAATACAATTTGCTAAAATTTAATAAGACCTCTAATGTTTCGATAAATATTTTCAACACATGGAAAGATGGGCTTTCGAAAATTTCGAAAAATAGGGTTTTTGACATTTTTCGCTGTATCCTTCTAATCGATACCGGGGAGCAAAAATTTGTATTACTAAAAAATTTTAAAGCATATCAGTCTTTGAAGAAAATATAAATCATTTACATTTGAGAAATTAAACCAGAAATTAGAGTGTTGTAAAAAAATAGATTGGCTCATCTAAAATTTAAGTATTTGAAACTTGTTCTCCTTAACGGAAAAAGTAAATTCGGTATAGATTATTTAAGAATTTTTTCATAACTTCAAAAGAACGTTAATAATTCTTGGCAAAAAATCATCGATATTTTTGAAAATTCAAATTTAAAGGCTTATAAATTTTGAGTCTGTGAAGAAATCTTAAAATTTTCTTCTTTACAAAGTTTTGTTATTTGTTTTAAAAAAAATGGAAAAATCAGAAATCAGAAAAAATAACAACAATATCAAAATCGGACAAAAAATTAAACAATTTTAAACTTTTGAAGCTAAATATCTCTTAAAATATATGAGATAACCTACCCATACGATGAAGTTTTCAGTAGCAGAATCGACTCTTGTCATTAAAATCGGTTCAGATATAAGAAATCTGGATCATTTTAAATATTTTTATGACCCGAGATGACCAATTTTAGGACCCTGTGGACTGACTCCTATTAAGTCCACAGAGTCCAAACTCAAAACTTAAATTCATCCATACTTCTACTATCACTGCGTAAAATTTCATCAATTGGACTTGACGTTCGGAAGTTACAGATTTATTTCAATTTGATTTTGCAATTGAAACACTGAGCACCGCTGCGATTGTAAAATCCGTCCAGAATTATTGTGACATAAGATTGTGTTACTTCTCACCTGGGAAAATATGTTGCTATTTCTATTGAGCTTCGTTATTAAAAAGTTTCCTTATAATGTTGCCGTCAAAAAAATATATATACTTTTCCAAAAGAAAAAAGATTTTCTTTTCAATTATCACTACATTGTGATACGATTTTTTTATTTGAAATATATTGACTTAAATATCAGATATGTTGATAGATGTTTCACTTAATATATTTTCGAATGCTCATCCTTAATCGGTTCCATATTAATTCCTTAAATTAAAAAATCTAAATATAAGTTTTACAAAATTACAAAATTTATTTTATCTTAAAATACTTGTTTTAATTCCACCTTTAGTTATCTGATTAGAAACGTATTCAATTTGTTAGGATGTTTAAATTTAAGTAACTACAACTTGATTTTGAACTTGTGCTTTATTTTTTGCCATATTTGACGCATCACTAAAAATAACACACTAATATCTAAAAAAAATCTAATCTTAGATTTCTTGTGAATTATTTTAAAAAACTAAGACATAATACTACAATTTTAGATGCACTTTAATAACACGGTTTTCCTATGCCACGTAAGGATGCGTTGCTTGTCAGTGAAAAAGAGATGAAAAATGAGAAGAAAAGGATTTCGTATTTTTTCCCCTTAAAACTCCTAAAATTTTCTCCTTTTTTCGGTAGTATAACAAAAATGAAATAAAAATTTTTATTATCAACCTTTACTTTCGTTTGCTACAAAAAATAAAGGAGATTTAAAATTTTCGTGCTTATGTAGAAATGCAACTATTTTCTATATTGTGTTGTGTTTCCACGCTTATTGTTACAGAGAAAAGATTTTCAATTGTTATAATGTACTCCAGAGGGGTTGGGAATGTTCTACCTATGCTATGAATGTTATGTTAACAAAGGTGGAAATATATTGTGAGAAAAATGCAACGAGGTTTGTTTGGAGTTCAATTGCGAAGATTATATCATTAAAAAGATATATAATCAAGAACCAATTTTAGAAACGGTATAGTATTTCATTTTGCTCTTATGGTGCTTTTCAATCCAGAGTGGGACAAAATAGATTTATTTATTTATTTATTTTAAACAGAGAGTTGAGGAGCATTGTTTTATAACTTTCGAAGTTTGGATCCCACAGGGTCGCATGGACGGATTTATTGTTTCCTTAAAGAGGGCAATAAGATCACTATATTATACCGTATTCCAATTTTATTTAAATTTTTCTTTAGTCCTCTCTTTATATCTCATAGTTTTCGGGTTATATATAGTTTAATTTTCAGCTTTCTGAATTTTGAATATATCCAGAAGTGTTTAGCCGATCTTTTTTGAAATTCTTTATACTTAGGAATATTTGGAGGGCTTTTTCTGAAAAGATTCAATTTAAATTTTGTATCTAAAAAAATTTCAAAGCTTAAATTGAGTGCCATTTTTGGGAGAGTTGAATCTTAAAATCCTTCCACCACTTTAAGTATTAGCATGAGTTTAAGATATTGTACCAGAAAAGTAACATTTACACCGAACTAAAAAATTTAATTCTCTATTAATGTTTTATTTTCTTTGACCACTTTTATAAAAAAAACTAGTGAAAATTTTATAATCGATCAAGCCCGATTATATAATACCCTACAGGGCATTGTTGGTTGTAAATTATTGCAAAAAATTATTATGATACGAACACTTATATAATATATATGAGTTTTGAAAGGATATTAATCTGGAGAGTTATTTGGAAGTATGGACCTACTCTCGTGTAGTTTTTCATACCGATTTCTACCCTTAACGACGTTAATCTTACATTCATATTATATAAATTGAAGAAAATAAGTTTTGTGCAATGGCAAATCATAGAATAAAATTCTTTGAAGAGCGGCTCATAATTTTTATATTGTTGACCTAATACACATCTACCTTTTTGTGCAAAATTATAAGCATTGCCCCTCAAATAAAGCACTATTTCTTTTAATAAGTTGGACAATTTTCGGTTTTATTATCCCTAATATTTCTCAATTTTTCATTTCCAATCCTCGTTTATTATCATTAACTTTTTGTTGTTATTGCTACAAACATAGTACGACTAAGCAGTTCTGTTAACCCCCATTTTTTAATACTCATTTTTGCGTTTTTTCGTACATTTTTGTAAATTGTCGTACTTTCTTATATATTTTTATACCCTTCACCAACACAAGTGATGAAGGGGTTATATTAACTTTGTTATTATGTATGTAACCCTAAGAAGCATCAAATCAAGGTCTGAGTCAATTTAGCAATGTCCGTCGTCTGTCTGTCTGTTGTTGGCAAGCATATAATCACAATAGTTTACAAAACTCGTTGAAATTTGGCTTAAGAGTTATGTATGGTCCGCAAAAGTTTTCTATATAAAACCAGTATATTAAAAGATATAGATCCATATCTCAAGAATTAATTTAAAAGAAGAAATTTCGTAAAATTGTCAGTTATAAATCGACAAATTGTAAACAAGTTTGGCCAAAATATAAAGTTATTTATGCTTCATCACGAAGAATTATAAAAATCGGTACAGTAAAAAAGTTTTAGCCAAAAATATCACTAACTTTATGATTCATTAAGTGTTCTAAGATTTTATTTAAGAAAAACTAAATATATGGTAGGTTGTGAGTGTATATGTGAGTGTACGTAAGAAACATAACGAATTTACTTCATATGGATTTGTGGTGGAGGGTATTAATAAACGACTTAGTCGAATAAAACTTTCTCACTTGTTTTATTTTGTTTTTATTTTATTCTCATATTCTAGGTATTTTTTCTTCTTCTTCTCTAAATATAGACACATTTACAGCAACCAACTTATTAAATAGAACATTGAGGTTAACTTAACAATAGTTGAACTCGACGACTTGGAATTTGTATCCCACCCACCTTTAAAAGATTTCTCATTTTTGTTGTTGTTTGGATTCACATTCACGTAACATAAAGTGAACGTCTTTATCTATTTTAGCAATGTCGAGAGTACTTTTGCCTGATGTCGTGACCTAAAAAATAATTTTTCTTATGAACATGAACAAATAATATAACGGAATATAACTTCTTCATTTCTTTCTATATATGCATGTATTTGTAAATGTATAAGTATTTGTTTTTGAATTGCAATTACTTGGATGGAACTAAGTAATATATTACTGAAAAATCTGCAAATTACTATATTATATAGATTTATATTTTTTATGTATAAAAGATTATACAGATATATTTGCTCACAATTACAGTCTTAGAAACAATGTTGCAAATAGAGTCTGTGTCGCAGGGAAATTATTTTTTTTAGTTTTTTTTTCTATAAATTTCTTTAACTGAAAAATTAATCTTAACCTAAAAAAGAAGAATTGGGAAAGTTGAAAAGGGAAATTGTTTATATTTTAAGAGATATACTTGGTCTTATTTAATAAAAAATAAATATGATTATAACGCGAAATATATGAAATTAGGAACCTTAATTTTATCGAGATAATAACATATAAAAAGGCATCATCTGAAATTTCGATAAAATAAACGAATTCTGTGATCACACCGAAAATCTAATATTCAAAACCCTTAATTGGCTCTATTTCCTTAAATAAGTCTTTAGTTATTAAAAAAAAAATTATTTAAAACCTAAAAATGGCTATATTTTCTTAAATAAGCCTCCTAACGGCCAAATAAACAAAATCTGTGATCACTTTAACAATTAACATTTTAAATTCTACAATTCCATCTATTTTCTTAAACAAATCTCCAATCAACAAGAAAAAATCAAAACTGTGATCAAGTTAAATTTATTTTTTATTTACCTAAAGTTGGCTCTGTGTCCTTGGTGAGCCTCCAATCAACAAAATAAACATAATCTGTGATCATTTTGAGATTTCCTGATTTAAACATAAAATTGGCTCTATTATCTTAAGTAAGCCTCCAATCAACAAAATACACGAAAACTCTGATCACTTTAAAAATTTCGTATTCAAAAACTAAAATTGACTCTAATTTCTTAAATAAGCCTCCAATCAAAAAATTAAAGAATTTTATGATCATTTTGAAAATTTCATATTCGAAACCTTACATTTGACTCTATTTCTTTAAAAAGGCCTCCAATAAACAAACTAATCGAAAACAGTTATGAAAATGGTATAGTGCTCCATTTCTTTAAACATCAAACTCTTAAAATTATTGAAATCTTTTATTGTAACTAAGCAAATATTAAATTAGTTTATTTACCATATTATAAGTAGATGTTTTAATGCTTGTGGTTTTCTCTTATAAAAGTTTTTCATGAAAACGATTGTGTGAATTATTTTACTTTTTCTAACCAGATTATAAACAAAAATGTTTTAGAAAGTGTTGTTTGTGTGAAGAAAAACAATTTTTTTGAATTATTTTTGACCTAAATCTAAAACCGCAATTTATACAAATTTTTCATGGTGAAAATTTACGTGTTTTATTAATATTAAATTGCCTCAAATTTAAAGAGGTAAACAAAAAGATGAAAAAATTAAAGAAAACTATTAAATAAATTATATAATTAAATTACAATAATGCCTCATTAAAGAGACATTATTTTTTGTCGAAAATTTTATATTATATTTCCAATTTAATTTCTTGTCAATCTAATGTAATAAAAACAAACAGTTATTAATAACTGTTTTTGTATGCATAAAATAACATGTTTTAATAAGATATAATAATTTAATATATCATATTTGAAAATAGTTGGTTTTATTGTGCATTAAAATTAGGCGGTTTTATTATTCATATATGAACAATAAAAACACACAAATAATTTTATTATGTAAACATACAAAAATTTATAAATTTCTGTATTAATTTATTCCTTTTTCACTTTTAATTGAATCCCAAACTGTTATTATACTGGCTGACAAAAAACAGTGAAACTAATTTTATGACCAGCATTACTTTATTTGAAAATATTTTAACAGGTATAAGCTCATTGTTACACTGGTGCATATTCCTATAAACTGAATGTATTTATTATTTTGGATATTTATACCCCTTTAACATTGGGCTATTATGCGCTACCAGAATCACTTTCTGTTGATTTATAGATGTCCGTCCGTTTGGCATGTAAATTTTGATGAAATTTTGCAAAAAATGAAAACATAGAATGGAAGTAGCCTAAATGTAAGCCAATATTTAAAAACAAAATAAAGAAAATTGCTAAAATTCACAAATTCATTTTCTCTGAAAAGAGAACGGTGTTATAGAGACTGAAAACCTCATGTGCGTTTCTCAAATATCACTAAAAATCGAGTAAAACTAAAAAAAAATTAAAAAATATATATAAAATGAAATGCAAATAAAGTTTTCATTGACCAATACATTAAGTAAAGTTTTAGTTGTTTTAAGAAATATATTATTTTTATTTTATTTTTTCTAATTCCTCAAAAAAGTGCCACGTGTGTTTGTTTATAGGAGTGTGCACCACTGTATATTAGAGCATATTTGGTTATTTTATAAATTTTATACTGGAAAAATTAATGGTAAAATTTATTAAAAAAGAATAATTAATATTTAAACATGTTCATTTGTTAAACAAAATTCAATTAATATAAAAAAGGAACTAAATTTGATAATATTTTGGTTAAATGACAATAATATAATTCACACGACACTATTTTCCAAGCTAAGATTTTCAATTTGTTTTAAGTATTCTATTTTATTAAATTTTTTTTGTATATAATTTTTTATTATTGAGATTATTTATGTTAAGAATTTTTTAAAGCAATTAACCCGTTTAATTGACATAAAAACTTTAATTTGAGTGTCTTTTGACACTAATATTGATACAGCAAATAAAATTCCCCCTTTCTTCATAATGACAAAAATATATACAAAAATTACACGCAATAGTACACATATTTATTTGGGAGCTCATTATAAACATAAAAAGTGAAGTATACTTTAGGGTGCTATTAATATGTTCAAATACTGTGAGTATGAGCAACATATTAGTAAATTAAGTATACGCATCAACGTAATCATAGATATTTTTCGGGAAATTTCAAAAATAAAGTAACAAAAGGCTTAATTTAAAAAAATAAAACCTTTTTTAACAGATTTAAATTGTTTTTAATATAATGGAAATTTACACAACCACTGTTGAGATTTCGATACAACATTTCGATTAAAATTTGTAGTAAATTTTGCAAAAAATTTCCAAAATCCAGTATAAATAATAATGAGGTAATGAGTTTTTTTTTGTAAAATAGTACTAAAATGGAAACACCGCGTAAATATAACAATTAAAGTAAAAAAGGACACTATCAACACTACTGTACCTTTATCTTTGTGTGAAAGAAGCGGCAAAAAATTTAATTGATTGAACACTCGTTCTGCTCAAATTCTTAGAGAGTGATTACTTATTGACGTTCTTTTGACTCTAATTAAGGATAAAAACTACTTTTATACATTTTTTAAGTTTCGAAGAGTAATTACGGATTAACATAATTTTGCTCTAGCAGCTCTTTTTACGAGAAAAATTTACTTTTAAAAATTTTTTTATATTTCGAAATAGTGATTATGGATTAGCGTTCTCTTGAAAAAGTCGACTTTTATAAAATCTTCGAAATAGTGATTATGGATTGACTCTCTCTTAGCGCTTTAATTTTCGATAAGATCGATTTTTAGACAATTTGTTAAAACTTGTAAAAGTGTTTGGCTACAACAACTCTAGTTTACGAGAAATTCGATTTATATAGATTTTTTTTAAATTTCAGAAACATGATTACGGATTAATGCTCTTTTATCTCTAGAAGTACTAGTTTATGACAAAAACTGACTTTTACAAAATTTGTCTAATTTTGGGCAGCTCTAATTTAATCTCAACTTTTATAACATATTTAAAATTCCGAAAAAGTGATTATGGATTCAGTGTCTTTTGGCTCTAGCATTTTTTAAATTAAAAAATTTATTATGAATTAGATATCCTTGATTTTCCACACCCTCCGCGCCATCAAGTTGGGTTATCAATAAATATATAAAGAAAGGAAGGTATCATGAAAGGCCGAAAAACTTAATGAATTAAGTATTGTATGTACTTTTTATTATGCGTCTGTGCTGATGTTTGTAACATGCAAAAATTGTGAGATGCTCATTTTTGAGTATACCGTTCCATTCAGAATCGATGTCCGTTCATTTGTCTGTCTGTCCCGCAGGTTGCTCCCATGCTAATTGTGAACAGTCCACAGTTTGCAATTTTACAAACTTCCAAAATTTCGCATTTATTAATAATTTGCGTCAAGAACGAAACTAAATACAATTGACAATTTTAGGTTTGATATTTCAGGTAGCTCCGATACAAATGCTATAGATGTAAAGCTCTTTCACAAATGTGTTAAAATTAAATTTCAAGTTTGCAAATGTAATGTTTCATGACTACGGAATAATGGTCATTATCTTTACTTGTTTTTTCATTGAAAATATAAAATTATTTACAAACTTTTATTCGGGCATTAAATCGTGCCTGATATTAACTACTTATTTATGTTATGTTTTCTATACAGAAAATGTTTAAGTTTCATTTTATTTAATACTCAATAACTAATAGTTTATTCTGATCACATTTACAATTTTATTACACTTATTTTCTTGTTATCATCTTAATTACTTTCAATAGAAAACTTTATATTTATCTTTGAATGTTTTCAATTTCCATCGTTTGTATTTCCGTATCACAAATTGTTTTATTTGTATAAGAAAAAATGAAACACAAAAGACAAAAAAGTTTCATTTAAAATTGTTGTTTATTTATTTTTATTTTATTATTTAACTTGTCTTTTTCTATGTTGTCAATTTTAATGACTTTCTAATATTATTTTATTGTCTATCGTAAATGGGGAATTTACTGATAATTAATTGTTATATAAGTGTTAATGTTACGTAATATACATGTACATGTATTTGTAATTGTAGAAATATAAAGTTACAAGTGAATGTTTATTTGTGTTAGTATTTTATTATCATCATTTTGTTTGTCAAACTTTAATTTTTCGATTTCTTAAGAAAATTTTGAGAAGTATGTTAGACTTGTCATTAGTTTGAGACATTCTATTTATATCTAGGAATAGGTATTTCAAAACTAAGTAACTAAATTAAATTATTCAATTTTCAAAATTTCTAACACATCCTTTGAAAAGAAAAATAGAATGTACCATATTCATAGCAATAAATGAATAAGAAGTGAAATCGAAAAATTTCGAACTCACGTTTTTTCTACAAACTTTTAACCCCATTTATTATGTTTAATTTGGAACACATGAAAATATTTTTAGTCTGATAAAAATGAGTAACCAGAAAAATGTGCGTAATAAAATTATTAAATATTTTCAATAAAATCCAACTTGGTTTTACCAAAAGTTGCAAAGGTCTGCCGTCAACTTCTTCCAATGAGCAGTGGTCCCAAAATGCTTTTTCGTAAATAATTCTGTAACTTCGGAATTTGTAACGAAATCTCATTAGGACATACTGAGGTGTTTTCCAATTATCTGCAGAAGGACGTGTTTCTTGTGGAAAATGGAGTCGGGAAGTGTATCTCCAAAACTGCCAAAATTTGTTTAGTGATTTGATTGAAAAAAGATTTTACATATATAGTTTTTGTTATTTTCTACAAAAAATATGTGTGTGGGCCTAGATTCTTTACACAATTTTAAAAAATTTTTAATCAAAATCATGCTCCTGTAGATGTGGATTCGATAAAACGTTATATTATTTTAAAATAGAAATTTAAAAAATGGACTTATTTATTAAAAAGGTATTTACATTTTCCACCTTAAAATCAACTCTTTGCTTTTGGACTATAACTTTTTTCAATTCTGAAAAAATGGTAATGTTAATGCGTACAATGCTATTCTGAGGATATTAGGTTAAACAATTTCCCCGCTATTCGAAATTTCTTTAATTTTCAAAAATATTTCTCAGTTTTTTGAGGTTAAAAAATGTCAAAGTTAGAATCGCTATGAAAGTGCCTTGATTAGAGCTACATTTTATATCTTTAAACCCAAGAAATATCTAAAGGACCAAACCAGGATGAGCAAATAACTAAAATACCGAATTTAAAAAAATTCTCCGGTTTGGAATTTTGGATATTTTGAAATGAAGAAGATGGAATAATTTTACAGCCCAACGTAAAAAACACCTTCTTATTAGTTAAAATTTCGTATTAATATGTTAATTCTTGTAGACATTTTTTTAAAGAATACGCTGAATAAAAGTACCGGGAGAATCTGTTGATAGATAACCTGGTTCAGGTACAAGGAATGGTCCATATGATATTTATAAAGCCGAAAAAAACCAAAAAGGATTTTTGAAAAAGCTCCCAACACAGAGGAAAGACTCTATAAATCTCATGCCCTAAGGCATACACCTAAGCCGCTGTAATCTTGACGAGCGCCTGTTGTGCGCTTATCAAGAAACTAAAATTTAAATACCAACCCTTATTTACTTAGAAGAATACTGTATTTTGTTAAATTTGTTTAATTCCCCCAATCAACGTCCTTCAGATAGACATGTCCAGAAGAATCCGGAACGAAAATATATAATTTAAAGCTAATTTAAAACATGCAAGATATGTCCCTAAGAGGAACGCTGCTAAAAATTTAGAGGACAAAGAAAGAGCACGGAAATTGTATTCAAGATTTTGAAAAAAATATTTTTTAAGAAACCCATGTTCCGACAGAATTTTTCAAACCTCCTGATCAAAAATGTTATGTCACTGATGTTCGAGGTTATGTTAAAAAACGTTCGTGGCCTAAATTTCAAAAAGTTCTAAGTATGATCAGGAGAAACCAATCATTTGTTACAACGGTCTCTACACTGAACCCAAAAAGGTAGTAAATACAACAAAAAAAAGGGTGTAAAATTAAAAATTATACAAAATTATTTGATGAAAAGAATTGTTAAATTAACAAATATTTTTTTTTAAATTAACTTCATTTTTGTAAGTAGAATTAAACACATTTTTTGTTTTTTTTTTTCTTACGATGCGTCACTGTCATTTTTACTAAATATCTGTTGATTTACATATTTTTGTTAATTTTTTAACGAAATTTTATTCAACTTAACATCTTTTAAAACTTTTTTTGATCATTTCTTTTTATTAATATGAAGAAAATTCTTCAATTTCAATGTTTAAAGCCTGTGGAGAGATATTGAGCTGTTAATAAAAGAGCATAAAAAAATTCCAAAAGTGTGGTAGATATTAAATGAAGATAGACTACCTGTTCTAGCAAGGTCGCTGATAGTACTTAAATAACGTTAATGAAAGCGTTTCGGAAAAAGTTCTAAATCGTATCTCTAGTAATTAAAACTAAAAAGTTCCAATCAAATAAAAAATGTATCTATAAGTTTGCTCGCTTCGTTTTAATTAACATACATATGTTACGAATTTTTCGATCTCACTCTTTGTTATAAATTTTCATCAATCTGTTACAAAAAACATACAAACCTTTCTCATTAGCCAATGATACATTTAATTTTCCTGTAGCAGTGACTTCCTCATTCCTCCCAAATTTTATTTATCTTTAAAAAACTTTTACTTGCAATTTAATTGCCTTTAAATGTAACATTTATTGTCCAAATAAATATAAATTTATGTCTACAGAAAGTAATTATCATATTGATTTATATTAGACAAGTGCAGAAAATTTAATTAAAATTAATTTTAATGTTTATTGTTAATAAAATCTGACTATTAACATAATTAAAATAATAGATTCCAAATGATATCTTGCAATATTTATTTATTATAACTAGAAAATATCTACTACAGATAGTTAAAATTCATTATACCCGGTAGGCTTTCCCGTTTTTGTCTTATTTTAAATTTAGTTCGAAATAAAATGCGAAATTCATTTTTTCGAAAGTTGTCACCGTGAAGCGACTACAATGTTAAATATTAAGCTTAGGAGTTGAGGTTCATGGATGAGTTGAAAATTTGATCATTAGGCACTTAAGTAAACCCTGAATATATGGGAAATGGTCAAATCTGTTAAAGTTGGTCATTGTATGATTTTATTTTATTCTGAGATTTATGAGAGTGAACTCTCGTACTCTTATTCCAATGATCACTGCTCATTGTTTATAGTTGGAGGGTATTGGATCGCCTTTATAATGACACCTGTAGAAGTCACTGTAATGAAAAGGAGAGAACGATATTATATATCCGTCTTAAGGAAATGGTAGGATCGTCACCTTTGTTATGGCATCTTTCTGGTTTAGACAAAGCCTATACGAAGATTCTTATTACAGGATCTACGTTTAACTAAAATAAGCTGAAATATCGATGGCGACGTAAGTAAGAGGCCAAATAATCATACAATTGCCATTATTTGAACCCTGTACCGCACAGTATTTTAAATGAAAAATGAAATGGAATCAATCGTAACTTTGAAATGGCTGCCTCGATTTCTTAAAAATTTCACATGCAAATAGCATCATATCTGCAAAAATATTAAATTAAGTTTTATAGATAAAAATGTTAATTTAACGTTGTTAAATGAATTTTTTTATAATTTTTTCCTTAAGTAATTTAAAGAATATTCCGTTGTATATTTTTATAAATAATATTGAAAAATCTTAATATGTACAAAATTATTCCACAAACACAAACTTAAAAACTAACATTGTCTGAAATCAACTATATTCAATGTTGATTAATTTCAAGTTTCTTTTCTGTGTATATAATTTAAAATATAATTTTCTAAAAATTTACTACACTTATTAAATTAGAAAAATTGATTTTCGCAACTAGTTCCAATATAGAGCTTATTTCTTAAATACAACTTTAATTTAAAATTTTTCATTTTATAACAATTTTTTTTTAAATTTTCGCAAAATTTAATTACATGAAACCAGAAAGTTTTTGAAAAAGTTAGAAATTACATTTCTTGGAACGTTTACTTAATATAATTAACTAACATAACTCATACGCAATATTTTATTATTTATATATTAATAATTGTGACGGCTATACGTGAACTTATTTTCACTTTATTTTTAATGATATTAAATGTTTATAACAACTTAGTTAATAAATAAATGTATCAGGTACCACATCATTTTTTTATTATTTCTATATTTCATCACATAAACAAGTGAGAATACTTCATAAGGCTATGCCAAATCTTCAATACCCTCCACCACATGTATTTATGAAGTAAATACATCATTTTTCGTAGGTACATAGTCACACATATCCTCACAAACGTATACAAATATATAGAATTTTTTCTTAAATATAATACAGTAACACTTAACGAGTCATAAAATTTATATTTTTGGTTATAATTTTTTTGTTACTGAACCGATTTTGATAATTTTTTAAATGGTAATAAAGTGAAAATATTATAGCAATTGTAATTTTATTCAAATTTGTATTTATAATTGAAAATTTTACGAAAGTTCTTCTCTTAATTCTAGAGATTGCCTCAGATATTGGTCTATATCTTTCAATACACTGAACCGATTTTGCTGGTTTTTTATAGAAAATTTCTGTAGGTCTGTCAATTAATGTGGATGTAAGCATACCAACAACAGACAGACAGACAGACAGACAGACAGACATAGCTAAATTGAATCAGATTTTGATTTAATGTGAGTATATATACATTATGAAATCTGTGATGATTCTTACTTAGAAATATGAAATGACAAGTTAATATACCCTCTTCACTACTTGTGGTGGTGTAGGGTACCATAAACAAAAACTATTCTCTTAAGTATTATGTCATCATAGTTATTGCATACTTTTTATGGCACTGAAATTTTGTTTCATTTCCTACAAACATTAATATTAACTTAAATAAAACTTTACGTAAATGAAGTCCTCCATATTGTTTGCATTTTACAAAGTTTTTCCATAAAATTGCACAAGATGTGTCTAATTATCTATAACATATAATAACTATTGCAAAAGGTGGGGAAAAGGGAAGCATGTTTTTCAAGTTTAATTTTATTAAAATTTTAATTAAATTAAAATAAATTTAAGCCCATAATTCTGTGACTAATATCAACAATTATATGAAATTAGAAATCTTGTCCAATATTTATTACCATGAAATTGTAGTAGAGAATTCATAAAAATTAAAGCAAAAATTGATTTTTTATGCCCTCCACTACCACAAGTAGTGATGATGTTATATTAAATTTGTCATTTTGTGTGTAACGCTAAGAAGTAATCATCTCAGACCCCATAATGTATAAATATTTTTGCATCAAATCAAAATCTGAGTCGGTTTAGCTATGTCCGTCTGTGTGTCTGTGTGCAACATTTAAGCAAAAAATATATAAAATTTTTATAAATAGTAATAATTACTATAAAATGAGAAAAGAGAGAAAAAATAATTATCACTTTAATGTCTAGAATTTTAACTAATGACAAAATAGTTTTTGCACTTTTATTAAAACTTTTTTTTATTTAATTTTTGTTTTTCTTTCACTCTTTTGTGTTGTAAAATAGCCCAGAGGTAAATAAAATTATTAAGTTTTTCTTTATGTTTTATAAACCAAGTGATCAAAGATTCTAAAAAGATATTTATTTAAAAGAATTTATAGGAATTTCTTAAATGAAGTCTGTAGAAATGAAGTAGTTGAAAATAATATACTTTTTTCAAAACCAAGAAAACTCTTTCAAAAAATTTTCAAAAAATGTCTCATAATTTGGTGATTGGATTTATTATGTTTATATGCCAACATATGTTTATGTGATAATGATACTTCAGATTATGATACCTTGCAAATTTCATTTTGGTTCACAAGTTTTACACAGATAAATACCAGTTGGGCGGGTCGATTTAGAAAATAATCCGCAGGATGTATATTTTAAAGAGCCAGTAGCTTGTGATTGATAATGTGAATGTTTTACGTGGAAGTACCGTTTATGAATTTTATGATTCCATTGTTCCAAATTAGTTAATTTGTTTATCAAAAATAGTTATAAAATTTATTGATATGTCTTTTGTTAAGCCAAATTAATGAAATATCATGAAGTTCTATGCCGAAAATTCAAATTACAAAAGGGGAAATTTGAAAAAGTACACAAAATGCAGTTGAAGGGTCGCAATTTACATCTAAAGTCGCATCAAAGTTAACACTGGATTTTTGTGATGCTGAATTGGGTAAGGTGATTACAAGTGGCCACATATTTGATCTTCAGCCAAGAGGTATTTGACCTTGTCCATTCTAATACTACAACCAATTGTGCCGATAGAACTTAAGCGCCCTTATTAGAATACATTAAACTTCAAAACAGGCTATCAGATATAAGCATGATTCATTTTAAACATCAAGTATATTTTTACTAGCTTTGATCGCTTCTACGATCCCATATAACATACATCTTGGAAGAAGAGATACCATTTAAAAGGCAACTTTTAGTTTTGAATTTCTTGTTACGAGACATCGTAAATGGAGAAGAATTTATGAGGTGGGACAACAGAAATCTTGTCGAATGATACATGCTTAGGTAATGACAAAAATATAAATTGAAAAATTACTAAATTTAAAATTACTTTGATTATTCGATTATATTGTCTCTTCTTGATCAACATTTCAAGTGTGCAAAATTTGAGGTGTAAGAATGAAACGTGTGCAACTCCAATATGCCACAAGGCCAACCTTGTGTATTACAGTGACATAGAAAGACCACGAGGAAATATTTGGAAATTGCATAGAAAAAGTCAAAAACATAAAAACAAATGTCATTTCAGATTATCACTATTGTGCGCATGATATCATTTTAAAGCGCGTTGAGAACATCCAGTTACTAAGTATTTAAATTTATCTAATAATGGGCAACATTTTTCAAATGTAAGTAAAAGTGGAAGACTTAGAACCAGCAAACAATATTTTACATTTATGAAAATAAATTAATATGAGAATCGACTTGTATCACTCGAAGCTATAAGTATCAGTACTTATAATATAAAAAAACGAGCTGCGGATAAAAAGCACTTTAACCACCTCAGGTAGGAATTTTTTTAAATCATCAAAATTGTAATCACGATTTAACTGAAAGAAATTCGACGTAAACATACTCCTCAAAATTCCCTTCTCTTCAAAAATAATCTTTATTGTGTGTGATATCATTTTTAGTTTAAGCAATATTTGGACCAAAGTAAAACTTTGATTTACTAAAAGTAATGTTAATTGAATACATTCCTGTATATATTCCTGCATTATAAGCACTAAATTCATATTATAATGTGAATAAATACACAATCAAAAAAATTCGGCAAAATTTATTAAATTTTATACAGATTTTTTATTATTGTCCTAAACAGTTTATAGTTATTTTTGAAGATTTTATTTAATGGCAAATCCCAAAATTACACCAAAAACAAAAATTTAGGTTTTTTAATGAACATTGTTCTAAATTTAATTATTTACATATTATTTTTTTCGTAATTACCTTTCCAACGATGTTTAATAGTTGCATACAAACCTTATGCGATCAATTAAAATTTAACTGAATATTGGTCCTTTCCAGCAAAATGCCTCATTTTTCCTATATTTCTGTGATAAATAATAGATTAGATTCTGTGTATTTTATTTTCAAATTGCAAAACTTAGATCATTTGGGTAACTCCATGCTACATATACAATGACATAAAAGAAAATTTCACCTAAATACTGAAGGTCCACTTTGAATGACAGAAGCACAAAATTCATATAAAAAATATGAAATTACTAACCAGTAGGGTGTGCTTTATATACATCATAAGTTAAATTATGAAAAATCAGAAAGCAAAAAATAATAAAAGTAAAATAAGAGGGGAGACGAAAAGAAGGAAAAAGCACAGCAATTTAATATAATGAAAAAAAAATAAAACTTCTGTGGAATTCTAAAAGGATTAAAATTAAAATATCCCTCAAAATAAAAAAAGAAATAATAATGTGAAAAGATGACAGCGGAAACCGGAAGAACAAAAGGTGACACCGGGACTTATAATTTGATAAGTAAACAAAAATTATTATGAAAAAAGGGAAAATAAAACGGACAACTTTTTTCTTTAATTTTTTCTTGTTTTTTACTTAAAAAAAATAAAACGGAAATAAAGTATTGAAAGTATAAATACAAACAGGCAATTGAAAATAATATGATAAAGTGGTTGGCTACAAAAAAGAAAAGCCCTACTAAAACGCCTTAATATAGAAATCGTTAAATCTTCTTTCTGAAGTTCAAAGCTGCGTCAAATTATTATTCATTTCAAAATGTTTAATAAACACAAATTGAAAGAAATTTGTGAGAGGGAAAGAACCCCTCATTTATATATTAAAAAGCCTTAAGACTCTTAAATAAGAAGTTGAACTTAAATTATTTGGAAAAATTCTAAGACATAAATACAAAGTTTTTTTATGATTTATATGAAGACTATAATATCATATTGTAGCGTATTTATAGTTAAATAAGAAATCAAATTTAAAAAACTTCTTTATTCCTAAAATAATGAAAAGACAAAAAAAAACTTTTATTTAAACGAAAAACTTTATCTGTTCAACGAAAAATGTGAAAAAGACACTAAAACAGAAGAGACAAGCAAACAATAAAATTGCACGTCACAATAACGCACTAAAAATGTAGAGAAAAAAATAAAAAACTTTATTTTTGAAAATTTTGTTGCAACCAGAAAAGGTGTTTGTTCATTCACTTTAATGCTCCCAGTAACTAACCACAGTACTTAGACTATTGTTTATAAGGAAAGGAAGCTAAAACTAATACATTTACAACTGTATTCAGCTAAAACTGGCAAATAATGTAAATAACAATGACTGAACTGAAGTCCAAGAAAATTGGGAAAAGAGACAAATACCATAAAACCACTATTCAACTGCATCTCAACTTGGCGTTCTTGGAGACATGTTCCTGTTTGAACAACAGTTATAGATGGTAGGAAAGAATCCTCTTCTACGGATCTTTAAGGCTACTATTTTCGTACAAATGATCGAATAAGACGGTTAGCTCGAAAATCAGTAGCCTCTGATATAGCAGAACGTACTTGGTCTTGCCATATTGGTCTAGTTGTAAGTGATACCAAATGTTTAGATTTTCTTCATAATAAATGCAAACCATAATACTCTTTATATTGTAGTTGCCACAATCAAGTACAATGCGTGGACTGGTGGCATATAACACTTTAGGATATTCCAATGATATCGAAAACAACAGGCATGAGAAGACTGTTTTGAAGATTGTAATAAGAAAACGAAAAAAGTGTCACTTCAAAAACGTACTCAGAAAGCAGCATACAACTTAAATTCATCTGTTATGGACTGAAGACTTTCAGAGGCGATGAATGTTGTGTTCATGCTCTTCGTTGCCACCATATATGTACATTGTAAATAAATGTGCATGTTTTTACAATTATCAAAATTGTCCCACAGCCTCGAATTGTAAAGTGTATAATAGAGATATGTAAAGTGTTGCCCACTTTTTCATGAAGAGATTTCAAAATAGGTCGGAATGATATTAAGCTGATTTTGAGTACAACGATATACTTAAAGACGGATATAATATGGGTTATCTTAATGCAAATTTCCTTTCTAGATAACCGGATATATAGTTCGAGATATTAAAAACTGTTGAATAACCATAGATTAAATGTACTTATTAATTTAGGTTAAATTAAAGTCGGTCATATCCCATTCATAACTTTCTAACTTTTGTTCCTTACATTTAATTTTCACTTCTCTCTGTCGTTGTTGTTTTCTCTCACAATTTAATTTTTTATTTTACTTTTTCTGTGTAAGAAACCATTTACTTGGTTAGTTAGTGGCCTCGGGAATTCATTTGTTTGAGTCGGCAAAATTAACGCATTTTTTAGCCAAACACCAGATGGTGTTTTCCTAACGACGATTAATGCTCGACCTCATCACTTGTAACAAATGTAAGAAAAGAAAATCACAAAAAATGCAAAAATAACGTAAAATTGTATAACAATGCTAAAAAGACAAAAATAAATTTAAGTGAAATTCATGTGTTAACAGTTGGTGGTTATTTCCTAATTACAAATCAACTGAAATAAAATAAAATTAAAGGAAAATGTTTGTTTAAAGTTGAGATAAGTTAAATGAAAGTTTTTGTTCAGACAAAGAAATGTATTCTTATGCTACAATGTACAAAAAAAACTTTAATTAAGTTTAAATAAAATTATAACATGATAATAGATTTTATGTAAACATGTGGGATATTTTTTAAATATTTATTATGAATAATTGTGTTGAACACCACAAATGGTGTTTGTCATTCCAACGCCAACAGCGAACCATATAAACCATTTTATATAATTTATTTATATATTATTGCACCAAATCAAAATTTGCATCGATTTAGCTTTGACTGCTTGTCTGTTGTTGGAACGCTCAATCAAATTTCGGCTGAATAATTTTAATAGCATAAAACTATAATGTGATTTCCTTAAAACGTTAGATGTTTTAAATGAGCTCCAAAATCCGCGCTCTTGAGAGAACCTCAGTATTTCTACCCGAAATTACCGTTTGCTTGGTAGTTGCGGTTTTATGCGTTTGTGTTAATATTTGTAATGTATAGAAATAATAATAATAATAATAATAATAATAATAATAATAATAATAATAATAATAATAATAATATAACACTCGCTTTAAAAAACACCTTTCGTCTCAGAGACACTTTCTGGGTCGATTTAACGACAGTCCCGTCTTTTTTTCTTGTCCTTTTAAACCTGACGACAGTTTCATTTTTACGATGCGAAAGTTATCACGAATAATGAATTCAAAAAACGCATAAACTTTTCATAAAATGTTAATGACACAATAATTGTGTACTGCACACCTATATGTTAACCCGAAACTTTAATTTTGAACGAGGGTTATTCATTCAATTTTTGTAATTACCTTATAGCCAATACTTGTCTAGTATTGAGGTTTAGACATAGGAAATATAAAATGGCAGTAAAATTTTTGGTAACATGACAAACATCATTATCATCATTTTTTTCGGAACAATTGCCTTTTCTTTTAGTCTATTCTTTATATGTTTGAAACATCTGCAACTTTTGATCAGTTGGAAGGATTTAGCAAGGTTGTATTATATAATTTTATGATATTTTTTATATTATATATATTTTTTTTATTTATTATTTTTTATTATATTATATTATATTATATTATATTATATTATATTATATTATATTATATTATATATATTATATATATTATATTATATTATATATATATATATATTATATATTATATTATATTATATTATATTATATTATTTATATTATATTATATTATATTATATTTATATATATTATATTATATATATTATATTATATTATATATATTATATTATATTATATTATATTATATTATATATTATATATATTATATTATATTAATTTTATATTATATTATTATATTATATTATATTATATTATATTATATTATAATCTATATTATATTATATTATATAACATTTATAACATATATAACATTATATATCCCATATAATATAGGGGCTATATAACGTTTTACAAATTTTCGAACATTAAATTTTTTATTACCTAAACTAGTTCACTAATTTTAATGAAAGCAAAGTTATTTTTATAGGTCAATGCCCCTATCCAGTCCTAGCCAATTTTTAATTTAAAAATTTAAAAATGATTGAGTATCATCTAAAATATTTTTTTACATATATAAAATTTAAATTATTGTAAAAATTATTTTATCAAAATATAGATTTTAACAGATATATTCCATATATTCTAAAATCAAAAAACCTGAGACTTAAAACAAAAAATCCCAATTTAGGGATTTATTCTTAAAATAATACCAGAAGTTTTTTTTTATCATATCAACAGTTCTTCGTATATGTAGGATATATTCAGTAAACTTTTCAGCATAATTGATCCAATAATTTAGCAATCTATAGTTGAGATCTATACATTATATTTAATTTCATTTCGATGTAGACGATCAAAACTTACAGATTATAAGACTTTGCCGCCAAACATCTAACATATTGAAAGACGGTAGATCAATGATCTGCAAAATGCCATATTTGCTATTGTTATACTTTTACCTTAAAAAGGGTATTTCAAGCATTTCTTAGAATTAGTAGATTTTTTCCTTTACTACGTAACGCTGACTGAGACCATAACCATATGGGAAAATTTAATAAATATTTAGGAACTCACTAATACAGTTTATAATCTAAAAAAACTTTAAAAGTAATTTTTTCTTAATAACATTTGTTTAACTCGCTCATTCCCAAATTTTATTTGCAGATGAAAAGTCATGAGAAAAATAATTTAATTTCAAAAATAAATGTGGTCATTTCATAACAAAAAAATATTTCTTCTTATCATGGTACGTTTTTTGACTCTTTTTATTATTCTTCAAAAGATCGGATCTCTAAAAGACTTAAGTTATACTTTTCAAAAAAAAGTGTTTTTATCGCTTTTTTATCACTCTCAAACATGATAAAATCAAGACAAAATAATCATATAAAAAAAAGAGCTTAAAAATTAAAAATCAGCACAATTTCTTTAGCTAAATTTTGAGAAAATACGTTTTTTATATTCAAAAATGGTATACATTATTTGAAGATCGGTTCATTATTTTTCTTGTAGTTTGAAAGTCATAAATCATATATACGTAGCTATTGTAAAAAAATGTATTCAAATTAAGATAAATAAAAGCCAAAACCGCTGTACGAAATTGTATGAGATTCGGTCCAAATTTTTTTACCAACTCCCATATAACTCTCCCAAAAATTCCTTTTATTATGAAAGTAACATAAAAGTTACTATCATAATAATAATAAAAAAAAAAGCAAAATATACGAGGGCTGTTCATTCTATGACTGTTCTACAGAATGTTTTGGTTTGATCGGATATAACAATTTTCATTGTTTTTTTTTTATTTTTTTGTTTCCTTTCCTCTTTACTCTAAACTATAAGAAAAGAAAAATAAGTTTATTTTAGATTTTACACGAAGCAAAATCGAAAAAAATAAAGATGGAAATTTTAATCGAAAAGAAAGAGTTTTATGTTTTAAACTTCGCAAAGAAGAGTAAAAATTTAGATCATTTAAAAATAGAGATTTTGCTCAGAGCTTTTCCATACTCTGCCTTATATGTAAAGGAAATACTCTTATTTAATTATAATTAAAAAATGACAATGGGCAAGATGAGGGAAGGGATATATAGAAGGAAGGTGGACACTTCAAGAAATTAAAAAAGTTTTTCTTTTATATTTATTTGCCAAACATCTATTCTTTTATTACCCTTATCTTTTGTATTCTGATGTCTGCTGATTTTTCAAATTAAAGAAATGATTGTGGTTAATTAATCAAATTATCATTTTATAGAAACTAAAGTAAATTATGGTAAAAATTTTTCTTTTTTGTTAACCTAAATTAATTTAAATTAAATTTTTTAATATTTATTTTATAAAAAAGATTCTTTAGTTTTTCAATAAAAATTGTATTATTTATTGTTATTCGAACACAATTGGTTTATTTTGTATATTTGAGATCATAAATAATATTGGCCCAGTTTTGTCTAGATATTTACTCGTTCCAGTAAAATAATAAATTTTGAACATTTTTGAATAAGAATGATGTTCTTTACTTTCGAATTTAGTTTATTTTAGTTCAGTTTAAACTTTAGTTGTTTATTTTCGACGCCATATTGACTGGTTCTGCATTATGTTTCATATTTTTCTCTGGTATTCTCCATTCACTTTTACTCTATTGTAGTTTTTGTTGTCGGTCTGTTTTCTAACATTTCATTGAAGTTTAGTGCAGACCCATTATAATAAATGACTTTTAATTAATGAAAAACTTTTATAAAAGTTATTTTGAAGGAAATTCGTTTAACATTGTGGTTTTGTTGTCAGGATGCTTTTCTAGACTAACAACTATGAATATTTAAGTCTTATTTAGTGTAGAAAAATGATAAATTCTTTTTTTTTTTTAAATATTTAATATTTAAAGGGTTAATCATCATATTAAAGGGTTAATCGGTTTTGTGGCTGGTGTTTAACAGTATTTACGGAAAACAAATATAGAGGAAAGAAAAATAACAAGGGGGCCTAAAAGTATACTTTATATCCTATTATATTGCTATTAGTTTTTAAAAGGCGTATACTTAATAAATTTAAGTGCGTTAATATTACTCATCCATTAATATTTATTTCAAAGATGTTTATTTCCTATTAATGGAAGTTTGTCTTCCTAAACCCTTGTTTATTGCTTGTCTGTTTATTTATCTGTCAACTGCATACGCTCTGACATATTAACACAAAAGCTTTAATTTTTTTCTGTTTTAAACCCAAATCACCAAAGATGTTTGTAAGGGGCAGAAAATAATTACATACTTTTAAGTACCGCTGGACTCAGAATCACTTCCTGAGTCGATTTATACATGTCCGCCTCAAGGCTGGCTGTCCGCCATGTAAAGCTTTTTCGCAAAATACAGGTCACAGTTTTAAAAATAACTTAATGAAATGGATCAAAGACGATGCCTGTTAAAATTGGTTATGATTGCTCATTTATTTCGAATAGGCCCCTTACAAATGTCTCACCAGAATGAGTACATAAAATCACTAAATATAAAACGATTTTATTCAAAAGTCTTATTATATTCTAAAACACTGTGCAAAATTATATGAGAATCGATTTATTATTTCTCATAGGTCACATACAATCATCCTTCTGAATATCATTTTGAAAGTCATAAATCGCACTTATACGTTCTTAAATTGCTGTGCGAAATTTAACGAGGGTTGTTTTTAAAACGCATTAATTTTATAAAATTGTTAGTATGATAATAATCCATTTCACACTAAAGCATTAATAAAAAATATAAGGGGACCAACAATATGATGTAGAGTATTTTATAATCTGGCTTGACCTACTATAATATTTTTACTTTTTCTAAATGAAGGGCAACATAGCGGGAAAATTTTAAGGTAAACAAATTCTTTTTTAGAGTTTTCCTGATGCTCTTCTATTTGAAATATTTCCACAAACGCAGACGTGAAATTAATAAAATAAAAAAAACAAAAATATTTTTTTTCAAAAATTTCTTGTTTATTCGATAATTCTCACAATATTTAAAGGTGTTCAAGATCAAGGAAGGATCCAATTTAATTTCTTTGAGGAAAATATATTAATTTAAATGGCTCTGACTCATACTTCCATACTAAGAGTTTAGACAGTTCTGATTCATACTACTTGAGATCAAAAGATGTTCGATTTTTGGCGGTGGAAAGTTGTCTGGAATTTACATTTTCTGAAAGGGGATAAATTTAATCACTATAGCATTTCACCCTTTCATATTAATTTTTTATTTTAATCTAAGTGCATGTTTTAAATCCCAAAAATGAATCAAAAAACTGAATGTAGATTTGAAACACCTACATGTTTACAATCATATGGTAAAGGTATTTGCAAGACCTTCGTGGCAGGGATCCGAAAAACTCCAATTTTGGAATTTATCCGCACATTTGAAAGGAAATTGTGTAATGAATGACTTATTCTTTCATGTTATTTTAGAGCAGAGACAGTTACAAAAGGGTGTGACTTTTCTATTTAGAAACAGGACGGAACAGAGAACACGGATATAAAAGATAGATCATGAGGACAAAGGAAGACAGATTTTCGACGAACTTTGTAGAGCGAATAATGAAGTGTTGATATTCGTGTACATAAATTTAAATATTATAATAAATGTAGTATTCGAAATTGATGTCTTTTATTTGAATAGAAAAAGTAGGAAATTGAAGAAAGAAGTCGAAGAACTTCATACATGTTTTCTGAAAATTTCAGGAAGTTATTATTAAAAAATGTGTTATTGCATATCCATAAATTTATCAAAAAATTATAATATTAGCCAAATTTTCTGGACAATTTACAGAGAAAAAAGTCAATACTTTTCTATGCTTCAGATTATAGTATTATGTTATTTCAGAAGGAAAACATCCTTCTTCAGTAATAACGAAGTAATAACGAAAGGTTTGGAGGCTAGTGATGGCTCCAGCTTTGAAAATAAATGTTTAGAATACAAGGTGGTTTAATAAAAGAAAGAATTTGTGGAACAAAGTTTATTCATTGAATGAAAAAATCCTTAAATGATGGTTTGCGGCAGTTGTTATGATGCATCATATCGTCCCTGTGAATACTGGTCAACCCTAAATAATAACTAAACTCCAAACTGTTATTTTTCTTTTAATGATGTTAATTATCATTTAGTTCTATAAATCAAACATTTAAATTTGATATTTAAGGCGTATGATTAATACCGACTGATTTTTATTAAGCATACGTATCAATGTTAATAAAATGTTATGAGAACTCGATGAAATTTAGCCTGATTACTTGGTGCTATTCTAAAAAGACTTCAAATAAAGTTAGGTAAATCGGTTCAGTTAAAAAAGGAAACTTATAGACCAATATCTAAAAATGTGAATGGCGGGGTAGTCACGAAAATTTTCTGCGAACATTTGTGATGTATAAAAAAGTTATTGTTATTTAAACACATCACTTGTAGATTTCGAATTGTTTCAAAATTAACTTTTATTTGCAAAGAGTAGATTTTAAATTCCAAGTATCAAAAATGAAAGGCCTCATTAGACACTTAAAAAGATACCAAAAAGAAGTTTTTGACGATTTTCTAAGATTTAATTTCGAGCAGAAATATTTAATTATATTGATTTTTTCTGAACATAACTACATTTTTGCAAATATTTTCAACTTATATATTCTTCAAAAATCATTTATTTAAATGACATCATTTTAATAGCAGCCCTGCGTTCATGTCCGCAATTATTTACAAATGGAAAACTTGATCTAATAAAACTCAATTAAGTGCAGAAAAATTAAATGGAACCAAAAGTAAAGACATTTTTACTATAAAAACATATGCAATAGTTATATATTATATCTATATAAGTGTATGTGTATTATAGTAAATGAATGTATTTTTATCTATAAAGAGCTACTTAAAATCAGGAAATATTGGGTTATGTAAAAAGTATAATAATGTTTCTTAATCTTATAATTGAAAATAGACTTTTGACAAGCACATGTAAAAAATTGTATTATTAATTAAGTTCTCGACTGATTACTAATTTCTTTGATATCCTTCCGAAAAATATTATTTAAAAAGTTAGTTTGATTGTCCAATCACGGAAGTTAGAATATTTCAAAAGTTATAATATTTTTGAACACATCACATGATATTAATATCATCAAGATAATTGCACAACTCAAATGGATCTTTTCTCATTTCAATTTTTAACACATACAATATAATTAGACAATTTAAATACCAGGATAGCTGACCTGCAGAAAATATGAGAACACCAATAAATGATTTTCCAGTTCCCAGAATATAAGAAAAGCTTACAACTTCAACTCGACCTTGAGTTACGAACATCTCAGATACTTTATTTTTACAAAATTTCAAGTCTCACTTCCCCAATTCTTAAAACCGTTCATAAATTTCACATAAATAATAGTTTCAATAAGGTTCCTTCAACATCTTAAATGTCCATATAGACTATAACACACACTTTCGATACTGATTGTTACACTCTTAATTGTTACAATCAATACCACCGTAATTATTTTGGATAATATACATTTGTGTATATATTTGTAACGGGTAGGAGAGATAGAGCTACATCAACTTTAGCTGTGCCTTTCCATCCGTTAGACTGGCTGTCCGTGTAAAGATTGTGATCAAAGTACATGTCACAGTCTTGAAGATATCGTTATGAATCTTAACAGTTGCTATTATATTTTCGAAGGACGAAGCCAATAGAATTGGTGAAAAAAATTGTAATCGGGTTTTTAGCCCAAAAAAGTCCAAAATATTAAACGGTTTTAATGAGATTTAGAACAATACATTATATTATAATATTAATGATTTTATTATTTCTAATAGCTCCCATAACAATCCACTTCCGAATATCACTTTCAAGTGCGCAAATATCACAAATTATGTATTTGACCGGCCATTCGATAACTATACGTAGCTACTATGTATAATCAACAATAAAGTGTAGGATATTTCATAGTCAGGTTTTAAAATTTCTTGCTTGACTTAAATATTAATTTAATTTGTTATAAAAATTTTAATTTTTAATAAAAATTTCATTTCTCACAAAAATCTTACTCTTCTCCAAAAATTTCATTTTCACCAAAAATTCAAATTTTCGCTAAAAATTTAATTTCACACTATAAGTTTGATTTTTCACTAAAAATTTATTTTCTTTTTTATTTTATTTATTATTTTATTTTTTTTTTTTTTGGTTTTCGCCAAAAATGGTAATTTTCCATAAAAATTTCATTTTTCACTAAAAAAATATTTGAGATAGATATTTTTAACTTTTACGCAAAAACTTTAATTTCTATTAAAAAATCTATATAAAAATTTAATCTATGTTTGTTTGGGACTTATAGATAGCTAAATTAGTGGACCGTTTTTGCAGAATGAACCCCATGTACCCGAAAGTAAAAAAGCTATAAAAAATTTCGAAAGGCTCAGGGGGAGAGGTAGCCTTCATTCAAGGAAAATGTTGACAATCGAATATCTAAACAACCACTACACCGAGAATTTTGAAATTTGGTCCCAATAAAATTTTTAAGTAAATATTCAAAATGGGGAGAGGTGTCCACCAAAAAATGTTGATTGTCGAATCTCTCGAATATCTTAAAAACTATAACAGAAATAAGATATATAAAAACTTTTAATATGATCCAACATACTTGTGTATAAATATAACAAAACCAAGAGTAATAGATACTTTGCCATGCATTGTGATAAAGATATAAATTAATGAATTGAACATTTAATTAAATTTAATCGTTTGTATATGTATATGTATATGTATACCCATGTGCGTTTATAAGTGTATGTGAAAATGCATTACTATATAGTGAAACAATTAAGAAATTTTAGATCGATAAAAGCCGACCACATCATGGCGGTCATTTTAGTTTAAATATGTTTTGGCACTTAAATTTAATTTATGAATCTTAACTTGTCGCAAACTAAATATGATTAAAACTTCAATGAAAAAGAATCAAATATTGGACTAATTTTTGAATTTTTGAAAAGGATATAAATTTAAAACTTTAAATTCTTTATTTTTTTAGGATTAATATATTATTTTAATTCATGTATTATAACCAACAATATGTCACAAAGTCTCGTATTACTTTTAGTAGGGTAAAGATTAATAACTAAATAAATGTATCCTCTTTATAAAACAAATACATATATTGAGGATAATAATGTCCTGCATTGGCATTGAGAAAAGAAATATGTTTCGAGTGTATAAGCTTTTAATTCATACGTGGGTTAATTTTAAAGTTATTAAAAAACATATATAGCGAAATTTGTAATTCTATCGAAAAATACAAAATAATAGAATTTTTAATTTGAGTTTTCTTTGTTATATATTTGTAATACAAATTAAAACTAATTTCCAATTGATCCACCTTTCAAATATCATTGATATATTCCATGATGATGTTGATTGTTTTAATGTGTGAAAGCGGAAATTAAATGAGAGTATTTAAAATAAAAAAATATAATAAAAGTTAAAATTTATTAACACACATACACATATAACATGCAATTATATAATAATGTATGGGAATCGAAGATTATCTATATTAAACATATTGCGAATAAGGCCATAAAAGATTATATGAAATTTCAAGAAAATATCATGAAAGTTTTTAAAATTTTCTTAAAAATTCGTAATAAACTAGAACTGGAATGAGATCGAAGAACTCTAGACATACTTATATTTATAAAAACAAAATCACTAAACTTACATTTTAGATTTTTATGTGATAAAAAATATTATTATATTTTATCAAAAATATATATAGTTTTAGACAAAAGTAACATAAATATAAAAATTTTTTGGAAACCCTTTCACTAGCGGTTTTACACTGCTTTCTGCCAGTTTGCTCGAACAGGTTGTTCAACTGAGTTTAAAATCTAACACACTTTACGACACCTTTTTTATTTTAATAATGAATGAAGCTTTTTTGTATACATTTTGTAATTTTTTGCCGCACCTGCATATTATTTACATACCAAAAACTTTATGGGAAATTTTAACTAGCTTTGGGTTCTGAACTTACGTCGAACCCAACTTGGTCCTAAAAAGAGTTGTCTAAGCATTCAAAGGTCTACATCAGTCACTTTCCAGCGTTATTTAAAGTGCCGGGAAAACTTTGTCATTGATAGCGGAAAATTTTGCTCAATTTGTTACGATAAGTCAAAGCTAATGATGTTCGAAACATACCAGACTCATAAGGTCCCAGGAACGCTATTAAAATTTAGAGCCCAAAAACAGTGAACGGAAATTGAAGTCTAACATTAAAAAAAAATATTATTGCTGCATAATGGATGATTATGTTTAAAAAAGTTCATGAAAGGGTTGATACCCTGCGCGTACTTCATCAGTACGCGCAGAAAGAAAGTTGGTTTGCGTTAACTATTAACAAGAAGCACATCATATTATTGTTAATAGATATTGTTATCGTAGCTATGGTTTGTTGATTTTTAAAAATGTTTATAAGTTCAAATACCTAAAAAGGGAAGGGGCGTTATATGTGAAATAAGTCAATTTAGGTCCAGCCACATAATTATTTTAGTTATTTTTATAGAAAAATAAATCCATGTAACTTATCTATTAGTCCAAGGATTATATTTTGGATAATAGTCACATATTTCTTTGATATTTACATTAAAGTAATATGATTTAAAAAACCTAGAAATCAGAAAGTCTTTAAATTTTAAAACTAATTTTAAAATATCCAAAACCTATTAAATTAAATGATATCAAAACACATTAATGCGCACCATATCATTATTTCACCATATTTGACACAGAAAGATTTATAAGTGAACATAAATTGATGATAACAAACAAATTATGTTTGAACACAAAACATTGTTAACGAATCCTGTTAAAAAAATTCAACATAAAACCAAAATAAAATTAAAATAAAAATCTAATAAGAAGAAGATGAATAAAAAAATAACATTTTCATTAAATTTTCATTTCTAATTTTCCAAATGGATTAACGTTAAAAGAAGCAGAAATCTTTCATCATAATTAGCACACAGTTTTTTTCTTATTTTGATTTTTTGCTCTTCGTTATTCTCTCTTTTAATGTTTTTTTCTTGTGTTTGTTTCAAACAACAAAAGCCAACAAACATTAACAGCAGAGAATACAAAAGTATCCTTAGCAATCAACAAAAAGAGTGCGAGAGCAAAAATCCTGTTGCCTGTGAAAATAGTGAACCAAACAAACAGACATGAGAATCCAATTGCTTTCGAAATGATACTCATTTTTAGAAACATAAACTTCTGTACACACGAATTGTTAAAAAGTTTGTAAACGCTTTGGCTCGTTGATTCTTTAACAAAATTACTGGTTTGAATTTTAAATGATAAAATCACTTTTCTTTGATACCCTGCACTACTATGAATTGGAAACGTTGATGTATTAAATTTATAATCCGGTTAAAGGGCATCAGGAAATAATTGAAGACGATAATACTTGGTTGTGATGAATCTTTGATAGTGCAAAGAAACAATTTATATATATATATTCAGTTCAGTCTTGGAAAAGGGATTAACTTTCTTTACGATGCTGTAGGATAACACATCACATTACGTTTAACCACTTTATCGCCACCAGTTGTAATCTAGGAATAATAGAGAACCATTTTTGGTGTGTGTTACAATACACTTGATCGATACCAAGCGCAATATGAGGAGAAAGGGATGATTTTGTGTGCGCAGTCAGTTGTTCCCCACAACTATTGAGTTCAACTATGCATCGTACCAAAAAGTCAAACTTTATTGTCTACCTATGTCCTGATCGCTATTTGAAGATGATAATATTCTACTAGTTATTTTAACTTGAGCGGAAGTTTAGTAATGTTAATAGTGACATCACTTTATTGACTGTCCAATAACTAGTTACACACACAAATCAAATGTGCACGCTGTGTTATAATCAGGATCTCCTACACAGTTGAATATACAAAGAATTATTTTGAAATATTTTCTAAATACATTCTTCTGCTTTTTTTTTCAATAATTTTTTTTTTCAATACTTTTAACAACTGGAAACAGTAAATATTTTTTCGAAATTTCTGTACTGTAAGACAATAGCTTTGCATGTGGCCATTCCAAAAACAATCATACAGTACATTGAAAATTTTTGATTTATTCCAAGAATTTTTGACTTACGATTGAATCTGTATTGAAAGGTAAGTTTAAAAGTGGTGGTAATATTACTTTTTCTACGACTTTATCTACATACATAAAGTACCACTTAATGTCAGAAAACAAGTATATTTCCATTGAACTCTCTCTAGAAGTCGATATTGTGTATATTTTTTAAAATCTCGCAACGTTAGATAAGGACCAAAGTGAGGAAAATTTTTTCTTTGAAATTAACGCTAGCAGGGCAATACAACATTATCTGAAGATCTACAGGAAAAGTCTACAGTTCACACTAATACGGTATTAATTTTTATATGATTTTTTCACTTGAAATTCCAAGGAATTTCAATCACTTAAAAATTACTCTTGTTATTGAATTGAATTTGTATTACTTTAATAAGCTACGAATTAAAATTATAGTCGTATATCTTTTCGATCACAGTCACATAATATCGTACGAGTGTGTTGTCTCATGAATCATTTTCAAAAATATAAAATAAATTCATTTAAGAAAATTTTAGTATCGTGATTACATATAATCTAGTTTTCTTAATACAATAGGATAATGAAGTTTTAGAGATCAGTTCAGTTTATTAAAAAAGACAGATCTAAAAAGCCTCGTATATATTTTCCCATGTATAATTAAGTTTCGTAGAATATTCAAATTCTTATAATTTGGAACTAATTTCACTGAAAATCTGTAGTTTTGATTATGATATTCTTAGCTTTGTTCATCCAGTTATTTGTGGGCTTCTCCATGCTTTCTACGCTGCCATTTGTTATCGCTTTACTATTCAGATATCTGTAACTATCTATGCATTCGATTGAATGCATAATATTTTCTGTACTTACGCATTAGATTCTCATGACTTTACTTTACTTGATATTTATCTAAAATCCACCATTACTCGCAATTTTTTCTTAGTCTTCAAATTTTTCTTTCATTTTTATAACTTATGCAAGAATGGACAAATATCACCCGCATAATACCAATTCTTGGGATGACTGCATTTAATTCATCTTGTCTCTGAACACACTTTTCTTATAATACATATAGCTGAGGTAAAAATGGTATCATGTTTACCCTAACATTTCAGAAATGATTGACTGACATTGTCGTAGTAAGAAACTGAGAGTTATATCAAGTTTAGGGTGTCTATTAAAATTCATAAATAAAGGTTTTTTCTGCTCATGCATGTACTTCTAAAAAATTAATAAGAAAAGGGATTTGAAATTCGTTTTAACCAAACATCTTATTCATTGTATTATACAAGTTTTTCTGTTAATTTTATTTTGGGCCAATAGGTTACTACAAATACAAAAACCAAAAAGAAATAAGAGATAATCCAAAACCATTTCATGTTTTGGATGACCGATTTACTTTGCATTTATTTTAGCCTTCAAAGTGAGAGATAATGTTTTTAAATATGAAAAAAAAACAATATTCCGGTTTCTTTAGTTGTAATTATTAGTTTTTATCTTATTTAAAGGTACACAACAACAAAAAAAAACGTAATTATATATTCTAATTGAAGTTAATCATACAAATAAAATCTAATGAGTTTTTCCGCATTCGAAATCTAATTGTAAGATATTTCTTGAAAAGAAAATCGATAATTACAAAAGGAATATTTAGAACAATGGAAAAAAAGTAATTATGAATAGAGTTGTTGGTATCCCATTGTGGAATAGACATCTTTAGAAGTTTAATTATTTAAAAAGGGAATGAATTTTTAAGTAATTAAAAACAGGTTTTGGTGGTTTTATTCCATTGTTTATGGTTTTATTTAAAGTGATATAAAAGTTGTTATCATTAAGAGAAAAGCTAAAGTGATAAAAAGAATAAATTTGAAAGTAGAACCCCATCGACTAAAAATAATGTCTTTGTGGTCAATATAAAAAAAGGCGATTATTTATTATTTATTAAATTTCGTACTTGTTTACTTTGGAGTTTAAAAAATTTATATACAATTTCAATTTTTTTTTTATTTGGTTTTAAACAATATATAAGTACCTGTCTAGACAAATATATTTCATATACATCACTGGCATAAATACCTTAAGTTCTTTACTTTTTATAAAAATAAAATAAATCGTACATTTCAGTTTTTTTTTATTTCAGATGACAAAACTTTATTTTAATACCCATTTAGAAAATCTATTTTTAATGTTTAAATAAGTAGAATTTTTTATTTTATTAAATTGATATTTTAGAGGTTGAGCTGAATATTAAATACTCTTCAGTATTTGATTATACCATACATACATGATGGTGCGTTTATGCAAAAATGGCAACGGACAGAATTGTTAAGTATACCGTTTGAATCAGGATGATGCCTATTGAATCTAACATTTTTTGTGCTCTTCAATTCTCTTTTAACAAGTGACCACTGGCTTTAGATCTGAGCAGTTTGGAGGATTTGCCTCTGTTGGTACAAATACCACTTTATTGTTCCCGTATCACTCAAATTCATAGCATTATTTATAGAGTACGTGGTAACAAATGATATGCTCTTTTTTGTCGCACGAAAATTTTGACCAAAAATGCTCTGTTTTTGGTCTTTTGCATTAGCTTTAACTTTTTACACTGAGTAAGCTGGACTGCTTTCCCACCAGATGCGTTGAGAGGTCTTTTGAAAATGCTTTTTATTTTTGCTTTAGAAACATCATTTGGACCATTCCTTCCAGCTGAAACACTTTCTTTTTCAAAAGAAGTGTTCTTCAGTACTTTTAAATAACACTGGGAACAGTTTGATGGCAGACATATAAATGTTTGGCCAATTTTTTTTTAACAAAGTTGAGTTTTATTGAAAATATTTAATAACTTTAGTGTGCACTTTTTTCTGGTCATTCATTATAATTGATCGAAAATATATTAATTTTTAGTATTAAACATAATAACTGAAATTTTTTACAAATGTAATTTGGATTAAAAATTTTAATGAAAACGGGAGCTTTCTAGAAGAGTTCAAGAAGTTGGTTTTACGTATACTTAATGTAATTAAATCATACGCATAAAATTGCTAGATGTATAGTTTAAAATGAAATTAGTTGTATTTTATATTTTTCATGAGAAACTCGACTTTCTGTAAAAAATTATTTTTATTAAAAACATTTTTAAATGAAACTATAGAACTGAAGCGGAAATTGTAAAATAATTTACAACTGTGCAGTTAGCACCTGCAATTTTCAATAATTCTCAAATTTAACTATGAAATAACATCTTATTTATATTATATTGTTTAAATTTCACATGTTTTCTTAAAGTCTCCTTAAATACAAAAACTATCTTTCTAAACAGTTTACTTTTCTTTTGGAAAAAGGTAAAACCTGTAGGACAGTTCCATAGTAAACAAAATTCTAGGGGCAAATCGAGATATGGATTACTATTCGTTAGATATATTTCCCCTAATATATTATTTTTCTTTGATTCTATATAGAATTATTTACTGTAAGTAGTTTAATTTTTTCCTTAAAAACAGAGTGACAAACTTAATATACCCACATTCACTATTCGTTCTAGAGCTGAAATAAAAATATAGAAAATTGTTCAGTTATAAAGTAAAAGACATTGAATGAATTTATTTCTCCAACATGTAACTCAACATGTTTCCGCTAATCTAGAATGCCATAGTTTTATAACAAGAGAGAACGGAAACATCGTTCGTTTGTTGGTTTGCTTGTTTCTTCTTATTCTTGTTATTTTGTTCTTGTTGTTGTAAAAATCTGTCTTTTTAAAAAAGTAATCAAGCATTAACATTTTTTTCATAATGTTTATATTTATTTCTTTTCTATTAACATTTTTTTCTATGTAATAGTGTTTTAGAAATGCTGGAAATATATGTATATGTGCGGATGTATGTGTGTTTTTATAATGCGGTTGTAGATGTTTAATACACATTGAATTCAATTTTGCATTGCAAATAGATTCAAAATGATGTTTCCTGTTTTTTGCGTTTTTATTTGCAATCAACTGTTTATTCTACTCTTATTGATAAAATAAATAAAAATAAATATAAAACTAAGTTTGCAATAAAATTTATAGAAACAGAATAAAGGAGTCTTACAAAATCATGTTTATGGTAAGTTTTTAAGGGAATATATTTTTTGCTTTAGTTTGTCTATTTGTTTGGGAGTTATAGACAGCTAAACTACTGGATAGATTTTACTGAAATTTCCACACTATGATTCAGTCATAGCCGAAAATAATATAGGCTGTAAAAAATTTTAATTGGACCATGGATAGTGGTGCCCCCCATACAAAGAAAATATTAATTATGGAATATTTAGAAAACTACAACAGCAAGAATTTCAAATTTAGTACCAACCACTTTTTCAAGGAATTGTTTTACTGAACAAAATGTACAATGGTTAAGACTATGGAGAGGGACACCCCCATACAAAGCAAATATTGATTATCGAATGTCTAAAGAACTATAACAGCGACAATTTTCAAATATGGTCCCAATCACTTTCTTAAGGATCTGTTTTATTGGACAAAATTTAGAACGAAAAGCAAATATTGGTTATTGATTATCTAAAGAATTAAGCAGCAAATATTCTCATTCACCTTCCCAGGATCACATATCTAAAGAATTCTAGCAGTAGAAATTTTCAAATTTGGTCCCAAACTCTTCCTCAAAAAGTGTTTTAAAGACAAAATATATGACGGATGGGATCGGGCCTTTTTGATTATCGAATATCTAAAATTTTGAAAATGTTGTGGTGAATTTGCAGTTAGAAATTATAAATTTAGCTTCAATAACTGTTAAACAGTTTTACTTGAGAAAATGGATAATATTATTTATCTAATATCTGATAAACTATTTCATCTCGAGTTTCCAAATTTTGCCACTTTCCTATGAAATGATTTTATTGGAAATATTTAGTATGGACAGAGCCAGGAGGATTTGGAGATTTCCCCGTAGCATTATTTATTTTATTTAATACACGTCATGACTTGTGCACCGGGTAATTTCTAATTTGATATAAAATTTAGGATAGATGTAGATGTGGGCTTAGGTGATGTATTGGCAATAAATTTAAAATATAAATAAAATTTAAAGAACATAAATAAAATATTAAAATCTCCAATAACTTCAAATATCAACGATTTCAATTTAATTTACATTTATCGCATTATTAATTCTCATCAATGGTTTCAATATCTAATTTAAAGCCAAAATACAATATCTCAATTCATTATGACAGCTTAGCGTTATTAATTACAAAAGTAACATTAATTATAACTCTATACAAATTCTATTGACAGATTATCTTATGGCCCTGAGAAATTAATGTAATCACATTTTGTAATAAATTTCACTATTTCATATAATTTAAGGAAATTAATTTTAATTGAGTTTTGCAAAGAAATTTATTGTCTTAATCAATTTAATGAAAGTGCAATTATTTCCGTTAAAATAGGATGTTTTATAGTGACAGATATATACATACAAGTATTTTTCATTGAATAATTAATTTTAACTTAAAAGACAATTTAAAATATTTTATATCAAATCGCCAAATGTGGTGAATGAGATTATAATAAGATTATTATACATAAAAAGGTAGTGATTTAACATAGAAAGGATCGAAAATACAATGCAACTAATTTTGATCATTCAAATTTTATATTCGATTATGCCTCGTCATTCTCATGAAAATACATACACCTCCAAATGGAAAATAAATTTTAATTAAAATGTGAACAAATTTTAACAAACATATCTATAACCAAAAAAGTGATGAAAGACATTTAGTGTGCAACACCTAGAAAGAACCTTTATACGTTTTAGGTTCTTTCAAGGTGTTCTAGATGTTGCACCAAATAAAAACTAACATAAACTAACTAACATAAACTTAACTAACTAAGTTAAGTGATGCAAACCCAAATTTAATATTTTATTGGCAGATTATAATCTTATGGATATAACTGACAAAATAACCGAAATATATCGGACGAAATCCACACACTTTCGTTTTTTTCGATTCAATTCGTCTCACATAAGCTCGTTAAAATTTTGGTTTGAAGAACTGATAACTCACCCATTATTTAACAACCTTTCAATAATGGTTTTTTCTTGAACTCGCGTTCGCACTCTTCCATTCAATTCTTCTCACAAAAGGTCCCTAAGATTTAGGACTGAAGGCTGCAGAGAAAATGAAATACGTACGCCATATACAAGCCACATCCTCATACCGGGAGCTAAATGCTTCGGATCATTATCGTGCTGAAATGTGTATTTATCTTCTCTGTGCGCTTCCTAACATTTTCCTTTAAAATTAAGTAAAGAAAGCTTTCCGAATCAACAAAATTATTTTTTCACCACCATTTCTTAGTTGGTGTATGATTTTTTTGCATCTGTAGGGCTTTTTCCTTACTCTAGAATGTTGATCAGATCGAAAGGTAGTAAATTTACTCTGGTCCAAAAAGAGTACCTGATTCTAGAAACCTGTTCAGTGCCTGGACTATAGATAAAAAGATAAAGCTAATTCAAGTTTACAAAAACATACTGTTAAAAATTTAGAGGCCAAAAACAGAGCACGGAAATTAAAGTGACGAAACTTCTGGTTGAAAAGTTACAACGGGCTATATTTATATCGCAATTTACACCAAGGAATGTCTACAAAAAAGACTGCTTCCTTTCTTAGGACATCATAATGTATCAATTTATTTTTGGACTAATTTGTTATGATGTCACTATGGTAAACAAGCCCTAAAGTGGTACAAGAACAAAATTATGGTTTTTGTACCAAAAGTGCTAAATCCTCAGAAAGCACTATAAAAATGTTAATGGAGGGGTTTCCGAAAAAGTTTGAAAATTTCATAACTGGTGATGAAAACTCTAAAACTATTTTTTTATGTAAATTTTAATATTAATTTCATTCAAATTATAAAAATATATATAGTTTTAATTTTAATGGTTTCGTTTTTATTTACATATATGTAAACACAGAAAAACAACATAAAACAAAATCAAAGTTGAACATAGTTGATTTGAGATTGAATATTTTTTATTTAGTTAAAATTAAAAGTTTTTAGTTTTGTGGTGAAATAATACTGTACATGTTAAAAGCTTTCGATGTTGATATATAAAATTATAAAAATTTCAAGAAGAGTCTCAAGAAATTGTATTTACTGTGAAACAATGTTAAATATCCTTTTTATATTTGAAGCAAAATAATAATTTAAAAAAAATAAATTATTAAATTATTGATTTTACATTGATTTTTTTCTGTGTGTATGTTTTTTCATAAATATTACAAATTCACTCCAACAAGTTCAAAGTTAATATTTTCATTCCTTCGCATTTCATTACAGTAATTAAGCAATAAGATTTATCGATTTTTATTGGAAATTTTGCAAAAACAATGAGAAGTTATTAATTAACATTTCGATTAAAAAAACTTGTTACTAATTTTTACTTTCAATTATTTTTTTCCAATTAATTAAATTGGAAAATGTTTCATTACATTAATTTAGTTTAACATTTTATCAGGGGAAACTGTATCTTCAATTTGTAATGATTTTAAAAAGGGTAAAAATAGATATGAAAATGAGTTGGAATTTTTATTTCTTAAAAAAGAATTGAATTTGTTACATGTTTCCAATAACTGCTGATTTAAATAAAGACTTATTATTGGCATAAAGTAAATATTGAATTAAAAAATGGGATTCAATTTTGAAATTTTATTATTTTATTTTTAGATCTCAGTTTTCCACATACAAATTGATAGAAAACTTGAGATAGATGAGATGTAATAACAATTATTACAAACCAATTCGACTATCCAGTCGACATGTTATAGCCATTTCTTTAACAAACTTCTTATTGAAAGATCCAACTACCAATAAAAATGCTAGTGGCTACAACTGGGGGAATATTGCTTTCTAATATTCTTATAAAGGCATCTGTCGGTTTTTTATTTCGGTTTCGAATAAATGAAGATCTCGAAAGCATTTCCAATCGTTTGATGCACAATTCATATATGTAAACTTTAGTTCTGTTACATAAACTTGATTTCAACCAACATACGGACAAACAGACGGACATAGCTAAATCAATTTCTTTTTTCATACCGATTTAGAATATATATACTTTTGGGTGTCCTTGTTGAAAATTGTTGAAATTACAAACGGAATGACAATCTTCTATATACCTTTCTAACTTAATTAGGTGAAGGGTATAAAAAAATAAAAACGTTTATATAGTTAAAATCGTTATATATAGCAAACAATGAACATGAACAAACCAGTTTTCTTTGCAATATATATAAATGTGTATGGAATGTTATGGTGGAGGGTATCATAGATTTGATATATTGAGTTCTTACTTGTTTAATGACGAAAATTAATTAAGAACTTCAAATTTTAAATTTAACATTTTTGTCTTACTTTTTATCCTTTTTCTCCATTTCATTAGAAACTTCAATAAAGTATTTAATTTGCTTTATATAAGATTTTTAAAAGGACTAATTTTACGAACAAACAAATGCAATTTATCTAATTTTCAAAAGTATTGCAAAGTTTTTAATCATTATTTCTTTTCTTTTTTTTTTCTTTTTTGTATAATTTTCATTGCATTCAATTAAACGAAACTAAAAATATACAAATACTTTAAGGGACATTTAAGTAGCATTAACTTTAAAAGAGCTACCAAACTAAGTTGTGCAAAAAAATAGCATTTCTGGCAATTAACATGAAAACTTCTTATTCTCGTCACCATTTAGTGAAAATTTTCTCTGATTTGTTAAAATTTCATGTTGTGCAACAATTGCATTATTTTTGTAAAAGGTCTTCTAAATTCGAAAATGGGACAAAAGCATGAGGAGCATGAGAAAATGAATTAAAAAAAAAATACATGAAATTTTCCTTTAAATCTCCTGAGAGGATTTAAACATTTAAGAGTTTCATTCTTTATAACTTTAATTAAAAAGAGAATATTTTGAAGTTTATACAAAATGGTATTTAAAAAAATAAAAATAAAACTGAATTTAAATTTATTGAAGTTTTAGAACAACATATTTAAGAAGTTACCTTTGTTTTTATGTTTAATTATATAAAGACGTGATAAAACCTGTATACATAAATCCTGAAATTTTCTTCATTTTTTGTTCTCAAAATTTATTTTTATTTTTACGAAATTCAAAACATATTTCTGCAAGAACCATATAAATATATGGATCTTCTAAAAGACTCAACCGTGTCTGACTTTTTAAAACCTCTAGTATTATTAATTAAGAAGTAAATTTAAGTTTGTATGAAATTCGGCAAAATCACTTCGGTAGAAAAAAACTATAGTCTGATATCGAAAAAAAATAAGTTTTTAAAGAAATTTTATTTTAATTAGACACGCTGATAAGGTCGTTGCTGAAATTTTAATAAGATTCAGCGCATGAATGCAAAATATTATAGAACATATAATTTTCGGATAAAACGCGAGAGTTTTTAACAGAATTTTTAGTATGTTTCACCGTAGCTGGTTGGAGTATTATGCATATGTGATGATATTTATAGCATATAGAATAAATAGTACTAAACTCACCATCGAATCAGAATCAAATTCTAATCTGATTTAGCGATGTCTGTCCTTCCGTACGTCCGGCTAGCTGTCCATGTGAACAATCTAAAGGTCAATATTTTGAGATATCTCGACAAAATTTGGCATGTATTATTTTTTTGGCCCACGGATAAAGCCTGTTTTAAATTGGCCATGTTGGGTCCGGTATGCCAGGTATCTCCCATACAAATGTACTTTCTAAATGGGTTTTAAGGTCATAATAGTTCTATTTATAAAGCGATTTTAAAGAAATTCTAAAAATAAGCCTTATGATGTTCCAAATGGTACACCAAACTATATAAATTTAAAAAAATATTCTCTAGATTCTGTATATATTGTGATGCAATATTAAATCAACAGTTTTTATCTATGAATCATAATCATAATTAAAATAAAGTTAAATTATTTTTTAATGAATTTTACATTGATTTTTTTCTGTGTATTTGCCATGAAAATAATTATGCTGCAACGAGCATATTGGTAGTAAGACTTTCCTCTATGTTTTCTTCTGCACCCAAATTGAGCTACAATATATTCATAAAATAAGGAAAAGTTATGGAACCTGCTGCATCTTCTCTACACGTAATTTTATTCTAAATATTCAACATAACCTCTTCCAATTCTCAAGCTTCATTAAATTTGATTTTATCATTTAAAAAACTAAGATTTTTCATTTCTAAAGGTTAGAAAACACAGTTCCTTTTATTTTCACTTCATTGGCCTAAAAACGCGAAACAATAGACATAACTTTCTTAGTTAAAATATTTGTCGTCAAAATGTCTGATAACAATTTGACCAGTTTATTTAGAAAACTTTTTAGCCAACTTTACTGCTGGGAGTTTTTCTAAATGTCTCCTTTTGTTTAACGGACAATTTTTATAACAGTCATAAAGAGAATATATGTAACATAAAAAATAAATAAATAAAATGTACTTTTTTATTTACTTTTATTTAGTTTGACATAACATGAGCGAAAAAGTTTCCGCCGACACTCTAGTGTCAAAATGTCACTTTCTTTTTCAGTATATGTATTTCGATAAAATAAAGTATATAATTTCAAATTTTACCTTGAAATGTTGTGCATATACAGAGTTGTAAAAGTAAACACACGAGGATTAAAATCATCAATGGTTTGTTCTCTTCTAAGGACAAAATCGTATAAAAATTAATCCTTTGTGCCAGAGTCCGAGCTGGTACATAATTTGATTAGCTTTGGCGTCAGTTCTAATGACGATAGGTCGATTTGTAGATTATGCCACCTCAACTATAACACTAATATTATTTTTAGGACAAATTCACAATGATCATGCAGTAAAACTTGAAGATCACTTCAATAGTTTTCGTTCCAGTCTCAGAATCAAATAAAAGGAAAATATTCATCATGTGCTGGCACAGGGCGATTACGACAGGGAAGTCGTATTTATCGAAACTCAAGACCCATTAACTAATTTTACTACTTCATTAAATTTTCGCTCACTAGGACAAAGCTCAAGTAGGTGTCAATTTGAGTGATAGAACTTCTTCCTTTGTCACAATGCATATCTTCTGGATGCGGTAGTTAATATGCTGATCCGATCTGTTCTTGCTATTCTCTCAATAGATCTATTTAAAGTTCGACTACAAACGGTAGTTATTCTTTCTACTACTCTTCCGAAAAAAAACTGACTACTCAGGTTACCTTGAAATCTCCTTTAAAGATGAAGTCAATTATTTTCATTATAAGAACATTTCCTCTACACAATTTCCAGACTAGCTTGAAAAAAGAAATCGTCGTCATCCGATAGACTGAATGATTATTCGATTAACTGCGATCCAAGTTCTTCGTCTCAAGATATTATGAAACCGAAGTTCCTTTTTCCGAACTTTCCTTTTCGGCTACTTAACAGGCTTAACTATTGGTCTAATAAAACAACGGTTTCTGAAGTCCCTCCACCACATGCGTGTGGTAATAATCACATTACTATACAAATTTAAAATCTAATACATTTGAACACACATTAACATATACACCCATACTGACAAATACAAATTGTTTCCCATAGAGAACATAATAATGTTGGGGATTCATAACATGTGTCACATTTTAGACTTTAGATGTTTATTATTGTACTGAACATCGATCTGTTCAGTACAATAATAAACATCTATGCCAGATTTCATTGCACTAAATGCATTAACGGAGAAGTGAGCGTGCAAAAAAATGCAAAACACATGTCGTATGCAAACTTTATCAACACGGTGTACTTCGAATAGAATTTTTATTGTTTAATTTTTTATTGATATCAAATCTGGTCTGAAGTTTTTTATATAAATTACGAAAAGTGCTTCAATATTATATAGATAAAATGATATTCTTTAATTAAAATAAGAATTTAATATTTTCTTAAATGAGTGACATATAAAACAAGTAACACGGCGTATGATTAATATTTTTAGATATTAAGAAACAAGTACACGCTTATCCCACCGTTAATTGAATTAAGTTAAACAAAATGTGTTGCATACTTTTAGGAATGTATTTAATTTTGCATGTTATAGAAATATTTTAATAAGTGAACAAATTAAAAGAAACAATTTGTTTATTTTTTAAATTATGATGAAGTCATTAAAAATAAAAATTTGTAAAATATTTTTAAATTTATTTTATTACCACTTACCATTGAATAAATAGAATAAAAAGTTTAAGAACAATAGTCATATGAAAGGACCATTGTATTATCAAAACCTAATTTATGCAACAACAAATATAACAAATCCTTTATAAAACAAGCAAAAATTATAGTCGGTCAAATCAGACTATTTAATAACCTACACCACATTGTTGTTTATAAGTGGTAGGTACCAATAATTAATGAATCACTCTCGTATAAAGGTATTTTTCAATTTATGCTTAAGAAACAGTAAAATTATATTGGTACTTACATTCATGAGGAATTAGCGCATTCTTAGAGGATTTTTTCTATGGACGACCTCATAAAATTTCTCACATCGAAATTTGTTTATATTTCTCTTGATTTGAACTATCCTGTCTTTAATGCGTATATATGAGATTTAAACCTTTCAATGTTATATTTGGAAGACGGAATGAAAAATGAACCAACCCTCGTATAATTTGGCACATCGCTTTAGCATATAATAAAATTTCATTAAAATTCAATTTCAATAGGCATCGTCCTAGAGCCAAACTAATGACACATGCCAATTTTCAATATGACATCTTTAAAGATTCGGTTTGCATTTTGATTACAAAATTCACATGGATGCCCAGCCAGCATGCCAGTCAGCTAACCAGCTAGCTATCAGTCCGTCAGCTGAGCAGCCAGCTAGCCAGACGGATAGA